>VXAV01005477.1:565536-583794 GCA_013399715.1 Alectura lathami | reverse complement strand
AAAAAAAAAAAAAAAAAAAAAGTTCAGTCAGACATACACCATTTAAAATGGCAAGCTTGTATTTGTTCCCAATTTTCAAAACATTTTAAATCAGATAAATGAAAAACCACCACAAGCTGTGGTTCAGAACAAAGAAACACATCACCACTGTTAATGGCAGTTTCTGAGCTTGGAACACGTACAAAACAAATGCAAGCGCACCCCTGTCTCGAGAAGCACTGTTCTTGATCACTTAAGTGCAGATTTGCACTCTCTCATCCTCCCAAAAAGTTAGAAAAGACTACTTAGAAGGAATTTTAGATGAATGCTTCTATTTCTATACATACTTTAATTATCACCACTTGAAATACAACCAAGCTAACAGCTTCTTCGGCCATTGCAATAAGAAACACTATTAAACAAAGTACCAAAAAAGATACATGTTGTTGCTACAGCCCCTGGAAGCAACTCACCATCAAAGAAATAATATTGTAATGAAAAAAAACCACCATTCATCTTTCATCAGAATTGAGAAATTTCAGGTTCAATGTATTTCAAGCTGTTTACTCTTTTGACCTACTATAATCTAAGTTCATTTCAGTGCCACCATTGCACAGAAAAATTTACAGGTAACTTTCTTTAATGTAGATACACAATTCTAACAAAAAGAAACACAAAGTGCTGAAACACTTACTCATTGGCCAAATGACACTCTAAAATCAGCAGCCTGCACTGTCATTCAGAGGAACAATGAATTCACAGAGAAGATGATTCCTCATTCCTTTACTTGTGTAAGAGTGACAAAGTCAAGACAGCATGAGACCCACAGAAGCCATGGAACAGCCCCAATCTTTGCCAGCTAAAGGTTACTTAAATTCTATTTCATTTACTAATGTTTTCAAAGGCATTTGAGGCATGAAACCACAAACACAGAAGATCTTGTTGTTACATCTACCTACCACCTTCTTTTCTTCTCTGGGTGTAAAAATGGTCACCTTCAGTCATTTTTCCCTTGTTTGAATACAATTAGCTTCTCTGCTTCCTCCGGTTGTTTTCATACTCCCCAGTACTTTCCACATGAAGTTCCTGGAAACATTCACCTCCCCTTGGCTATCTGGGTATGACTGTCTGCTGTATGCCTGAGCCTCTTCAAAAGAGCAACTGCAAGCTCCACCAAGACATTTATTGCTGGAGCACGACTGGCTCAAGGAATTAGCTGGGGAAGAGAAGAGAAAACTGCCGAGGTGTACCAAGTTCTTCCCTTCTCTTGAGGAAGTACCTCTGGTGCCCTTTTCTATTGCCACTTCATGTTTGTGGCAAACCCAGGTATGGCACAACACACCAAAGTGGTGTTGTGGTCATTGTATCTTTCTCAGAGAAGAAAAGGAAGTAAAGAGGGCTCCTTTGAGGAGTTGCTTATTAATTATTTCTCAGGAGATTATTTACTGAACAACAGCAAAAAATCTTAGAAAAGCAAAGACAAGGAGCAGGGCACTGTTCAAAGCTGATGGTCTTTTCTTAACACCAAAAAAAGTAAGGGTTCCATAGCAGGAAACCAAAGGCCTCTTGTTTACCTGGAAAGCAAAAGGGGATGTGCGCAGACAGAAGGAGGAGCTAAGTTTTATTCTGAGAGACGCATACATAGGAGCTGATCTGGGAAAACTGTATTACATGCGGCACTGCTACTTGATAAAAGCAGTCTTCTCCCCCAGATGAGCAGGACACCTGAAGTTATGTCAACAAAAGTACAATGTATAAGCTAAAAAAATAAACTTGTTGCAATTTTTTTTCAGCACTGTCAGAAGAACACTGACATTTGAAATATATTCCTGAATGGACGGGCTATCCAGATGAGAGCTTTAAAAATAAAATCAAGACAGAAAAACATTCTTAGTTGCAAATTTTACATTAAAACATAGCTGGCCTCTTAAAAAAACAAAACAAAAAATAAACCCCAACACACTAGCTTAGCTAGATCTATTATTTTTAATAAGGCTTGGTACTGAACGACTGCAACAGCCCATCTTTTCTTTACTGTTAGAAGAATAGCAGGCACTGCATGAATTAAGACATCTTTTTGACTTATTGAAATTGGAGGGTATGGACATTACAGAGAATCCCAGAATGGCTTGGGTCGGAAGGAACCTTAAAGCCCACCCTGCCCCGACTCCCTGCCGTGGGCTGGCTGCCACCCACTGGATCAGGCTGCCCAGGGCCCATCCAGCCTGGCCTTAAGCACCTCCAGGGATGGGGCACCCACAGCTTCTCTGGGCAGCCTGTGCCAGTGCAAAGTTCTGTATGTTCAAGTGACTTTAATATAGCAGTAGTAATAATCATCCTAAAATGTCCTGTGTATTTACAAGTGCTTTTATAAAATTTCCTTGCAATAAACTCGAACCCCCACACTACCATAAAATACAACAGGTAACAAGATGTCAGCAGTTAGGAATGCTGCTATTTCTTACCCAGTGCACCAGACTACCACCTATGACCATTTCAGTTCCCACACCTGCAGCATCTCCTTCATCAGTTCTGTTTACATTAACATGTAATTTCTCACATCTCTGTGCTTTCCACAGTCTGAACACACACATTGGATTTGTAGATGAAGCACTTTGCACATCGACCCAGTCACTCATTAAGCTACTTGAAAATACTAAATCAATTGCTTTCAACTGTGCATCCGAATACAGATCAATCCAAAGTGCCTGGACAAAATCTCCTTAAACAACCTAAATGTTAACACAACCACGCATGGAGTACTACACTGAGGAACAACTTCCACATCCAGAAAGCAGAAGGCTGTCTTACAGGCAGCAGCTCTGGAAGAGAAGCTGGTGCACAGGGGATGAACAACTCTGTGACCTCCTGATGCAACACTACAATCTGTCAGTATAGCATGCTTTTCTACACCAGAACAGCAATATTAAACCTCTGTTTTGCATCATGTGACATACACAAAAGCAGTGCATAAAATCTCAGTATCTTAATTTTACAAATGAGTCACAAGATCAAAGATTGCAGAAGGTGGCTTTTCGAGAGCAAAAAAAAATCTTACATGAAGAAACAAACAGAGCTTCTTAATCATGAAGACGGTTAATCGCAGAACTTTCGCATGAAGAAAAGATCACGTACTAAAGAGCTCTTGGATCTGGGAGAAGGGTATAAGCCAAAAGCTGCAGCCAGAGTATGCAGATTAAATCCTTATTAGCAATAACCCACATGAACAAACTACCAGATCAGTATCAGAAGCTGAAGGAACTAGCGTTCAAAACAAGACCTACAACTTTTCTAGAAAATATATGTAACTAAACAGCAGTTTACTGAATCCAGACTTTCAAAACAAAACTAAACAAAAACCCCAAGAAAACTGAAATCACTTATGACAAAATCCTGACCACGCAGCAGGACAGTTTCTGCTGTGGAAAGCCAGGAAAGCAAGAAACCCAAACAAGCTAGCCCGAGGGAATTTATTAGTTTCCTCCACATCTTGCATGACCTTGGCCAGGTGCACACTCCCCTCTTGCCCTCTCCCCCTCTGTAGCCTATTGATGTTAGCAGTACAGTTCTACTATAACACACACTGGAGCATTGTTGCTCCAAATTGTTTCACAGAGCATTTGAAAGATACAGGAGAGGAGTCAGACACACAAGAACAGCACACTGATAAGGATGAGACAAGCTGTTCCCTTGAAGTTACGCCATTCCAAACCTTGTTATGAAGAAACTGCAATTTGCTCGTATTACAGAGGCAGTAGTACACTGCTGATCCTACCTATATGGTTAAGCACCTGCCTTTTCAAGTTCTCCCTCCTCTAGAAAAGCATCTTCTGAAACTACATTGACAAAGTAATTCTCTATTTCCAACAGAACATATAGTTTTATTTTAACTCTTTCTACCATGTAGGCAAGGGTTGTTTTTTCTCTGCCCTTCTCCAGGCACAAGCGCCTCGTGTTAAGCACAGACCAAACTCCAATAGATGCCTCTACTGCCGTTCAAAATAGTCTATGTAAGTTGTCTACAGTATGTATGTATGTATGTAATAGTCTACAGTAAGTTGTTGTTCCCAGGTCAAATTAATTTACATATTTCTCTTCCTTCATGAGAGAAACAGTGCTCAGATTTGACAAAAATAGAGGCTGCAAATATTTCAAGCTCCCTCAAATTTAAAGTTTGGCTAGAAATTCCTAAGGATGAAAAACTGAGACAAGGATAACAGAGAGGAAGAAATGAGGTTCCCACTCTACCTTCAAAACTACTACAAATTTTACGAAGTTAAAAGGAACCTACAATCAATGGTTTTGGCTCAGTCTGGGATCAGAAATTCCTTAGGTTTTTCAGGAGTTCTGTGTTTAACCTAAATATTCACCGGGCATCAACCAGAAAAAAAAAAAAAAAGGTGATAAACAGTGAGACAGTCACAGTGAGGTCTGGAGTTCTGACTACAGAATCATAGCATCATATGAGCTGGAAGGGACCTTCAAAGCCCACCAGTCCAACTCCCTGCAGTGCACAGGGACACCTACAGCTGGATCAGGTTGCTCAGAGCCCTGTCCAGCCTGACCTTGAAGGGCTCCAGGGATGGGGCATCCACCACCTCTCTGGGCAACCTGTGCCAGTGCTTCACCACCCTTATCGTAAAAAACTTTTTCGTTATATGTGTATGGATATTTATGTGCATATCCCACACATATATTAAGTGTATACAGTACTTGAATGTGCTGTATAAATTCCACAGAATCCCAGAATTCTAGACAGGCTGAAGCTCACAGGGCCCTCTGGGTCCATCTGCCCAAGCAGGGACACCCGGAGAAGGGTGCCCAGGCCCATGTTGAGGCAGCTTCTGAAGATCTCCAAGGAGGAGACCCCACAGCCTCTGGGCCGCCTGTGCCAGGGCTCCAGCACCCACGCAGCACAGCGGTGCTGCCTGGCGTTCAGATGTAACCTCCTGTGTTCCAATTTGTGCCCCCTGCCTCTTGCACTGTCACGAGGCACCACTGGAAATAGCCTAGCTCCATATTCTTTACACCCTCCCATGACATCGTCTGGAGCACGACATCAGCAAGCACTTACAAGCACCACTGGGACCCCCTCCCCACCTTTTTCACCTCCACAACAAAGCAAATCACAAATGATCACTGAAGTGCAGTTAGAGTTTTCTGGTTAAAAGCTAGGCAACCTTGTATTACTGGCATTGTCTAGCTCAATACAAGGAAGCACAAATCAAATACCATACTGTCAATGAACTGTTACATTGACTGTCATGCAAAAATGTTCCATGTACAGTTTTCAAGAGATCTTACTTCATCTCAAAGTCCTGTGGTGCAAGATACAGTTAAGAAAACTAATAGCTGACTTTTAAGTGCTCCCCAAGCCAAATGTGTGTGCCCAGCTGCTACAACGAGTCAAGCGGTTACCTTCCAACCAGTGAGAGCTTTGCATACTGCTGATGGAAAGAGCAGATTTCCTTCTTCTGTTGACCTACGGACTTTGACGTGTTTAACTGTTCCTACGTGTAACACACGCAGCAATCTGTGGGCCATAATAAACTGCTTGTGTTTAAGATAATGTCTCTCCTCCAACACGTAACCTGAAACTAAACACTTGCTGCTGAAGAGCCGCACACATCATTAATATTCAGCAAAGTGTTCCCTCAGGAGAACACAATTACTTCTATTAGTACTTTTACGAGGATTCGCAGCCACAGTACTGCACTACTGAGAAGTGCAAGCAGTTAGTGTCAACAGAACCTGCCATGCCCACCCAGAGACTTACCTGGTTACTGCTTTTTGCAGCCGAGCTGGTCTGAGCTGTGTTTGAAGAGAGGGAATCAAAAAAGGCTTGGTCAGCTAAAGAGTTACCACAACTAATTCCATCTTTTGTACCATCGGTTATAATCTGAAACAGAAAAAGTTGCAAAAGATTTTTTTATGATTCCATGAATCCAATTACACTTTTAATCATATATCATTCTAACACAAGATGATACGATGGCAGTATACACCCCTTTTTGAATTCAAATTCAATAGTGCCTTTTACAAAAAGTTGACTGAAAAGTCTGGAGGATTTATTTCCACAACAGATGGAATTGGTTTCCATTACCACAATGTAACACAGTGTAACACATTTGTGGCAGTGGTCATGTACCTATAAATTCATTAGGGATTAACAAGGTTGTTAACATTACTGCTTGGAGATTGGGAACTCAGAGGATCAGTTTGGTACATGAAGTTTGGAGAGACAAAAGCTACTTAGAAGTTAACCAACCGAATACAAGAAACAAGCCAAGGTATCTCCCAGCCCCTGAGGACTTCTTTGATTGATTGTTTGCTCGTTTTGTAAAAATAAACAGCACTGGTGAAGGAAAGAAAGGACATGCTCTAGGTATAGGCTGTAGGAATTATAGCCAGAAGACTTGACCTAGTTGCCAACCTGTATGCTCCAAGAGTGAATTAGATTCCAGGCTTCACTCTCAGACATCTGTTCCGTGCCCACTCCATTAACAGCAGTCTTTAAGCAAAGAGCAGACCTACACACTGAGGAGACAGTACAGGCCCTCAGGACGAAGATGAAGTGAGCAGACCCTGGATTTGGGTTCCTAAACCCTGAGCCCCAGATGTGCAGTTCCAGTTCCATTCCAGAGATTTTATGAGCATGTGGCAAGTCAGCCACAGCAACACCAGTGTAAACTTGTATTACTCACTTCACTTCTGCATCTGTGTCCTCAGACAGGAAAACAAAATTATTGGATCATGAGACAAAACCAGAAGCAAACTCAAAATAGCTCATGTTCTGCAGATCACCAGTATTCACTATGGCTAACCTTCCACTGCGTTTCTTGGGAAACCACTAAGGAGCCTAATAGTTTTAGACAACATTTGCAGTGGTTTCCAAAGTCAGCTGCAGTTGTTGCTTCAATAATATACATACTGGACATTAACACTAGAGCTTTATGTTTGAGCACTAGGAGTCCAATCAGGAAGCCAGTGGATTGCCTTCTGAGCACACAGAGGTCACTTACCTCAACATAATCTGTTGGAACAAGTCCTCTCTCTCCTTGGCTGTTTTTCCCTTCTAACCAGCCACCACCGACATCCTAAAAAAGTAATATGGAAATAGTTTTGCTAGATGGATCTCACATCATGCTTTAAACAACTAAGGAGGAAGTGCTGTCTTGTCAAATGCTGAATGCAATGTTCAAGAGACAGCTGTAACTGTATGACCACAAACAAGCTCACCTAAATCTGCTGAGGAAGCAGATACTGGTTTGAACTGAACACAGAACATGCTTGTTTCACATGGCTATTGTGGAGTTTTGGTTTAACGAGCATGAGGGGAAAAAGACACTTTTGACCATTTTTGTAACCACTAACAATTTTCTGTGCATTTAAATACAACTATCTGTGTTTTTTCCAAAGCATCCATTTTATTCAACAAATTATAAAGAAACAAGACACAGGGAATTAAGCTATTGGTAACATTTGTATCATCGGGGCTTCACCTGTGGAAGGTGCAGATGTGCAGAGCCGCAGCTGTAACACAAGAACACTGAGGATAACCTCAAAGTTCAGAAACACATGCCACACAAGCTCTGGAAACACTCCTACTTTACATTTAAGATCTCAGACTATCAGTTTGGAAAGAACTAACAGAGTTCAGGCCTCAGTGGGACATCCTGTTATTGTTTTTTCAGCAATATATTCCACACACATTAGAAAGCCTTTGCAAACCTTTGCAGTTCAGCAAAGTCAAGAAAACATTATCTGGAATAAGCCAGTTCTGTGTTAAAAATCAAGCTGTCCTTTGAACACACCTACATGTCAAGTCAATTCCCAGCTGGGAATTGGAACCACGTACACTAAACAGCAAATACTGAATTTCAAGGTCTTAATTTGCTTTCTAATTGGGTATTTGTTTATGCGCAATTTTCTTCTTTTATTTAAAAAAATTATGTAATCGTGCATACGTCTGTTTATGTATTCAAAAATTTAAAATAGTAAAGACCAATCAAAATCAAATCATATCAAATTAAAAAAAAAGAATTTAATTTGCTTTTTCTTACGTAGCTAAAAGATCACACTCAAGACCAGAAATAACCAGAAACCTCAGATTACAAATTCAGCTGTTTTGGTTAACCTGTAGGAGGAAGGACATCTTGAGCCAGAAATCATGTTTGTACCACTGCACTTAATAACAGTCACCAATGGACTTTCATGACTTTCGCTACTGCTGTCTACAAACTTACCATATCAAAAGAGATCACGAGCCTTTGTGGCAATCTATCCCACAGTTTAACCGTGGACAGGAAGAAATACATTTTCACTTGGTTTTGAGTATATTATGCCTTATCACACAAATGGCTCGTTCAGCCAAAACCAGCTTGAAAGCTCTGAACTATTTATTTAGTCCTACCACTGGAAACAACATTAACCTCCTGATTTAATTGTTATTTACCTCTGCTACCACATAAAATCCTGTTCCAGGGGGGTGCTGGTTCTATTAAAGATCTGCTTCAAGTATTTATGGTCAGTGGAACTAAAAAGTATCAGGATTACATATGATTATGCTCTTTTAAAAATTAGTTTAGGCTGTGTATTTCCTATGCATCCAGATAAATAAAATTTGGCACCAAGATGAGGCTTTTTTCCTGTTTGTTCTAAAAAGAAAGCCTATTCACTGAGCCATATCAATAAAGACTCGGAACCATAATCAGCTAGCACTTCTCTTGCTTGATGGTAAGAATTATAAAGGGGAATAAAAGCACACTGAAACTAACAAATCAAATGTCACTGCTCAACCATTCTATTAATTTAAAACTTCCTTGATAGCGTTACCTCAGTATTTACCCGACTTATGCTATGTACCTTGCAGATATTGCTTTAATTACAAAAAGACACACAAATTTAGTAACAAGTTTTGTGACAAGTGCTTTGAAGAAACTTGGAATGCTGAAGTTCTTAATTGAAAAACAAAACCCTGAAGAGTGTTGGCACTTCAAAATTATTTAAATGCAGGTGGCAAGCATGTGAAAGATCACATACACACAAGATGTGGAACGCTAGGCAAAAAATAAAAATAAAAAAAGAGGAAAAACAAGAACATGTGCGGATGTAAAGAGTGTTACCTTCACTAGCTCCTCCTTCCACCTTGGCACTCAGCTCTATTTAGCTGAAAAAAAGCTGAGCAAAACATTCTAAAGTGTGCAGGCACTGGCTGAGAGGGTCTCCATCCTCCAGAACTGCTCTCATTGCATTTGTTTCCACAAAACTACCAGAAAACTCTTAGGGTTTAGTTTAGGTGCTACTTCTTCAGAGGAGGGTAGCCAGGGTTTTCAGATGTCACCTAGCACATCTTTTCCCTCATCTGCTATAATGAGGTCAGGACAGTGCACTGAAGCCCTGTTTCCATCTCATTCCTCTTACCGGGTTGGTAATTACGATGATCTCCCCTTCACTGACGGTCAGCTCGTTGTTTCCAGGCTCAGCAGCAAAGTCATACATAACACGAGCCTGCATGTGAAAAGAACACACCAGTGAGCCCTCTGCCTTCCTTAGTGGATTTCATGGAGCATGCACGACTCATTCTTAGATAGCAGAAACACTAGGTGGAGAAGGATGGGATGTACACTTCAGCATGTAGGAAGCCAGTATTTTCTGAATTAGAACTCCAAAGCGAACACTGACGCAAACTTTACAGGATGAAAATCTCCTGCAGAGCTTGTTAGAGGTGACCATTTTTTTTCCAGGATGATTCACATTTTAAGACTGGCTGTTCTCTGCCCTGTCCAGCACTGTCTGTACAGCTTCTTCCAGAGGAAGAAGGTAAGGCTTCTAATGTTGGCAAACAATCCAGTTAATAGTTTCTCCTACAAGACATATTCCAACTCCAATTTGGCAAAGGGGACTGTTTCGAAGAACAAGCAACTCGGACAAAGGAAATCAAAAGTTATCGCAGACGTGAGTAATCCCTGATGTACACAAGAAGTAATACGTAAAACTATGTTCTGAGATTCTTTGTAAGCAGGAGGAACTATGCAAGCGCACGATGAGAGCAGGCCTGTTACATACTGGCACGAGCAGGGAGGAGAAAAAAAATCTAACCACCTAATTCTCAAGTGTCTAGACACAGCCTTTACTGTGTACAGGCACTGCTACAACACCACATAAAAAATGTTGTCTGAAACACTGACAAAGTTGTCTAGTGTTCAGAGAACAGTTCTGCTTTATGCAAAGAATTGTTCGGGAACATAATCTTACACCATGCCACATCTTTTTGTTGTCTTCTACTAAACTCCTCTCTGATCTGAAGTAGAAAAGGCCCACAGGAATTACAAAGTGACTACATTTTCTCACAACCTGCTGAAACTGATGCAGAGATATCTGGCAAAACCACATGTAATCCACCCTAGAATCTTAAAGGAAGATCTAGCATCAAAGTTTTAGCGTGCCATTTAAAGTGGCATATTAGATAAACTTCAACCTGACCAAACAAGACAGCAAGAAACCCGTTATACACGTTTATCTTTCCCAGAAATGAAACTCATCACACCAGCAGAACTCACAAATAATAAGGCTTCTATTATTTATATCTCAAGTCTTCATGTTAGCCAGATGCCCCAGAATTAGTCAACCCATTATTTGATCTGATTGCTGCCAACAATGAAGTATCAGAGTGGCGAAAATGAAAGCTACACCACTGGTCAGGAGAAGTACAGATGTCAGCAGGCAGTGCTAAAAACTATAACAGAAAGCTTTTCCTGTGCAACTGAAATAACGAACTATGAACTCAGTTACAAGAAAAAAGGTCTCCAGTACCTCCAAGCTTAGGAGAGAAGACATTCCTAAGGCCAAAGTTACGAAGATTTGTGGCTGTATACGTCTAAATCTGGTAACAATCATCGTTTTAGAGGCCCCAAATCCACAGAATGGACAGGTAGGAACAGAAACCATCTCCCCATCAGCTCCCACAGGATTAGGAGCAGCAGAACGTTTATTTCAGGAAACACACAAATTTCCCTAGCACATCTTGAAAGAGGCGAGGCTGTGGCCTCACTGTCACCATCAACACACTTGCTTCAGTTACCTCAGCTCACAGGCAAGGGGGCTCTGCTCCTGCTGATTAAAACATACACACACATCCCCAAGAAATACAATTGTATAGCAGTGTTACTAATAATGTCAGACACTGTCTACAGCAATCAGGGCCCTCTTGCACTTAGAGGTCAGCGGGAAGAAAACAGTGAAACAAGTTGTTTCTGCCATAAATATCACAGTAAAATCATTATTTCCCATTGAAAGCAAATTATATGACATGAAAACAAACAAACCAACAGAAAACAGACAGTCATCAACAAACCTCCAAAATGAAGGTACGTCCCGCCTAGATATCACTTTTTCTGACAAAACTAGAAAAAAACACAGCTTCCTTCCCCCCACATTTTAATTCCATAAACATCGTGTGGAAACATTGCTGGCTCATCAAGATACTTTACTTCACTGCAAATAAAAAGGAGGAGGGAAAAAACCACGGCCTGTAGCTCAGCTGACAAAGTTAATCAGGAACTATGCGCCCAGCACTTGGTCTTTTCTACTACAGAAACATTCATGTGTCCTAAGCATGCTCAATGCTTCCTATCATATCTTTTTTCCCTTTAGGAAAGAGGCTTTGAGCACTTTCAGATTATGCCATGCAAAACAAAGATGAACAGGAAAACACTGTTCTCCATTAGTGACACCGCCTGCTTCCTTCCGTCAGAAAATCAGGCCTCCATGCTTCTCACTCTCCCTTAAAGCAATAAAATTGAAGACAAGAAACATGCCTTCTGAAACGCAAGAACACTCTAGTTTGGGCTGTACAAAGCACCATTCTCCAGACCTCTCCCCTCAGCATTACCAGATGGAAAGGTTTTGAACACACCATTTTTACAGCAGGTTACCGACACATATCCAGATGCACAAGCCCACTTCACACAGCTCAGATGACGGGCGTCTGACCTGAGGTGAAAGCAGCCTTCTTAGCCTTCTTCAAGTAGTACAAGATGGTATTTAGTTCGTGCTTTTGCTCACAGGAGGTAAGAGAGTTCAGCAGGACACGAGCAGGTTTTACTGGTCTTCAGAAGTGGCACAACATCCTACAGCAATGACCAGACTGCAATGCCAAAATATTTCTGTCTAATAACCTTGAGATCAGGTGCAAATACTTTGTTCTCCAAAGAGACAAAGTTATTCAGAGAAACCTGGAAGTATCCAGCATGTATGGAAGAAAAGATCAAGAGAGCTGCATAGAACTTAATAACATTCTCGTGCCACATTTATCCACTCGCTTGCTCCAGATTCCTGCTTCATTAAAAGAAAAGTAGAAGAGGGGCAGAAAAAACAAAAACTCAGTTTTTGCCTGACTGCACTTTGAAAATTTGCAAAAAGAATCACGGTACTACAAAAATGGATTATTACAAAAACATCAGGCACTTGAAGTACATCTGTAAGCTGCTCCATAGATTGATGACCCAAACATATTCCCCAGACTTTTTTGTTTTTATTTATTTTGCTGGTACGCTCCCTTTACTTGCATTTCTGGGTTCATTCCCACAGTTTGGGAATTAAGCCCCTAAGAACTTCTGGCAAGTAAGCTTTAATGCTACTGTCACACTCTTAAGATTTATTGGGAAAAATATTCATAAACTTCCAAAATAAGTAACTCTCTCCATACGTCCAAGTTTATAGATATTTTGAATACTTATAAAATAGGAATCTCTGAAATACCAAAGACAATTCCAAATATTACAGGACGAACACCACACAGGTAACTTTATCAAAACACAGGATCAAAAGAGAGGGGAAAAAAAAAAAAAAAAAAAAAAGGGATGTGTTACAGTAACCATTTTGCTTCATATTTACTCCCGATCACATGTTAAAGTGTGAAAGGATCTAAAAATCCAAGAACTACAGAACTTCAGAGATTCAAACATTCAGTTAGTTAGCGGAACAAAGGCCATTGCTTCATTTATAGAACATTGCAAAGCCACAAAACAATTAACAGTTGCTAATCAATCAGGTATTCAAAACTTTGTTTCTTTTACTGGCTGCAGATTTCTTCCCACCAGTTCCTCCCTCAAAAGATCCACCTGATACTTGGCATACATTACAGTTTCTCTGGAACAAGAAGGTGGTGGCAGCTCTCCACAAGATGAGGATCAGAAAACAGTAAGAATTGCTCCCTGGCAAAGGAAAATGCCTATATCCACACAGCTGAAAAGCTCACTTAGATTGTAATAAGAAAACAGAATGGAAAGTAATACTTCCCAGCGTTACACCTGCATCCTCAGGAGCTGGTTCCACTTGCTGTTGAGTTACACGTTTGGGCTGTTGTTTCCCAAGCCACTGTAACTTCTAGAAACGCTAAGCATTGCAATCAATCACTATTGCTGTCTTTTAAAAATAACGGTAACAGTGCCTAAGCATATTACAAAACAAATATTCTTCATGCTGAGAAGCAGTACCTAGACTAGTGCAAGTATTATTGCTCTGCAAATTTGGATCAGAGTTAGCTCTTATCCATTACTGACTTCTGTCAGACTTGAGTATCATCTGCCCCTCCCTCCCCCACACCCTTTCTTCCAAGAAGAAGGAAAAAAACAAACAAACAAAAAAAAACATAAGGCCATCTGCCAAGTGATTTCTGCAAACAGATATAAGACTATGAAACTGTAACTGCCAGTGTGACCAGACACTTGGCACAAATTAAGTGGGAAGGTGACTACAAGAGTCATTAAAATAAAATTCTAATGAAGGATCACATTATCACTGCACAACATGAGTATCCAAGATCTCTGCAGACATCCTGGTAGACAGGAGCTAGTCCACTTGCCCTGGAATCCTGAAGCAGGAGATGGAGTAACAGAAGTGCCTATTTCTCAGACGAGGAATATTTCCGCCTTTTCTGAGCTGCACCAGTGATGAGATGATAAGCTCTAGGCGAGACAGCAGCATGTCCCAAGGTCTGACAACTCCCGTGTGCAGCTCACCTGCAGCAGACCAACTCTTTCATGGAGAACCAGCAAAGCTAAAGCTGCTTTGCAGTCCTCACTGGTCATGTTAGTACACACTAACAGCTAACACATCAGTTAGAGAGCTGGCCACCGGCCACATGAAATTTAACAAGAGCAAGTGTTGGATTCTGCACCTGGGATGAGGCAGCCCTGGCTCTGTGTACAGCGTGGGGGAAGAGAGGCTGGAGAGCAGCCCCATGGAAAGGGATCTGGGGGTTCTGGCTGACGGCAAGCTGAACCTGAGTCAGCAGTGAGCCCGGGCAGCCCAAAGGGCCAACCATACCCTGGGGTGCATCAGGCCCAGCACCGCCAGCCTGGTGAGGGAAGGGATTGTCCCGCTCTGCTCTGCCTGGTGCAGCCTCACCTCCAGCACTGGGTGCAGGTGTGAGTGCCACAATATAAGAAAGGACATAAAACTATCAGGGAGTGTCCAAAGGAGGGCTACAAGGATGGTGGAGGGTCCAGAGGGCAAGAACTATGAGGAGCAGCTGAGGTCCCTGGGTTTGTTCAGCCCAGAGCAGAGGAGGCTGAGGGGAGGCCTCATGGCGGCCTACAGCTTCCTCACAGGGGAGCGGAGGGGCAGGCGCTGAGCTCTGCTCTCTGGGGACAGCGACAGGGCCCGAGGGAACGGCATGGAGCTGTGTCAGGGGAGGGTCAGGCTGGGGGTTAGGAAAAGGTTCTGCACCAGAGGGTGGTGGGCATGGAACAGGCTCCCCAGGGCAGGGGGCACAGCCCCAAGCTGCCAGAGCTCAAGGAGCGTTTGGACACCGCTCTCAGACACAGGGTTCGGGGTGGTGCTGTGTGGAGCCAGGAGCTGGACTCAACGATCCTTGTGGGAACCCTTCCAAATCAGATATTCTGTGATGCTATGATCAGTTTTGATCACAGCAGTTTGTTATAGTAGCTTGCCTATCTAAATCTAGGTTGGTCAGAACGACTAACGATCCATAGAAAGTGATCCCTTCACTGTTTTGTGCACGTATATACAATGAATGCAATGCATAACAACACTAAATTTGGAAAATATCAGCGGCATCCACTCGAAATTTGAACACATCTTTGAAAACGCTTTCCCCATGGACAGGACTTCATTCTGTCAGGAAGAGATCTTGCATTATGTCACAGATTCATCTGCTTCAGCCAAGTGTGAAAGTTTAATAAACTTACACCACAAGATGGTGCCTACTCCAGCACAGCTGGCAGTGGCACGCAGGACAAAGAAAACAGCCACAAAAGGTTCCAAGCATGAAATTCCATTAATAAATGCATGCCTTCCTTTTAGTAGCTAGCACATGATTCAGAGCTTCAGTCATCCAGTATTGCACTTTTCAAGGGACAGGAATTCACAAGGTTAGTCTGCTTGGTACCACTTGTGTCAAAGGCAACTGCACTGCAGCAGCAAGGACAACAACAAATTGGAGGTTCATGGGTGCTCTCCAACTTCATGTCCTACTTTCCATGCTGCTGGTAGCAGTAGTTCCCAGATTCATAGAAAGAAGATCAAATTCCATATTTCTTTTCTTGAAAGTAACTGGGGCAGATAAATCTTTTCAAAGAAATCAGCAACACACTAGAGAGGCAGAAATCACAATTTGGTAAAATGTCCACAGAATTTTTTTCCCTCTCTCTCACCTTCCTCTAGAATTCCTCATATCAAACTTGCAAAAAGACCACAACTACTCATCATTCAGTATCTGTAAGCAATCGCTCATTTATTCTGTTGCACAGAAGGATTTACATGAATCTTAGATTTAAGAATCAAAATCAGAGACCAAGCCTAGGTAACAGTGTATATGAAGCTTTTTTTTTAAAAAAAAAAATATTGACAAGTAGCAGATTAGCTTCATTACTAATTTAAGCAAAACACTTTAAAAATCCAAACCCAGCTGAAACTAAAAGGTATGTTTTCGGAATTGCTTTTCCTGCCAGTGTTGTTTCTAGAAACAAAACAATCATTCTAAGGGTCAAGTTATCAAAACATAAATAACATTCCTAGTATGCAGGCTGGGATATCAGAATTAGAGAAACTGAATTAGCAGAAGGAAAAGAATAAAGACAAAAATGCAGCTGCAAATAAGTCAGTTCAGAATTATGCGGTATTTCTGCCTATCTCACTGTTGCTATTCCTAAGGGAACTATGACAAGGCCAAGAGTCAGAACAACTAGTATCCAAAGGGCTCAGAGAAAGAGGAAGAAAAATGCATTAGAAACATAGGTAGGAGCCGCTCCACTTTTTTTCCATCTCAGAGTACCAAGGACACTATCTTTCCTCCAAGAGTGGCCATCATTTAGATATATTTAACCTTCTCTCTCCTCCATTCTGAAACCCAGGCTCACCCAAAAGCCTGAACAGTTTTCCACTGCAGCAACTGCAGAATCTGGGGCTATGATTTAACAAAACTGCCTCTTCATTTCATTCCATCTATCACAATTGTACCAGACCACTAGATTAAGTGCATATTTGAGTAGTCTAAGCAGAAATATTAAATGGCTCTTAAAGTGCTTATGCCTCCGAGCCTGGAAAGGCAGCTACCTTCTGTCTTGCCTGCAGTACAGAAATCTCTACGCATGTTCCTCTCATAGGCATTCCTAGGAGACAAGAAGCAAACACAAAACCAAAGATGGAAGCAAGAGAGGGCTCTAAGGAACATTGTCTCTATCCTCCTCAAGAAGCCTAACCTTAGGAATTCAAGAGATTGTACATCATTTTGGAAACCAACTGTTAACACGATAAAGATTTATTACAAAGCAAATTAAAATGATGCTAATCTTTTTAACTAATACACAGCAGATTAAGAAAATGGATGTTGCTTGTGTAATGCTTGGCATCTCTGCTCTTGTATGTGTGCTCAACATCTATCTGCGCAAATCTACCAGTCTAAAGAAACTAAACCGCTCCCTCAGATTTGTTTTATACCACAATGTTATTAAACAGTAAGTAAAAACTAAAATTCACATGTTCAATAAAAAAGCTGCCATGAGTACCACATTTCTTTACTAACAAATTGTTGTTTTGGAATTATTATTTTTTTCCTTCCAGCAACGCCAGAATTAAAACAAATTATTCCAAAAACTGAGATCACAGCATTCAGTTATCATTACCCCAATCCCCGCACCAGCTGCAGCTGCTGGATCCTCACAATACTCTGCAAATTCATATTGAAAAATGTTTCTCTTGACCTGCTGGCTTACTTTCTTCTGAGCAATTTTTTAACTCTAAAATAGTTCAACAGCCTGCAGCTAGTCATTTGAAGGCAACAACTGTGAGTATAAGCACATTAGAAGCAAATTAAATCTAGATAAAAAGCTAAGGACTTGCATCATTTCACCCTGCTAATAAAACATGTTTGAAGTCAGAGGAGACAGAGCAGGGATCTCCTCTCTCCACCCATGAAGCCGCATGTGCGCCTTCAATACTTCAGGCAGACATGTAACCAAGCATACATACTAGATGAAAAGACCTGCTTGGTAACCTAAGGGAATGGTTAACCCGGCACAAAGTTTCCAAAAGGCACAGGGTGCAAAGTCTGAAGTGTTTATGAGGTAAGGGACAGTAATGAAATACCCGGTTCCTACCAAAATGCACGTGGCTCAAAGCAGCAACACTTTTAGAATTAGCATAAAGGCACAATAAGCAAACCTTAAAACCACTTCCGAATGTTATTCTGTAGCAAAGAAATGACTAGGCAAGTTTCCAAGCGCCAAACAGACGTTAAAACATTTTCTCTAGACGTAACGACATTGACTTATTAGCCTTCTTCAGCAGGTCATGCTCTTCTTGTGTGAGGACACAGACCTTAGAATCATAGAATCATAGAATGGCCTGGGTTGGAAGGGACCTCAGAGATCATCTAGTTTCAACCCCCCTGCCGTGGACAGGGCTGCCAGCCACTAGCTCACTAGATCAAACTGCCCAGGAACCCATCCAGCCTGGCCTTGAACACAGCCAGGGATGGGGCAGCCACAGCTTCTCTGGGCAGCCTGTGCCAGCGCCTCACCACTCTCTCTGTGAAGAATTTCTTCCTGATGTCCAACCTAAACCTCCCCTCTTTCAGTTTTAGCCCATTCCCCCTTGTCCTACCATTATCCATCTGTGTAAAAAGTCGGTCCCCCTCCTGCCTGTAAGCTCCTTTCAAGTATTGGAAGGCTGCAATGAGGTCTCCCCGGAGCCTTCTCTTTTCCAAGCTGAACAATCCCAACTCCCTCAACCTTTCCTCATAGGAGAGGTGCT
>VXAV01005477.1:554761-564827 GCA_013399715.1 Alectura lathami | reverse complement strand
CTTAAAAATGGGAGTGATGTTTCCCTTTTTCCAGTCACCAGGGACCTCGCCTGACAGCCACGACTTTTCAAATATGATGGAGAGCGGCCTGACAACCACATCAGCCAACTCCTTCAAGACCCTGGGATGCATCCCGTCCGGCCCCATAGATTTGTAGACGTTCAGTCCCATCAGGTGGTCTTGGACTTGCTCCGCTCTTACACTGGGAAGGATTTTGCTCCCCCCATCCCCACTTGGATTTTCAGGGACATGAGAGACCTGGGCAGCCTGACCGGCAGTGAAGACAGAGGCAAAGAACTCATTAAGTACCTCAGCCTTCTCCACATCAGAGGAGGCCAGTTCTCCCTTTCCATTTGTTAGAGGGGGAACACTCTCCTTCACCTGCCTCTTCTGCCCTATGTAGCTAAAGAAACCCTTCTTGTTGTTTTTCACATCCCTCGCCAAACTTAATTCCACCTGCGCCTTGGCCTTCCTGATCCCATCCCTACATATCCTGACAGCACCTCTGTAATCCTCCCAGGCCACCCATCCCTGCTTCCACTGCCTATACTTTGCCTTCTTTTCCCTCAACTTGACCAAAGGTCCCAGTTGTTGATGGTATACAGTGGTTCCAGAAAGATGGAGAATCTTCAGTTATCACTAAGAAAACAGTAGACATCCCTCTTTATGATTAAAAAAAAAAAAGTTTGCTCCCCAAAATTTTTTTTTCCTGAGGCAAGTTATCTCAGGTATTACAAACAATGAACTAATCCAATATTCTGAGGAAGAAGGAAAGCTCAGCATCTGAAAACCACACTGGCTTATTAGTGCTCCCATGGAATTAGGGAATACAGTCAGGAAGATTTAAGATTACAATATCATCCATATATACCCGTTAGTCTTCTTATGAACAGCAAGAAGTATATTGCTAGGCCTTGCAGCACAAATCTCTAGTTCATCTAAAATTTGTGCCTGGTGCTTGAATTCTGGCTCTTCAAACTGAGACAGCAGTCAAGAACAAAATTTAACATTGTGCCAGATATAAAGAAAAAGTATCCACGACCCAAAGTCCCCAGACCAAGCATTTTTGAATCATATTGACATTCAGTCTCAGGAAGCAACAACTGTAAACAAGCTGTTCCACCTTAGAGACAGCAAACTACTAAAGGGGACTTCACTGTCTTGCTGAAAGATTTTTCAGTCAGGAAATAATTCCACCCCCACCACGCACACCCCTAGCCAATAACTTCTGGAAGTTCTTCACGGCTTTTGGCACAGATTCTTCCTAAGGAGAGCTAGTTATTTACATGCAACTGCATTTGCCAGACAGGGAGACCACTTAAACCCTTGCAGTGAGCAGCAGTCCTGTGAAAAAATCGAGCTGGAGTAGAGGCAGCTCAGGCAGGGTGAAACCCACTGAGCTACCGTGACTGGGCCCGGAAGGCCAGGCGGGCGAGGGACCAGCAGAGCCCCTGCAGATACGGCCAGCTGCTCCCAGGCAGAAGGGAAGGCTGGAGTTAGTTAAGGTGGGTCCAGCACTCTTCTGGTACTAATTTCAGAAAGTAGGATTCAAATGGTGGTACTTTCAAAAGAGACATCATGCACTTTGAAGTTTGAACCACAGAATTCTATTAAAAGAGGTGCTTAATTACCTTTTGTGGTGGCCATACAGACATACTGATGGGGCACTAGGGAACCAGGTAACAGAATCCACAGGCACCCAAGAGAACAGAAGCATGGGAAATTCAGTTGCAGACATACTTGCCAGACATCCATGTGATTTAGAGATGTTTCCAAATAGTGACTCAGATAATCCTGTTATTTGCATCTGAGATTTCTAGTAGGTCAAGTGTTTATACTCGTTTTTTTTTTTTTTCTTGTATAAAACATTACTTATAAACCAGATTTCAATTAAAAAAACACTGCAATACTTTTCGCCATAAGCAAGGATCTCCCATTCTAGCAGAAGACATTTCTCTAAAACAATTCACTGCTCCACATGCCCAGACTGCCTCCTATTTTCTTTTCTGAATACAAATCTATTCTGTGTTCCCAATTGGATTACGCACTAAACAATTTCCAATGTGAGAAGATTAATTCCAGTTATACCAGCACACACAACTGGAGCAAGTACAGCATGACTTTGTTTTAGGGCTGTTAGTCAGGATACAATTACCTTCAGTGTGATTAAAACCTCAGGTTCAATCACTGCCATGTATGTCCCTTGCAATCACACTACCACACTTGCAAGTGTTTGCTGAACTGAAGTTTAACTGCATGCTTCAGAAGCCTGCCACATCAACTCCCCTTGCCTGAGACCTTGGAACGGGCAGTGTTAAACTCTCGCAGCCCTGTCCCCAGAGAACAAAACCAGGAAGAGGTAAAGGTTTCGGAAAAAGTCTGCAGCATTCACCAGAAAAACTGCCACATTGTGACCTACTCATTAAGACAGCTTGCAGTCACACAAGAGTGCTTCTCCTATGAGAGCAGATTATAAAACAGTAATTATCCCAGTAATTAGAGACAGACACAGTTTCGCTAAGGTAATCTAATGAACTTCAAGCCTTTTCGGACTCACCACACCATTACAGGTGGTGCACCTCAATGCACAGCTGCACAGGCCAACCTAGACATGAAGAACTAGCAAAGCGATCAACCTGCACGCAAAACTGATGTGACTTAAATAAAACTTGACCTGTAAAACAGCCTGGCAACTCTGAAGGCCCAAACACTGATAATGCTAACTGAAGAACAAGTGCTCAGTCATGTGCTGGCTGAAGACATCCAGGCAAGAATTTCAAACGCAGCAAAACAGACCCTCAGCATGGAGTTCTGCTAAATTCTCTGTGAGCTGAGTAACCAACGTTAATTAAGACACCAGTGGTTTGGATTCTCTTAGTCCTTCAAAAACAAACAAAAACAACACGACATGAAAGCATGATGAAGGAATCCTTCTAACATTTATTTTTATATCATGAAATCAAGTGAGAAAACTATTACAACAACATAAATATACGATCAACTTATCAGATGAAGTTGCTTTACTGTACAAATGGGCAATATTCAGTTCTTTTGAGTTCTAACCTACACCAGCTTCCAGCTATTTTAAGCTTTTCTGTTGACAGTGTAGAAAAGTACAAGACCCTGTAAAGTTACCAACCATTCCCACTAATCAGCAGCTCGCATCATTAGACCTGGTCAGAGCACACCCAGCACTTGGACCAGACATCAGTCACCTACAAGATAATGCAATGCACATGCTAGCAGCATTGTCCTGTCTCACCAACTCAGGGAAGGAAAAAGCATGCCTGGACAGAAGCATTAAAAGCCCAGTAATTTACTGAAATGTGGCTCCTCCAGTTGTCATTTGGTCATACTCTACACTAAGCTTCTCTTTTATAAATCTCCAACTTCCATTATCTAGGAACGGATTTAAGTCAGACACCACAGAAACTTGGTGTCTGTCACTAAAAAGGTGACAACTAGCCTTTTTTGTCGTATCAGCCAGGAAAACGTTTTGCTTCATTTATTTCGCTTGATTTAGACGAGAATCAAGAGGACAACTTATTTTTGCTCTGAACATTGAGAATTGTCGCCTCTAAACGCTGAGAAAAGGAGAGCGAGTTCAAAACCTACTGCATATAAACAGAGGCACCATACCAAGACACAAAATAAAACACAACAGTTCCTCTGCCAAGGAGGAGCAGGTGGCAAGTCAGAGACAAGTCGCAAGACAGCAGCTGTCACTGGCCGTGGGCAAGTCCCACAGTCCGCACGGGCCGGTGCCACTCGCACAAAGCCCACCTCGGCCTCCCGAGGGCCCAGCCCTCAGCAGCGCTGCCCAGCGCATCCCTGTGGCCCCCCGCAATGCCCCTGCAGCCGCAGTTTGCATACTGGAAAGCCCTCCTGCAAAGCAGCCTCCCTCCGGGCCCAGGGGAATCTCCGCCGGTTGACCTCACCCGGCACACTCCACCGGCAGCACGCGATGACCCGGGCGGCTCTCCGCCACCCTGCAGCACCGCTTGCCTCTCGCGGCCTTGTCCTCCCACTGCGGGTCTCAGAGGATGAGCTGTCGAGGTTAAATGATTCTGGGCTTAATTGCCTTTTTTGGGGGCAGAGGTTCCTCAGCCTTAGGAAGCTCAAAGAGAAAAACTGGTAAGTCTCAGAACTCATTGAATCAATCATAGAGGCATAGAATGGTTTGGGTTGGAAGGGGCCTTAAAGATCACCTAGTTCCACCCCCCCTGCCATGGGCAGGGACACCTCCCACCAGACCAGGTTGCTCAGAGCCCCATCCAGCCTGGCCTTGAACGCTTCCAGGGAGAGGGCATCCACAGCCTCTCTGGGCAACCTGTGCCAGTGTCTCACCACCCTCACAGGAAAGAATTTCTTCCTAATATCCAGCCTAAATCTTCCCTCTTCCAGTTTGTGGCCATTACCCCTCATCCTTGGCTACATGCCCTTCTAGAGTCCCTACCCAGCTCTCCTGTAGGCGATTTTCCTCTCCTTGGTAGCACTTCAGTTTTGCTTATTGAATTAACACAAAAATGCTTTGCTTTTTAAACGTTGTGTGACCTGGGGAGCTCCTGTTTGATCACAAATCAGCTGAGAAGGCTGGAATACAACTAAATAAAGTAAAAGCACAAGCTCTGCCCTTCTCCAAAAAGTTTGAAGTGAAATTGAATGACCTTCTAATTGCAAAATGTGCTTTGAAATAGGAAAGTTTAGCTTTAAATGCAGAACACTGCAGTGGTTATTAATGTAAATCATTCCAGTTATCTAAACGTTGATCTGTCTTACTGCAGCACTGGCTGAAACCAATCACTCCCACTATTTTACAGTCTCTATGACCTGCTTTTGTAATATTCTGCAAGGCTGCTTCCAATACCAGTGTTGCAACTGCAGGTAAATAACAATACAGGGGGGAACCGATCCACTTAAAGTAGCAAAATTCTCACATCACTTTCCCTTTGACTCTCCGTAAGCTTTCAGTTCCAAAATTTGCCAGATACCCTAACTGAATACAAAGTTTTCATAAGCAAAGAATATGTGGATGTTCATATTTCAGGAGATTTTTGAAGACATTAAAAACAGAGGTTCTGAAAGATGATAATTCACAAAGGAAAACATTGAAAGGAGGGAGTAAAATAAACTTCATTACAAAACCACAGTCAGCTGCAAAGACTTCTTGCTCAAACAACACTGATACACGGAAAAATCAGACCAGAGCGAACATTTGAATCACTGAGTCTATAGGCCAGATGACGCTTACACATCTGATACCAGATTTCCTTCTCTCTCACTGCTGTAATTGTGTTTTTAAATGACGGCCTCTGGTAATGAGTCTCTGATGACTCAATGCCCAGGTGCTTAAAATAACTTTGAAAAACTGAGTCAGAGGAATCATTACCCAAGCATAACATCACACAGAACCTCACCTCCTCATCAGCTTCCTAGCCCCCAAACTGGCTCTCAAATGAGTAGCCCTGCACTAGTAATTGCTGGAATGTAAAGTAACTCGCTCATCGCTGAACTTTTTAAAAAGATCTTAAGGTCAAAGAGGAAAGAGTACAAAACCCGTACCTTAACAAAACATGATGGTGCTAGTTCTTGTGCTGTTGAACTCATCCTAACGTCTCACTGCACCAACAGGTCAGGTATTTGAGGTTAATCTGCATTACCAAGCATCTTCACCCTCTCTAGTACTTTTGTTGCCCCTTAGAAAAAGTCCCAAGAAATATTTTCACCTCAGCTTAATGATAGCTCAACAAAACCTTTTCATGCAATTAAGACCATTAAACCAAAATGACTTCTTACCCTAACTAGTTTTGTCCCACCACATCCCACATTTGTATGTGCAAAGACTGAAATCAGGGTTCAGTCCTGCTTCGCTGAATTTGAACACTGCTGGCCACATCATGAAGCGATCTGCAGAGCAAAAGTTCATCCCTTTGCTTGATTGATTAACAGCATTACGATTGATTAACTGAATATTTTCCTAAGACACAATTTCCTAGAACAGACTTTCTACTTTCAAAGTTATGACAGTACAGACGGCAGACTTGCATAACACAAAGTTTGGGTATTTTGGAGCACTTGGCACGGAGGGATATTTCGCTTCCCAGCTGCAAATCAGAACAAAGAATTGTTTCTGCCTGATTCATTACGTAAACATGCAAACAGCTTCATGGTGGTACCAACAAAAATGTGCGCCTGCTGTTGGTGAGCCTTACATGAGTACGAGAACGGAAAAAGAAAAAATAATCCTTCCTATTATCTGAAGTATTGTGTTTTTATACATGAAAAGTTCAAATAAGAAAAAATGATCTTCCCTCAACACACTTAGGAGAACCATGCTATATTTTAGTATACCTGGTTAATCACATTCACAAAAGCAATTCTAAAGTCCTTAGATGGACAAAAAAGCCTTAAACACCAAAATTTTGTGAATTAAAAATATTGCTACCCCAAATCTTCTTCTCAGAACAGAATATCCAGCCTAAGAGCTGTCACCTCAAAGGGCTTTCTCCTATAAAGGGCCCACTCCTATACACAGAACCCCCCACCCAAAAAAAAAAAAAAAAAAAAAAAAGAGTTACTGAAGAAGACAAACCACCGAGCAACCAAGGACATCGTGATGGGATACAGGTGCCCCTATAAGCTAACAAAATGAAAATTGTTGATATCAACACCAGAATCTATCCTAGTGAAGCTTATCAGTACGTGCCCTGTGCAATAGCTTCCTTGTGAACGTAACGTCACCAGCCTCCACAGCACTGCTCCTATAAATCGAGTTTATCAGCTCCTAGCTTTATCTCCAGCTTGCACATTAAACCCCTCGTTGCACATGAGTTAGCAGTACGGGTTCCAAAACACTGCCCTGACCATCAGCGTGCATTCACCTACCAACGTCCCTTGATATCATCGCCTCCTCCTGAAATTCTGGCTGCACAAAGGGCAAAACATCAGCCTCAGCAAGAAATGGACCTGCCGACATTTTTAATCAAATGCCTCTCAAAACAGATGATGGTAGGGGGCATGTCACTGTGAAAAGTCAGCACTTCCTGACATTTCTAGCTCTCCCTATTCAATGAATCTCAAAAACAAAGGAAAGGGCATGCGTAAAGTTGGGGCTTTGCAAACTCCAGCGGGGAAAGAGGAAAGGCCAAAGAAGCCAAGGGAAACACAGAAGCATTAAGAATGAGAACCTGATCTGCAACTTTTCCAAGCAACTATCACAGATGCATGCTCACAGTATTTCCTTTTCTTTGTGACTGGGTTTTGGGACTTTTTTAAGCTTCTTTACTTACTTCTAAGCTGAGGCTATTTTTTCCTTTTTAATGCACAGACAGAAAATTAGGAATCAGTAAGCTCAACTCCATTTCTGAAGGAAGCACCCCAGTAAAGTACACAATGCATCAGTTCTTAAACATGGATATGCAATTGCCTACCTCTTAAGCCTGGTTCAGTCAAATTTGGAAGCTGGGATCCCCTACACAATCCAATTTTTTATTTTTTATTTTTTTAACTTCCTTCAGCTTTTAGAGCATGTGGTTTGTGCAAGCATTTACAGAATCAGGCCACTGCCACGGTACAGCAACGATCCAACTAACCTAAGAACTGTCACCAGAAGTCTCAGATCCTCTGTTTCCCACTTTCCAATCACATTCCCAGCCTTCACCGTGAAGATCTCCCCCTCCCACCTGCACCAAGCCCTTTGCACCATCTCTGAGCATGCTTTACTAGCTCGAGCTGGACGAAACAGGCCCACTGCTCTCCCTCAGTTAATCTTTCGCTATTTTAGCACTCGGAGCAGCTCAAAGCCAGGCCTGACAGGCGTTGGAGTCACCACGGGATCGGCACAAGGAAGAAGGAGGAGCGGCGGCAGCCGCGAGGCCAGCTCCCACCACCACTCAGAACCTCCGCAGCCCTCAGAGGACGCAGGGCCCACAGCACCCCAGTCCCACCACCCGCTAACAAATGCACTGGGAGAGCATCAGCAAAAGCCTTTTTGCGCGAGAATAGTTGTTTCCTCCCCAGAAAGTCTTACTATTTCAGTAAGAAATCTCATGTCTTTAAACGGTGCAGGGAGGAGCCAGGAGACGATGCGATTAAACCACGTCCTCAGACTGGAGCTCTCTAGGAACTTCACTGGCACGGTTTATCAAAGAGGAAGGAAAGACGAATGGCCAGGCTTTACAACAAGCTATGGAAGAAATGCCAGTTTGTCCTTGCCCACCCTCCAGAAACCCAAATGCTTTATCAACCTGTTTTTTAATCTAGTAGGCAAAGCAACAAAACTGGAAGCCAGTGCTAGGCCCGTTTAGATTCAAAACAAAAAAGTGCCAGCTGCAAGAGTGTTGATGTTTTTTAAACAAACAACAAAAACGAACAGGTTGGACGTTCCAGCTCTGATGGTGTTCAGACAAGACTGAACCCTCCTCCCCTTGGAAGGTGTATCCTAGCTTCAGCAGCAGTTGGTTCAGGAAGCACCACCAGCCTGTGCAGCGCAGGCCAGGCCTGGCTGCCAGACATTGTACCAGCCACGCAGGTTGTCATGCCATGAGAGGTTCAGAGCTTCACGTGCCAGGTGAACTAGTAGCAGCTTAGTTTTGTTAACATTTTCTTGTACAATTCCAATACACTTGGCATACTTCTTTTAATTCCAAAGCTATTTTGGAAGGAGAAAGTGGAAGGTGGCAAGTTTGCCCACAAAAGCACAACTTCTTTTCCAGGTGAAATGGTAACTCGTTAGTTGGCCAAGTTCCCAAAGACTGTTTACTGAGCCAGTCACTTCCTTACGCTGTTAAAAAAATGTATCCTTTATTACAGCTGACATTTGAACAAGCTCAGCAAATTCAGATTCACAACAGGACAAGCAGCTGAGAGGGACCTGACTCACAGGTGGAAATTACAGAAAATAAATAAAATAAGCTGCTCTTCAGCAATGCTCTCAGTTACCAGCATATCAAAATAATGATAAAAAGAAAGATAAGAAAGATGCCAAGCTTCTACTATCACTTCCCAATTCTATCATGCAAGTAAATTACTGTTACTTGCAAAGTATAGAACGAGAAGACCTTGCACCACTTGATTTCAATACACTCATGGTCAGTAAGTGAGAAATGCCATAGCCTTCGTCCGAAGGCCACGATGACCACAACAATTTATTTCTCAGAAAGCTAAGTGAAAGCTTCCAAGTACACGGGTAACATGGCTTCATGCGATCCCATGAAGCTGCACCTCAAAGTGAGGTAAAAAAAAACACAAACCATGGTAGCACAGTGTCTGCTTAGCATCCTATGTATTATACATATGTACTGGAAGTAGATTTATTGCTACCTGCAGTTCAGTGTGCTTATGCGTTATTCATATGCACACCCCACAAATCAGTGGAAGCCACCAATAACAAAACTGAGTCCATTAACAATACTCTAAAACCTGTTCAAAACACAAATCTCACTATATAAACATTTCTTAAGTTCCCGATGTTATTTTGAAGCCAAAACCACCTTCTTCTGTGCATCTGAAAAAGTCTGCTAAAACACGAGCAGCCTTCTGCTTAGATGGATAGGGACTGCTACTTACCCATTACACCCAGCCCACTGAAGATGCAGCATTTTTCAGTTTTTGAGAAACACCACACAAATAGCGTGCTGCATGACAGCTGCCTTAGGAAAATGAGGTTTCTGAGCGGCTGGGCAAGCTTCACCATCAGATGAATCTGGAAGCAGTAACTTCAAATACCGAAAACCCTTCCGCAATATTTAGACAACTTAGAGATGATGTTTATTCACCTACGCAAGCAGAGACAAAACAGCACCGACACTTTCAGCAACCAATATAGTAAATAAGTGCTGTTAATTTAGAAAGAGATCGGTTTCAGGCAGAACGGGCTGATTTGACTGTTGCATTAATAGCAGACACTGTTGAAGAACAAAGCAAAGTAATTTCACTTCCTTTTCTCTCGCCCCTCTAAATCAGAACCCGCTACTAACCCGCTGCACGCTGCAGCCCCGGAGAGCTGCCTCGGCCCCGCACGGCCTCCCCCCGCCAGCGGGGTCCCCTCGCGGGGCACCCCGCCTCC
>VXAV01005477.1:513300-550125 GCA_013399715.1 Alectura lathami | reverse complement strand
AAAAAAAAAAAAAAAAAAAAAAAAAAAAAAAAGCTGAACTTTTCCTACTCCCTTTTAATCAGCATATTTACCTTAATCACCTGATATACCTCCTGTTTAAAAAAAAAAACAAAACAAACAACAAAACAGTGGGGTACAGATTTCAGATTTCCAAAGCCTTAAAATGAACTGTGTAAGCAATGGCCTTATTTACAGATCAAAAATAACAGTAGGGTGTTCTTCATCTTCAGAAGCCATGCACGTATGGCTTCACCTGCCTCCCCAAGAGGTTTTTCTAGCACCCTTGTGTTTCCTCTCAGCTGACCAGAGCTTCTGTAAAACCACAGTTGGGTTAACGCTATTCCTTTGGTACTTCTGAGAAATTTGCCAGATAGCAGTATAGATTAAATGCTGCAAAACCGCAGCTCATAAAAGCTGCTTTAGAAGAATGCACCCAGAATTGCACCCAAATTCCTCTGAGTTTTTGAGCCTCAGAATTTGTCTCAGAATAAGCAGTTCTGAGAAAACCTGTACGTTGTACGTCTGCTTTGGACTTCAGGGTTGTGTATCCTTCGAGCTGGCAGTCAAGCACCATTACGATCTGAACACTGGCATGCTACGCTGTTATTTTTCTAGTAAGTTCTGATTTGACAGAGTTGTATTTGTATAAATACGCAGCTAGGATTGGTTTTGCATTGCGCATGAATATGCTGTTTTCTTTGCACTGGGGGAAAGTGCTGTGCTAAGCTAAAATTCTGCACTCTGAGGGTGTGGGTTTTTTTTTAACACATTTTTTGTGAAAGTCAACAGTTTTAAATCATGCTGGACTTCTTGGATTCAATTTTCACTTCCAAAAACCCGTAAAAACAACCAGTGAGCACTGAAGATGTAAAAAAGCTACACTAAAATTAAAAAGTATGGGGGTGTTCTAGAAACAAAACACTGTTGCAGTATGCTTTTGGACACAGTGAGAGGTTTTTTTTTTTTTTTTTTTTTTTGAAAGCTTTGAAAGAAATTATATTTAAAAAATCATGCTTTCTTGTGCAAGGAATGAAGCAGATAACCTGACACATCTAACACTAGTACCATTCTTACTTTCTGCATTCCTCTTTGGCCTGTACACTGACTGTATACCATGGTAGTACATACACGTACATGTTTCATACACTTTGGTGGGTCTGCATTTGGATTTTTGCCAATATTTTATATTTGCTTGGGTCTCTAAGCAGTGACTGATGTGCTCAATAGGTTTTGAATGCAGCTATCCTGAAAACTTCAATATGGCTTAGTAAAAAGAATGTTCAAAAAGTGCAAACACACAGATCCAAACGTGCTGTTTGCTCGCTTTAGCAAGTGAGGTACCATCAGCACTATTGATTCTTACCACTGGTGGCTCTTTCCATCAGGAGTGCTCACTGCCTGTGGCTTATTTCCATTTTTCCTGTCGTGGTGGAAGGGCTCTGGAGTTCCAAGGTGCTGCATCTCAACAAAGTGAGGGAGAGGAGAGTATTCTGCTCTCTGCTTCAGCTGACTGCGCGGACATCTAGGTCCCGACGAGGTCCTTCCAAGAGCTGAGGGCAGAACTCAGGTTTTCTTCTGGCACACACCTTGCTAATTGTGCTGAAGATACAGATAGAGGAGAAAGCTGCAGAGGGCTGCAGGACTAACATCAGGGACTTGATCATTGGGCCCTCTTGCTCTGGTGTCTGAGCTCTCACAGTGGCGAGCGATGGCACCCAGGAGCCTGCCAGCGTGGCACCAGGCAGCTGGCAGCACTGGCTGGCTGTGGTCCCATACACAGGACATTCAGTGCTGCGGCATTTTTATGGTGAGGTCACCAAAAGATTGCACCAGACCTTACTGTCCATTCCCCCTTACATCTTTCTGTGAGCCCTGCTTCCTTTAGAAATAATTGGCAACGATGTTATTTCACAGAAAGAAATTCTTGATCAGCAGACCCCCAGGACTCATGCTCGTATTTAACAAACACAGGCCAAGAACAAAAGAAAGCAAAGGCAAAATGACATTAATTTCAGGAAGCTATTGTTCATCTGTGTTTTCTCCAGTATGGTTACAGTGTCCCGCAGCTAGAGGAAGAGTTGTGAAGCCTCTTTCTAGTGCACTCATGTTTCTCTCTCATGTCAATCCCTGTTAGGTGTCCAGTTCATAAACTGTCTTCTAGCCCAGACAAACCCAGAAAGGAATAAAGAAGAGGGTTAAAGTAAGAGCTTTCATGCATTTTGTTATTGTGTAACTAGATGTACTCCTCTTGTATAGTTTTTCCTATCTTGAGGAATGAGCTTGGAATCCTGAGGTCCCTTTTTGCCCTACTTTTTGTGAATTGGTCTTGCAAGGTATAGCTGATAAAGACCACATTCTCCTAGCAAAGACCTAATATTGTACAGCAGAAGGAAAAAAAGCAAAGCCTCTGGCTAGCTGATTGTCTACGAAACAGGCCTTGTAGGCTGCATACCTTGCATTGCCACTGAGGAGCTATGTGACTGTGGGCTGGTCAGAAAATCTGAAGTATCTAAGAAATTGTTTATGATTTTCAAAAGAAAAAAAAAAAAGCATTTCACTTTGGCTGCAGGGCACACAACAGTTCTTTAATAAGAGTATTAAACTTACAGTTGGCAGTTCCAAGACTCCTTACAGGAACAAATTTTCAAATCCTTTTGAAAATCCACTATTACTAGCAAGTCTACTAAAGCATTTCATTTATTACCAGTGCTAAAATAAAAATGATACCTTTGGGATTTAGGCGCTTCATATCTTTGTTCACACTAGCTGACAGTTCTTTTCTTCAAATGACCAAAGGCAGCCCTAGAGGTAGTTTTATCAGCCCTGTAAAGGCAGCTGTCCAAAACTCTACAAAAAATTCCAGAAAATCTGACTCTTACTCTGAGGTTAAAGAAAGGAGACAGAGAACAATTCTGCAGCTTCCTTTCCCAGCATGCAGATTTTCTCTTTTGGGGGGGACACGTAGTAAAATGTGAAACGTCAATGAGGAGCAAGAAGTGCATTCTGTGAATGGAGGCTTCCCCTTTAAGTTTACAGAGTATTTATGTCCAAAGTTTTTGAACCGAGGGAGGACGTAACGGATCCAGCACTCAGTCATGTGCTCTGTTTGTGGTTAGCCACACAAAGCCAAGTTTTTTGGATGATCTGCTCTACTCTTTTGTTGTCGTTTGGAAGAAGAAAGACTGAGCACAGCTGGTTGACATAAGAAACAGTCACTGCAGATATAAAAAAGCCCTGTGCTAGCCAGAGAACAGATGAAACTTAGATCCATTGCTGTGAGCTTACCTGAGAAATGCTGGGGATGCAAAGGACCTGCTGTACCACAGGGTACTTTTTCTAATTTGCTTGAGCCCACCTGTGCGTTTTTCCACAATATCACACTGTTCAGTTTGTCTGCAGTGATGTGTTTATCCAAAAGGGGTTCCTTATCGCAAGCTTGCTGCCTTTTGCCTGTCATTGCCACATCAGTCCAGGACTTTACAAGAATAAAATACTGGTGCTACAGACAATGTTGTTGCAGAAGAGTTAAATTGAAAGGGTGCTCTTTTAAAGTTATCATAACAAATGGAAGAGGAAATGGGACTGGAATCTGACATTCAAAAACCCAAAAACGCAAACAAAAACAAACCCTGGAGCATTACAGTGAGGCAGGAAACCAGCTGAATTTCGTAATTTTGATTTGTGAATCTTCTGTTTCCAAGCTTTGTTTCCTAGCATAAGCCTGCAGCATTTCCCTCCTTTTTTTCTCCCACAACTCACACAAGTACTTCGGAGCAGTGTGACTGCAAGCTCTCCGCCTGGCTGTGCCCCTTCCAATTCTAAACGTATCACTTCACTACACTTCGTTGTGTTTTTATCAAGGCATTTTAGGGGCTTCAGGCTGAAGGACTTCATTTGGTTCTTTCATTCCCAGGTAGCAGGTTTTCCAGTCATATTAGTTAAGTAGCTGGGTTGGCTGCAGATATGATCATTACTGTGCACGCAAGTCAAGCCCTCAGCACTGCAGGCTGCCCCGAGTCGGTGCTGCAGCTGCAGCCACGACCAACACGGGGGCCTTCCCTTGTCCTAGTCTCAGGGGGTTGCCAGCCTCCAAGCTGTTTGGCCCAGCCCACAGAAGCCCACCAGTGGCAGCATCCTTCAGGCCGCTCCTTCCACTGCTGACCCCTGCATCTGCAGTCCACAGCAAACCCTGCTGAGCTGCGGCTTTGGCCCAGCTGGCAGCAGCCACGTGAGGTTTTTCTCAGGCTGCAGCTGCTCCGAAGCGTCCTTGTACAAAAGCAGCTGTAATTGCAGGCTTCTCCTCAAGGCCAGATGATTTACAGGATAGAACTGTCCAGACTCTCAGTCGTGTGATCTGGGAGAAGATGACGAATAGGCAGAGAGGAACTTCTACAGAAAGGCCGTTCCTTGGGTCCAGAGCTTTTCCCTGTGTGTGTGACAGGCAGATGTGCTTCCTTCACACAGTGGCCTGCACCCTCAGCTCACCGACCAGAGGCTGCTGCTCTGACCCAGCAGACAGACTGCCTGTCCGTGCAGACAGACACCGTTGTTCCCTTCGCACCAGCCAACTGCCAGCAAACGTCGCTGCAGCCGAATCTGCAGCTATCGCTGCGGGCTTGCTGTGCTTGGCCAAAAGCCTTTGGCTGTGCTACAGCCTTGCATCTGGCGTTCTGGGATAATTGTCTCTCATTTCTTCTTCTGTAAGAAGTAAAGTCCTTTTTAGGGGTGTTTTGTCTGAAAAGAAATCTAGACTTCTGCTATCTTTAATTGCAGTGGATGTGAGAAGGACGCTTGAGGCTGTTTTCAGCTGTGTTCCTCTGGCAGCAGGCCTCCTTCAGGTGTCCCCAAGAACTAACAGGCTTTGTTTCCAAAATAACTGACCCTGCATATTTGGTTCTGGAACATGAATACCAGTAGGCAGTTTGGAGTAACCTTATGGCATCTATTATTTTCCTCACCGGCTTAGCACAGTCCAGGCTTCACAACATCAGAGTAAGCTGAATGTTCCTGTCCCGGGGGAAAGCTGCACCAGCAGATTCTGCTGTGGGCTTTCAGTTAGCCACCCAAGGGAGGAGGGAAGATGCAGCCGTGTTTTAGAGCATCAGTAGGTTAATGGCTATGCAATGAAACTTTTTGCTGGCACAGTGACAACCTGACCCAGCACAGGGCTGGGCCTGGCAGGGATGCTGCTGCTGCTGCTGCACTTTGCTCTCTAAGGCCTGTTCTCAGCTGGCTGTGGCAGCAGTGCAGGGGGAAGCGCTCTGATTATTAGGGCTGAAGGTCATCTAAAATTAAAAGCTGGAATAGTAGTGTCTTTTCTGCATGTTGATGCCAGCTTTGCATTCTTGTACCACAATTTGGCCACTCTTATTATAACTCTTCTGTACTAATAAATGATGTCCTGTGTGCTCCTGTTTAAACAGGATCGGTGTCTCATTGGCCAAGCAAGAAGAGAAACATTTTATTCTGCAATCCTTATGGCAGAACAGCTCATGGGGTTTCCCGTAAGTTCAGCAAAAGTGCTCCCTGCGACATCACGAATTCTCCTTTCTGATACCACACAGTCACAAAACCTGTGGAACAGAAGCCCTGCTCTCCCTCTGAGCCTCAGTCCCTGTGGCATACAGCTGTGCGAGCAGTGATTCACCAGAACTCCTCCTGTCACCACAGACCAGAGAGGTGCTCTGGTCTTCTGTGACTGCCCATACTCTCAGCTTAAATGCAAGCATCTATACCAGAAAGCCCCTAGCTCACCCCTGGTTCAATTTTGGCCTTAGCTAATGTGTGCCCCCAAACTACTCATGGGGATAGTTTGAGAATTGTAACATTGCAGAGACCATCCACAACGGGCAGCCTGCAGGCAGCCAGGCTGCTGTGAAGGCTAAGGGTACGCAGGGGCACGGATGGGAGCTGTGCCACGCCAATTGTGGCAAAAGTAGAGGTGAAAACACACCCTAGATGGTTTCCTGTTCGACTAACTGCAGCCTGCCTAGCAGAAATTCCCCCAATTAGTAAAGAGTTATTCCTTATCTTCCTCCATTGCTATTTGTGTTTGGGAACCCGTATAGCTTATTTTGCAGCACTTCCTTTCTTTCACCAGGCAGGTGGCTGTTCTTTGCGGCTGGGCAAAACTAACTCTTCTCAAGGGTGAACTGTCCTCGAGTCCTTCAAATGTAGAGTTTCAGAATACATTTTTTTCATTGATTTTGCATTTACTGACTCTGAATTTCATCAGATATCCTCTTTGGTTTTGGGACTATGATTGTGGGAGCTTTTATTTCACTCTTTACTTTCCCTGATGGACATCCTTCCACTGGCTCCCCACTCACACACCACCTCATTTGCTGAGGAAAACATTCCTGGCCTTTTATCTCTCTTCATATGACAGTGTTTTCTCCAAGTCCTTGATTGCTCAATTGCACTGCTCTGTACCCCTCCCAGCTTTCTTGGCTGCTGCCCGGAACACTGTGAATGCAGCCAATAGGCAGATAAAGCTTCTCCTAAGTTACCTAAGGTTACAATAGCCACTGTTTATTCACCGCTGTATTCCTCATGCATCCCAGCATCCTGTGTCTTAAATTCAGCTTCTGTATCTCTGGCTGTCTGGGCCAGTTCTTGTTTGACTAAACACTGTGTCAGGGCAAATCCTGGCAGACAATGTAGCGCAGTAGAGAGGAAATGAGTTAAGATTTGTGTAGCATTTAATCTATGTAGTTTGAGAGAACTTAAATTGGTGTTTAGCCTATGGTTCTGATACAGAAATTAACTTGGAAGTTAGTCTATATAAACATGCAGAATCCTCTGGACTGGGTGGAGATGCTGGATTCAGTGAAGTCTTCAGACACACACCAGTCGATATAACCAACATGAAGGAACTGTGAAAATAAACAAGACAATTTAGGGTTTCTCAGGACTAAGGCACAGGATTGGCACTGTGTGGGTCCTGTGTTAGGAAGGGAGTCACCTTCTTTGGGTGCCTGAATCGAAGCAGTGACCTGGCATCACTTCTGAACATGGAACACGAGGCCCAGATCCCTCAGTTATGTAGTTCCTGGTTTTACGATTAGGACTACGGAACCCCTGTGTTTTTAAATGAATGCATGTTTTTTTTGACTGAGTGACATTTTTTTTTTTCTTTAAATCTACTCTCTATGGAATGTATACACCTCATATTCTCTTAAGAAAAAAACAGCATCTTATAGTTTAAATCTTATAGTAACTGACTTTTTACACAGGTGGATAATGGTAGGACAAGGGGGAATGGGCTAAAACTGAAAGAGGGGAGATTTAGGTTGGACATCAGGAAGAAATTCTTCCCTGAGAGAGTGGTGAAGCGCTGGCACAGGCTGCCCAGAGAAGCTGTGGCTGCCCCATCCCTGGCTGTGTTCAAGGCCAGGCTGGATGGGTTCCTGGGCAGTTGGATCTAGTGAGCTAGTGGCTGGCAGCCCTGTCCACGGCAGGGGGGTTGGAACTAGATGATCTCTGAGGTCCCTTCCAACCCAAGCCATTCTATGGTTCTATGATAACCTATTCAAGAGGAAACATTCCCTTCTGAGGAAAATTCCCATTCTCTAGTCTTTGATTACTCAAAGATGGCTTTGCAAATATCTAGATCATAGGCATTTTGGAAACTGTTCTCCCTGCTCTGCTGTCTGGAATTTCACAGTTTTTTTCCTGCTTTCACCCCCTTCCTATTTTGAAAAATCAAAGTGCAATATTCCATTCAGACTTGTGCTTTCACTGGCAGAGTGAATGTGTGTCCTACAAAATGTCCTAAGCTAGAAGGATAATAAAACAGGAAAGCAGCTAGCCTGCATGCTTCCTTGATAATTCAAAATTGCTGTTTGAATTGCTGAACATTTATTTTCAGAAACATCCAGTTCCGTAGATAATAGTGTACTTGCCAAAGCCTATGAAAAAAGCTAGAAAATTATTTTGCAAATATTTTCTCCTTTGTAGTAATTACAGAGGAATAAATTTGTAATAAATCACAAAGGAATGCTAATAATTGTCACATTTTTATCACAAAGCTTGACTTGGGTAAACAAACACGAAATAACTTAAAATAGCTTTTCAGTCATTTTTTTGGTGCACTGAGCTTTGAGACTTGCATAATTGAGCAGGGAAATTTTGAAAAGCTGATGCATAATTTGTTTTAACTAAGAAGAGCTTCACAAATTTGTAGAGCTGTTTTTTGAAGATTATTTTCTTTTGGGGGAAGCTTAAAACTAAGTTCTGACACTAAATTCCATAAAAAAAAAAAACAATAATATCACTGACATTGACATAGAATTTTTGTAAGAAATTTTCTCTGCTGATAACTTTTTGGAGACTTCTCAGCTTCAAATCCGTTATAAGCCAAGAAATTTTCCCTAGCACTCTTTTAAAACACATTATTCCATGAAATCTTTGAATCTGGGAGTACTGCTTCTGGATTTACATTTTTAAAAGCTATTCCACTGATAGAAGCAGAGGTGAAAACTTACTATATAGTTACTTAGCTATAAGGGAGAGAAATATACTAGAGCAGTGAAGGAAAACATAATATTCAGTCTACAACAATAATCAGGGAAATAACAATGACTTGAAAAATGAAGAGGAAATTAATATTTCAGAAACGAGCAGGCAATATATATTTGGGGTAACAGAAGGACATGTGGCGGCCTAATGGGAAAGGAAGAAAATATTGATTCTTTAGTATAAAACTTGGTGGCTTTGTCTTCAATGAACAATGTGCTTTTACTCCCATAGCACAGTGTTTCCTTTTACATGTATCCCAAAGCAGGACAGGATGGGGGATGAGATTGCAGAAGACAGGAAGAAAGGCTGTATAAGGCCACTTTTAAATAGAGGGAAAAGGGGAAGCAGCTAATTATAGTCTCTTCAGTCTGAGGAAACCACTTGGAAGAGCCTTGGTCCTTCAGGAGAGACGGAGAAGCAAGGTAGCTGTCAGGAGGGGCTTACGGCAGAGTGCTCCCAGCACACAAAGAGCATGTGTGTCTAGACAGAAAAGGAGGTCACGTTTAAAAGCAAACTAGTTAGGGTAGAGACAAAGACTGATCCTAATCTCTGAGGTATGTTAAACCTGTTTCATGCAGCATTTACGATTAGTTTGTTTGGGGGTGTTGGGAACATGTTAGCCCACATCTTTTTAAACATGACTTGTTTTCCTAAACTGGACACAGAAAAAATGTTGGTTGTTGATGTTTTTCCTTCCCTTCCTTTTCCAATGGGAAACTAACAAACAAAACCAAAAACCCGATCAGGTACTGGATAATTTCTGTGGGAAATGGGTGTGTTCTGAATGGAGTTCCATCAATCCCTTTGGTAATGTATTCCCAAGAAAACTAAACTAATTAATGAGCTTTAGAAGTGTGGACATGATGCTCGATCTGAGGGAAAAGCTCCGCAGGAGGTTAGATGAGGAAGAGAAATAAGTAATTTGGCCTTGACCCAGAATTTTTTGCATCTGAGAGGAAGTCCCCTGTTTCGGGCTTTGGAGAGAGCTTCCCTGGGGCTACAGACCATCACAACACAAGATGGGGAACCTAATAACTTTATGCTGGCAGTCCACCGCCCTTCCACAGGACCTCTCCTCTCATGCTCTTTGCTTACTGCGCTCAGTGAGGAAGTTAAATAATAGTTTCCTGCTAGGTGACCCAGGCGCAGAGAAGTTATGCAGGAGGTTTTGCAACCTTTGCTAAGGTTGGTGATAACACGCTCGTGTCAGTGTTTTAATTACTCATCAGCGTGAGTCAGGATGATGCTGCCCAGCCCAAATGCCTGGTACACAGGAGTATATGGGACCTATGTGGAAAAGCCAGCAGTAGTCACCTGATCTCTGCTGATCAATTAGGCAAAAGTACAACGATATTAAAATATCAAATAGTCTCCTGGGGTAGAATCTAATGTCAAGAAGTAGCGTATGAATGAAAGAGCAGAAAAAAGGAATCCATGGTAAGCTTCACCCAGAGTTGTAGATACCATGTAGGAAATCAAAAGCCAGTCTGTGAAGTCTTCTCTGTGACATTAGTGGTTTTACTGGGTGGAGGAGCTGGTCCCACATACCGCTTTTTGCTATCCAACAGCCAGAGCAACTCCTTTCAGTGCAGATGTCAAGGGACCAGAAGCAGTGAAGCTAAATGTCTGCCTAGACTTAACAAGTGGAAGTGTGGGTGGATGGAGTCTGCCTCTGAATCCAAGTTCTTGGTTCTGGCCTAGGAAAACCATTAACCACTATCCTAATGCACAGTGTGAATCGTGTAATATTTTATGATGTTAAAGGATCGATATCCTTTCCAAAGGAAAAGCTTCTATGAGACTCCGTATTTTCAGGGAATGTAGAATTTTTAAGTGAGAGAAAAGGATTGTGAAAGTGACCACTACATTCAATGCGCTAAAAGACTGGGAGTGGCTTAGCCATGGAGCTGTGGCCACCTCACAAAGTGCCCTGTACCAGCTCCACCCTTCCAGCCACCTCTTGTGACAGATGCCTCATCCCCAAACAGGACTGTGCTCCCAGACCGGATCCGCTCCTCTCTTGTCACTGAAAATGCTGGGGCAGGTGGCAGGGTCAGCGGCAGCACCTTTTCACCAAGGGTCATCTGGGAGAGGGGGAAGTACAAGAGGCGCAGTCAGCACGCCCCACGCTATTCTCTCTGTTCTCAAGTGCAAAGTGTGTTTTCAGATTTACAGTAACGATTTCTTGAGGAGGCTTTTCAAACTCAGGCTTGTTTTTGTCCTTTGCGAGATTGAAACAAAACAGTATTATTTGTGAGATAAATGCTAATTGTTCGTTAGGAAACCCCTCTGCCAAGTTTCAAACCCTCTTGGCTTTGCCTGAGCTGATGGAATGTGTATGTTGGGATTTACCAAACCAGAGAGAATTTCTGACTGCAGAAAATCCTTTTTCTTGCATTTAAATGGCTGGTCAAGACAAAATAAAGCTTCTTAGATTTTATTGAACTTCACAAAATTGTGCATTGCTTTTTTGTGTTTTTTTTTTTTTTTTTAAGTCTGATTTTCTAGCTTTTTGTAATTGCATAAACACAGCTGAAATATTGTTTGTTTATGGAGGCTGTGTTTGTCAGAGGCTGGTGAGGAAAGGAATCCTTGAACTAGCACTATTCATGCGTATACCAGCGCTGACGCTGCTCAAATACTCCTAAACCACACTCTGCCCAACTCAATGCTCTTCTTGCTATTCCTGAAGCTTAAACATCACGCGGACCTGTTTGCAGCCAAATCGACCTTGCATAGATTTATCCTGACATTGGGAAATCTCTCATAAATTTTCTCTCAGCAAAGCTTGATTCACATTCAGGGGCTACACTGCACTGTGTAATTTCACAAACAGGAAAAGGTTAATGCATGTAAATTACACATTTCCTTGGGCACCAGAAGAGAATATTAAAAGAGAATTTCATAGGGAGGAGGATAATGTACTACTTTATTCCAACACTTCATCACTAAAAACAATTTCGGTTCTCCTGACACAGCCCCTTACTGACCACAGGCAAGCTTTGGATCAAGCTTTAGGTGAGGCACAAATCGGAAGGACTCTGCCCCCTTTGTTGATGGAAACGTGCCTCGGTTCAACGAGCAAGTGGCCATTGCCTGCCAACAGGCAGAGACATTTCGTTATGCAAATTAAATTGATTGCCCTTCAAAACAACCAGTCTTGCAGAAGACTTTGGAGCTAGATTGTTGATGCCGGTGGACTCTCCTAGATGGCTATCTGGGAGATACACAGGGATAAATCCTCTGTTTTCTGACTCCTTACAGTTCCCGTAGCAGCGAGTGGGAGCAGCAATCTGTCAGGCTTTCGCACAGTTCCTTCCCACTCAGACCTCCCTGGTGGCAGCGCTGGTGTTCTTCACTGAGAGCAGCTCTGCCTAGACAGCAGGAACTTCTGTCAGCAGCGAGGCCATGGAAACCCGCGAGAGTTGAGCTCAATATTACAGGATAACCTCTTCTATATATCGCCATGGAGAGCTAGTGAGTATGAGTACATGCAGATGCCCACACTCACTTTGTATTCACTTTAGAAATGCTGGAGCATGTTAAACTTTCTCAATAGTTTGTTCAAATGTTATAGTTTTAATAAGGATACACCATTCTGTGACCACACGAAGACAACTGAATCTATCCTTAATGCAACTCTGCTGACCTTGATGGTACAGCAACAACGTAGACATGGTCGTAGGCCTTCAAAACAAAATCTGAATGTCGTACCACCAGTGCTTTAAAAATTCCCTCATGGTTCTTATCCAGTCACTCCTGCCTTTACAACTTCGCTTCTTTCCAGTCTGGATTACTTTTCTACTGAAGGTAGCATATGTAATTATCATTTCCTGAGCTAGGTGCTAACAGCACCTGTCTCGTCTCAGACATGTAATAGAGCTGCGTTTTTAAGGCTTGACAAAGGGTTCTTTAATCCCAGCCTTACAGCCACAATTGAACCCCAGCTACATGTGTTGACCCACTGCCTTTCTGCTTTAGGAATGCCTCAGATCTGTGCCTGTTGTCAAGGTCACTTCCACTCCTGCTGACATGGTCCCTGTCACCTGAAGGCTCACACCCAGAAGAACACTAGGTGATTCATCACTGCAGCCTGGAGAGGCTGAATTACCCACTCAGGGATTCCTAAGTCATGAGTCTGATGCTGTTTCATCACGTGCTTTGCTTTGAATTGCAGGCAGCTTCCTTTTCTCGGCTGTTTAACTCTGACCAGCCAGCAGGCATTTAATTGGTGCTTTGCCACTTGTTATTTACACATCCTCCCTAGATATTTGGCTCTGCACGCATCTCATGTTTTGTTGTGGGGTGTGTGTGTGTGTGCTTTAATGACTTGATGGCCAAATTTCTTAATGGAGTGAATCACACTGCTCTGCCAGTGCTGACTGTCAGACAATACAGACTATTAACCCCAGCCACAAATGAGGACAACGTGATAAGAAAGCCAGAAAGAGACAGAAAATCATCATGAAAGATCCCATCTCTGAGAGGCAATGCATAGTGGTGCAATGCAAACGTGCAGGTCCAGTGTCCCTCGGGTTTCTAGTGCTGATCTCCAGCTACAGAACAGCACCAAACAAAAGAAGGTTTCAACATAATTTTGCAGAGAGTGCAATAGGAATCTTAGAAAAGCTACCCCTTGATAGCTGCTGGATGCCTGTCAGATACTTTGGATGAAGCAGGAGTTATCATTATCCACAATAGGAAATTATTTAGATTATAATTAGATTTACATCAGGAGGAATAGATTTAACAGTTTCCAGCGGAGGCAGCGAGAATATGAACGAACACAGCTCTGCAGTCTGTAACCAGTCTCGAATTGCACCCTAATCACTTACATACCTTTAATCAACCTTCGCTGCTGTATCTGCATGCATCTGCTCCAAGCTGTTTCTATGCATCATTACAAACTAATTTTGTAAGAGGTCTTCCGAGACTTTCACAATTACAACCTTTGCATATTTTAGTATAATAGAAACACCCTGAGCAGCAAATTACATAATTAGATCCAAACAGGAGCAAGATTCAGGATGTCTGATAAGATACTTCTGTTTCACATGTGAGAAAAGGAAATTCACTGTCAGACACATCCTGAGAAGATGGATGGTATCCTGCAATTAAGAAACCTCTATGCTATAAAAAAAGCATTTCCCCTTCCTACCTTCTCCACTTGTCAGAACCATGTTGCTTACTTGGAGAAAAAAGGAGAGATGCAGTTAGTTTTTGAACAATGCCATGGTAAACTTAGGTTAATCTGCTTGTCTGCCTCAGGGTATATACACCAGGGGGATCGGGACCTAGCCGTTATCACCACATTGTTACAGAGATGGTAAAATGTAATATGGAGACAGTAAGTACAGACGGATATGGTCTGAGGCAACATTTAAATTTTATTTATTTTATGTAACCATCCTCTGAAACAGCTGAGGACATTCTCTTGCATTTTGCGTGATGGACCACCTCACTGTTTCCCCAAAAATCATTGTACAAAAGTAAGGTCTACTGAGCTAAGTAGCTCCTATTCTTTTTGCTAGAAGAGTTGTAAAATAACGCAGGACCCAGGAGCAAATTCCCTCTGCCGTCCCACTAATGCTTTTAACATAAATTATTAAAACCCACATGTGGCTATTAATATATAACATTTCACACAGCTTTGATTCACCGTACTTTTCTGCTCTGTATCCCAAGCTGCTCACTGGAGATTGAATTTTCTGAAATCCAGTTCCTAAATCAAAACTTTTATCTTTCTTGCCACAATGCATCATGACTAGAAGGAGCATCAGCATCTTTCATGATTCACAGAATCCCGTCAGGCCACCTGACCAAATCAGAGTCAGCTTGGCTTTCTGAAAATCAAGGTTGCACTCTGTGTTATTTGTGAAGGAAGTGTCCCACTTTTTCTGAAATAATTCTTGCTATGACTGGTGTCACTCACTCTATCCAATAGTTTGGCTGTAATTAATACACTTATCTTTAGAAGCAGATTGTTGTAACTATCGATATGTGAACTGGTTAGAGCATGCACTTTAAGAACTAGATTTCCTTTTCAACTGAAGAGCTGAGTATGTATTTTGTTTAGCAGTGTAACACTGATTAGCAGGCACAGACTGACAGATGGCACACAAATATGCATGATACCTGAATAAGGGTATCCTAAGTCCAAAGAAGAATGGTACAGGTACAGGAAATGTCTTCAGCTCTTTGCAGAATTGCATGTCCATGCTAATATGAATTTACATGAATTAAGATATACTGGTGTATATTTTCTGTTTGAAATGACCTATTTCCCTCTGTTGACTTTTTCTCCTCTAGCCGTACTATCAGATTTCTGCAGAACGTACTATGCACATAAGAAGTTTTGGAGGCTTGTTTTCCTGTGATTACATGGAGCGCAGATTATAGCCCAAAACACTACTGAGAGACGTATACAAGATCTGAAAAAAATCAGTGGTGCAGAGGCCAGCTGGAAAGGAGAAACTGAACGGAGGAAATAACTGCTGTTTTTGATCCTGAGATGGATGGCCAAGAGCGATAGGAATTTCCAGCTTGGATTAAAGAAAGGAAAAGTAATTTTGGATAGAAATTTCAGCACATGCTGTCTGAATACTGTAGTCTATTTAATAGATGCTGAAAACAACAGTACCTCAGACAATAGATACAGATAATTCTAGAAACATACTGAAGACCGTAACAGTTTCCTCTGTTTTTGCTTAATCAAAATGTTTAATATTCTGTTTGGTTCAGATGGCCAGCCCCTGGTGTTTCTAATCAGATTTATGCAGCTGGATCTGACTTATTTAAGACCAGCATTTTCCATTTGCCTCACATTACTCACTTTTGGGAAAGATCAGCTCTCTGTGACTTCAGACCATTTGTTTCAGGGTCATCTTTTACTGACGTTGGGTCTGTTTAGACAGAGGCTTTTTGACACAAATATTGCATAAAGCATGAAGACAACATGGCACCCTCCGTGACTGCTAGTTCAGTGACAGAACTGGATGCTTCTCCTAAACAAAACAAGGAAACAGTCAGAAGTAGCTTGGAAGAAAAGGGCTGGGGCATAAAAAATAACCTTTGAGTCCCCTCATATGGTCAAGGCCAAGAACACAACTACCCAGCCTTATTCAGTCCAAGCATCATACTATCCTTTGACAAGTTAACTAGATTTAAATTAGTTTTACACTGAAACTGTAAAGAAGTTAAGTTCTTGAATTTTATCTGTGCATCAAGTGAGACTGTGAGAAAATGATTTCCAATATTGCCATTCACCACACTTCGAAGTCTGCTGTTCTTTCTGTAAGCAACTCCCTCGTTGAGAGGATTGATCTCAGCTGTAGAAGTTCCAGTCTGGACTGAAATCAGGCATCAGACCTTCTGGACTCATTATATTAATAAAACTAACCGAAAGCATGCAATGCGTTCAGAAGACCTATTTTCATCTATTGAGCTCATGCTGCAACACATTTTCTGCATGTCCTCATGAGTCCCCAGTCCCCTTACAGAGCCTGGAGGAGCAACACGGCTCGCCCCCTGCCAGACTTCTGCGGGTGCAAACAAGCCCTCTCCCTTCCTCCCTAGGCACGAGCCCTCCAGTGGTCCCCGGCAAGGCTGTGGAGGCACTGCCAGCCCTGGGCAGCCCTCCTCAGCTTAGCTGTGCACCTTCTGGAACTGCGCTCCTCCTCTACACCACACAAAGCAGCTGCAGAGCAGGAGACAATCTGGCTCTGCCATTAAGCACAGGAACATACATGGAACTTGTTCTCCGTGCACCAGTCACAGACAGATGAGGTCGTGTTCACTCGCACACAAGCGGGTATTTGTTCAGTCCTCGGCACACTGCACCTCTTAAAGGCACCCGTCTCACAGCTTCCCGTGCCTTTGGACTGGAGAGAAAACAGCACTGGAAGCCAGGATCTCCTGGGTTTCACTTTGACTTCTGGCATTGACTCGTGATTTGTTCCTACTTAGTTATTTAACCTGTCTGCTTTTAGTTCCCTCACTGAAAAAAAGGACAAAAACAGGTGGGTTTGGCTCGGCAAGACAGCTCTCCTCAGGAGACAAACCAGGGGCTGTGGTGAAGAGCAGGAGCAGCTCTCTCCACAGGGCAGCTGGAGCACAGTGCAGCAGGCAGATTTGGGCTGTGACCTGTGATGAGCCATCACAGACCTTTAACCTCCGGAAATGATTTTCCTGGTGACCAATAGGGCAGCTCCCTGGAGCTGGTGTCGCGTAGACATGAAGCTGCGGTGTGATCCTGCCAATTCAGAGGAGCGGCCGGTTGCCTTCCTCCCCTGGGAGGAGAGGGTCACGGAAAAGGCTGCAGGCAGGACCAGCAGGCCCGCCTCTGCCGTGCACGAGAGCCATTTGAAGCAACAAAAGTTCTCTGCCTCAGAAAACACCCCAGAAGCATTGCCAACAAAAAGGGCATGTAGATACCCATGATCACACCAACGAACCTACAGCATGAGAGGCAAAGAGAAGTGTTGTCCGAAGGCCCAATCCAGAACAGAATGATGATGCAGGTCAGTGTCTTGTGAGGATTTCCTCTTAGAAAAGTCTCACGATAAAATTTATCTTCCTTAAACTTCAGCAAGGAGTCTTCTAAGAGAACTAAAGCAGTTTGATAGGCTTTGTGGAGGCAGTGCCCCACACAGCATATATATAGCAGCATAGCAACATGGTATTGTCACTATTAACAACAAAGTACAAGCAGTCGTTTTCCTTTCTAGTTTTTTAAATTCAGATACGGTGACATTTCTTCCTCAGCCACAGAAAAACAAGGCTGGATCTTGTCATTTATCATTTGGCTGCAGGAGCTGAAGCTTTAGTGGAGCAACTCAAGTAGCTTTTGACAATAGCATGAAAGCTGGCAGCACAAGGACCTGCCAACAGAGGCACTTGCCAATATTAACAGATAGAAGAGATGGGAAAATATTTCAACGCATCAACAAGGGAACAGAAATGCTCTCTAACTGATGGGTGTCTGCATCTATTCATTCTGGATGAAGGCAGAGCATGGAACGAAGCTGTTCTGGCCAACACAGCCATACTAAGCAGAGCTTGAACACATGCCAGCACACGGGCTGGCTGAGCGCTTTCTAATTCCTGTCACCCTCGTAGGGACACGATAATGAAGCACAGAAGACCTGACTCCTTTTTACATCTCCAGAAGAGGTCAAGCAGGGGTCAGAAGAGGAACGCCAGCCCAGTAAGTAGCACGTTGGCTTTGGATGGCCTACCTCAATTCCCTGCTCCGATGCTGCCCCAAGTCAGATGATTCGCAGGAACTCTGCAAGGGAATTTTAGCACCTGCCACCCACAAATATCCCCACGGCAACTGCAGCTCTGGGAATCGACACGTGGAAGTAGCTCCTACAGAGAAGCAGAGAGTCCTCTATGGGGTCTCAGAAACTCACAGGCTTTCCTCCCCCTCAAGGGGGTAACTGCACCTTAGCTCCTGTCCCAGCCTGAGAACACGCTCCAGTCTGTTGGCAGAGACCATTCTCCCTTCAGTTTCCCCCAGGAATTTTTTTTGCAGAAGAAATGATTTGATGTTCGGTAACATTTCAGATCTCACATTTTAGTGAAGAAAAGCCAAAGCATGCTGATTAAAAGCCTCATTAAAAGATTTTGCAATGACTAATATGTCACATGGAGAGATAACTCACTGTGTTTCAGAAGTACGGTCTGGGGCAAGCTGTTCTTCACAGAGCCTATACTGCAGTGAAGGGATTTAATTAATACTGTGTCCACAGTAATTGGATATATGCATTAAATCCCATGAATGTCACATAATAAATTCTGCCATATACTGCCCCATAAATTCATACACTCATATCAAATTCAGAAATCATTATGTGAAAAAGTCTGCAACCTGGAATATGACAGCCTCATGCGGAAAGACATTCTGCTTCACAGTGGGTCTGCAATCTGTTATGGCTCAGGTTGGCACTGGAGCAGTAGTTACTCAACTGAGCTTAACATTTGGGAAAGCAGTAACTGCACATGGTCAGGCTGAAGTAGGAGAGGACAGCAAAATGTTTGGCTTAAAAAAAACCTCCAGGCTCAAGGTAAAAATGAGATATAGCAATACTGAGCACGGCAGAGTGATAAGGAAAAGGTCACAATTCAGTCTTAGTAAAAATGAATCATAGCATCATCCGAGTTGGAAGGGACCTTGAAAGGCCATCCAGTCCAACTGCCCTGCAGTGCACAGGGACACCTACAGCTGGATCAGGTTGCCCAGAGCCCTGTCCAGCCTGACCTTGAAGGTCTCCAGGTGCGGGGCAGCCACCACCTCTCTGGGCAACCTGTGCCAGTGCTTCACCACCCTTACCATAAAAACTTTTTCCCTATATCCAGTTTTAGCTCCCCTCTCTCCATTTGAAACCGTTTCCCCATGTCCTATCACAACAGACCCTGCTCAAGAGTCTGTCCCCTTCTTTCTTGTAGCCCCCCTTTAGATACAGGAAGGCCGCTATCAGGTCCCCCTGGTGCCTTCTCTTCTCCAGGCTGAACAGCCCCAGCTCTCTCAGCCTGTCCTCACACGGGAGGTGTTCCATCCCTTGGATCATTTTTGTGGCCCTCCTCTGGACGCGCTCCAACAGCTCCATGTCCCTCCTGTGCTGAGCACTCCCCATGTGGACGCAGCACTCCAGGTGGGGTCTCACCAGCGCAGAGCAGAGGGGCAGGATCACCTCCCTTGCCCTGCTGGCCACGCTTCTTTGAATGCAGCCCAGGATGCGGTTGGCTTTCTGAGCTGCAAGGGCACACTGCTGGCTCATGTCCAGCTTGTCATTCACCGGTATCTCCAAGTCCCTTTCGGCAGGGCTCTGCTCAATCCTTTCGTCCCCCAGCTTGTATTGATAGCGGGGGTTGCCGCGACTGAGGTGCAAGACCTTGCATTTCCCTTTGTTGACCCTCATGAGATTTACCTGGGCCCACTGCTCCAGCCTGTCCAGGTCCCTCTGTATGGTATCCAGTCCCTCAGGGGTATCGACTGCACCACACAGCTTCGTGTCATCTGCAAGCTTGCTGAGGGTGCACTTGATCCAACTGACAATGTCATTGATGAAGATACTGAAGAGTATCACTCCCAGAACAGATCCCTGAGGGACACCACTCGTCACTGATCTCCATCCATACATTGAGCCGTTGACCACCACTCTCTGGATGCGATCTCTACCAACCAGTTCCTCACCCATCGAAGAGTCCACCCATCAAATCCATATCTTTCCAGTTTAGAGAGGAGGCTGTTATGGGGGACTGTGTCAAAGGCCTTACCGAAGTCCAGACAGATGACATCAGTGGCTCTTCCCTTGTCCACTGATGCAGTCACGCCATCAAAGAAGGCCACTGGGTTGGTCAGGCAGGACTTGCCCTTGGTGAAGCCATGATGGTTGTCTCACATCACCTCCCTGTTTTCCACGTGCCTTAGCATAGCTTCCGGAAGGATCTGTTCCATGATCTTCCCCAGCACAGAGGTGAGGCTGACAGGTTGNGAGTTAAAAAAAAAAAAAAAAAAAAAAAAAAAAGGTAGAACTATTTCAGAGCACAGTTTTTTGGACGCTTTGCTCAGAGAACAACTTCTGCACGGGCATTTGATCAAGTTGGGCAATAAGGGTACAGGACAGTGCTATTAGTGCAGTACATAATCTAATCCTGTGCTGAGAGTATGCTGGGGGCAGTCATTTCTTTTGCTTTTATTCATTAAAAATCATTTGGACAGGGAAACCCACTACCACATGTATCACAGATGCCAAGATCTTAGCAGAAATCAAAAGCATCAGACATTTCTAGGAAATGACAGAAAAGCTGGAAGGTTTTTGTTACAATCATGATCATCCTGAATGATATGGAATGGCTGTAAAGGATCAGGCTTCACATCTCAGGATCAGGCTTCACATCTCAGATCTACACTTCCCAGCAGAGATTATTTCCTCACTGCTGTGGTAGGATATCATGCATTTTCCCTCTGGCCATTGCAAACAAATACCACTGGTCTAAACAGATTGATGACCTGATAATTGCTGCAGTTCTGTGCTGTGCTTGTAGATCAGCCAGCTTCCGAAACTTGCTCTGATTTCCTATTTTATTAATTGCGCAGAGATACCTCAGACTGATTACAAGTATCCTGATTGCTTTAATAAGCAAATAAAGAAATTAACCAGTTCCAGGAACCTTCTGATGTGAAACCAGCCCTGATTGAGTTATGAATGGTCTAAATGATTCATTAGGACACCACAGATACCACCCCTCCTGTTCTCAGGGAGGTTAAACCAGAGGAAATAAATACTTACATTCAGTTTATTTTGAGCAGATTTGATCTACTAGCCGATGCTTAGGGGAAGAGAGCTATGCTCTCCATCAACACTTTTCTACGTAACAACTTTTACATTAGAGCTAGAGAAAGAGAAATAAAAGCTATTTTTTCCTGGAGTTTGATGAGATGAGCTTAACTTAGAAAAGCTCTTTGCTCTTTCTTGTCCTTTTTGCTAGAGGAGGAAATATGTGTATATAAGTAAACTAATATGTGTAGACCCAATGCTTCAGAATGAAATAAAATTTACTGAGCTGTCAGCATCTTTTCTTGCTCGTGTGGGCACTGGGAGAACAGTTGCGAGCCAAGCACCTTCAGCTGCTCCTCATTCCCCTCTGTCCGTTGCAGGCATGTATCACTATCATTCGCTTTCTTTCATAAGATTCACTTCAAGAAAAACAACAACAGAAAAAAATCAAAACCACCAACATCTCCACAAAAGACGCTACATCTGAAAGCTACAACCTGGAAAACCAGCATTTGGGTTCCATACATGTAATGATGGACTGAAAAATAACAAACGTATAGCTTGACAGTCTTCCCCTGTAATTTTAGCCAACATGAAGATATCTGAATCATGGTGAAACATGACTTGAAAGGACAGAAGATGATGCACAGTAATGAGCTGCTTTAAGGATATAGACCTATGCACTATGCAGAAACATGGATCACAAAACCTGCTGGTCTGTGCACTCTTAGGAGGAGACAGAAAAGGTCTAGAAGGCTAAAAAACGTATCTACTACACAGGCACACATTCAGCTCTGGATAACCATGAAGTTGTTGTGGGAAGAGTCACAGTTACAGGTAGCTAAAAACTAGACTGTCTAGAAAAAAAATTGAAGTACATTTGCCTCTCCTATTTCACATCTGTTAAGGACAGATGTTAAGGTCCTAGCATGAGGACAGTACCATTTTATCACTGCTGCTCAGGTCCCTCAGCACTCAACTTTGCCAGACCTTAGCAAATGTGCCAACAATGAGATATACTCAGGGCACGGCCCAGATATGAAAAGCCAGAATATTTCCTCTTCTCTTCCAACCCTATGTGCTATTTAAGCAATGAGGACTCCATAAGAACTGCTTCAGCATCTGGATGGCGGTGGCAGTGTGCCTCAGGAAAGTCCGCCTCTTAAGCCGCGGGGAGGCAGCTGGGGGGCAGTAACATGATTTAGCATTTCAACATCTTGGCACATTTGAGCCCCTGTGCAACTCTCAGCCATCTGAAAAACAGATAATGAAGCCAACAGAGCTGCAGATTTGCACCAAGATCAGAACCTGGCCAGCAGCTGTCCCCACAGACTCTGGAAGAGCTGAGTGTAAGATCAGGCGACTTGGCAGATCCTCATGCCAAAAGCACCAGAAAAGCATTGCCTGGAAAAGTTCATCAGAGCCAGAGGTTCCCAATTCTGCTCCTAGACTGTGAAGACAACTACTCTCTCTTCTGCAAGTGACTGAATTTTTATGGACTACCAACATTAAGTCCAAGAATTACAGACTGTCTGAGAAATATCTCCTGATATTTTAGATAACATTAGATCTCTGTATCGTGGCCCAAGTTATCACAAAGTTTCTTTCAGCAATGAACCATAGGAAATACATAATGCCCCTTAGCATTAGTGAAGTAAACACAGATTGAAGTGCATCATCGTCACATTTTCTCTCCTTACGGGATGGCAGAAGAATAAAGCCTCCTGGACTGAAGGCAGCTTAAGGCCTACCTGTAATTCAGACAGGGCAATGATTTTCCTCTCTTTGCTTGTAACCTACTATGACTATTGATATCAAGATATGTTTAACTACAGACAAATACAGTTATTACAATGTGCTGAGGTAAAGGTGTGAATGTACATATTCACATACAAAATATATATGGTAAAAGCCAGAGTGAAAAATAGCTGATTTGTGATGACTCTATGTGTGTACACATAAACCACACCACCGTACTGCCAATATCACTCCATCAGCCTGGAACATGATCCCCAGAATTCTCAAATTCTAAATTGCTGGTAGTGATTTTCATGGCAGAAAGTAATTTTAGATAAACTCAACCCTTTGCTGGGAGAGAGGAGGAAAGCAAGAAGGCACATCTCATGTATGAGGAAAGAGAGGATTAAGCTAAATTGCTTTTCTGCCTGGGAACTGTGTCTGTTTTGAAACACAGTGTTAGTTCCCAGAATGAATCCAGCCAGTTTGTTGAGCATCTGGTACAGTAAACATGATGACTGTAAACAACTTGCTTGAGATCCCACAGCAAGACAGTGATCCAGCTTCCCAAGTCCCATGACTTAGTCTCCACGGGTAGGCCTACATGGCACGCTTACCCCAGATGAGTGGCTCTGCTGACTGAGCACCAAGATTAATTCAATTATGATTACTGTGCAGACGTGCCTTACAAGGTCCTCACAAAACCAAACCAAACCAAAACAAAAACTTAGTACTACTGTTCTTGTTTCAGAAGGCGGCTTTCATTTCTTTCCAATCACAACAAGATACAACCTCAAAGACCACAAAGGGCAGGGTGTACATGAAACATCACATTTCCACAGCAATGGCTGTTACAGTTTTCCTTTCATGTTTCCTACTTTATTTTTTCCTGTGTAGCCTATAGCTACACTCAAGTGGCTGGTTCAGAGGTCTGTTCTTTGCAGGTCAATTTTTACAGGATTTCTGAGAACATCTGACATTCACCTCCACCTCTGCTGGATGGCACCAAGGTGCCATGTTTTAAGAAGCACTTTTCTGCTGAGTGCCAAACTGAGCCAGAGCCTGACTTGCACTCTAGGCTAGCCTTGAGTTTCACACTCCTCTCTTCCTCTGCAACTGTTTTTAACCCCATCAATCCACTCGTAAACAATAATTGAAATTACTTTGGAAAAGACTGAACTGATGGAATTGGAGGGTAAACCCTGTTTACTCTATGTGCTGAGTAAGCAGAACTCCAGTTTAAAATTGAAGCAGACTCCATGGACCCAAACAATTTCTGCACAAACATCCTCAGATGTGGAACTGTGCACACATATCCTCCCTACCCACGCTTAGAACAACTGTTAGGTGCATTCCTGCAGAAACACGCTTCTCCTTTTCTCCCTTCCCTCTTCTCTTCTTGTCCCCTATCTTTCTCCCAACAGATCTCCACTTCGGAGTGAAATGAGGACTGATGCTCATGATACAGACATTGAATGGGTGGTCGGACTGTCACACAAATACCTTACAGAAATATCCTTTCTCCCAAGCACAGGAGCTCTCAGGACCATAAATACAACATGTCCAGCTCTGTAGCCTTTCTGAGAGCAGTTTAACTGAGAGTATCTGACAGAGATGTGCCAACGTAATGTCTCCTCTGCCACTGTGCAGTGCTACCTAAGGTAAGACCTCCCCGATCACCACCACCAGTCTCAAGAGTGTTGGAGAATGAAGTCCTTCACACGGCCTGCCTTAGAGCGAGGAATGGGGATCCATGTGGTGCTGTAACTTCATCGCAACTGTACAATGATGACAACAAGATTGCTTTCTGAAGAATCATGCCAGCTGTGTTACAAATTTTGGAAGAGCTGAAGTCACTGCCAACATGGTCACAACGCATCCACTGAAAGGAAGTTATTAAAAATTTTCCTGTGCTTTCAGTTAGCACAGTGGGATCTAATTACCTTGTTCAGCTTTTCTTCGCTTCTAAAGCTGTTTGGAAATGTTGGAAATAAAATTCAGTAAGATGTTCTGATTATTCTGGAATATGTTCCATGAAACAGTTTCCCAAGCTTCATTAGCCTCCCACAACAAATGCGTACTCTTATTCGTTTTTCACAGAGCAGCCTGAAGTGTCTCAGAGAGGAGGAAACAGCTCAGGTAGAGTTTGTCGGGCACAAGTTCTTCAGTAAGGAACGCAGGTCTTTGAGTTGTTATGAAAAAAGGCAAGTGTCCTAACGGTCAAGTGGGAGGCTAGGTCTCTGCTACATGGACTGATTTTCTGCTTCACTGAGGGCTCAGCTGGGTCCAATTCGTGGCTTCACAGGCCTAGGACCCATGGGGTGACACTGGCCAGCCGAGAGCTGGGAGAGGGCGAGTGAGAGTGGCCGGAGAGTGGGGCCCCACAGAGCCACCCCATGGGGCCTTCATCTGGGGATGAGCAGGGGATGGCCATGACACAGAGGTCCTGGGAGCGAAGTACCTCAAAAAAGATGCAATTTCTACACTGAGAATATTCACCTAATAGAAAGGCTTCTGAAGCAGTAGAAGGGGTGAGCCTGGAGAAGTCATTACACACTGTGCAAAATAAACCAGGCGTTACAGAAACAGGTATTCGTATGTGCTGGGTCATAAGGAGAGATTAGATGCTCTCACGGTCCCTTCCAGCAATACTTCTTAATTATTTTTCCTGAATTTAACCTTCCAATCAGTATATTTTGATTTCTGTGAAATATAACCTACTGCTGGTTTAACTTCTTTACTGGGCCACATATGTCTAATTTATTTTCTCAGAGTGAAAACCAGGGTAAGGGAACAACAAAAACCACCCTTACAAAACACATTTCACTTCCTTGTAGAGCTCAACTTTCTCTTCCCAGAGCCTGGAACATGGGTTAAATTAGAACAAACAGCCCCAATTTTGAGACTGGGAGGCTTCAAGCAGGAAAATCAAAGAGATAATTCCCCAAAAGACACAAAGGCTTTCTCTTTCTTGGCAATTATAAAGACAAAACAGAACTCCAAATCTCACATTTTACCGAGGGCAACATTAGAACAACAAACAGGAGAGGACAGCACAACGTAATCTGTTTACTAGCTCATGCATGCACCTAACTCTCATCACAGCAGAGCACTGATCCTAGACGTGAAGAATTTAACTTGGCATCAATGTAAAGCTATTCAATTGTTCTTGTAAAACATTAACCCGAGGCAACCGTGTTCCAAATCTTGGCAGATAACAGCAACAGAGAGGTCATATGAAAAGGGATCTTTTTTTTTTTTTTTTCCTGATTGTTAATCTTACCTAAATCTCATCTGATACAGTCACGGGATGACAAGCTCCTGTATAGTACTGAGTGTGTTAGTTTCCAGTACCTCTTACATACAATTGGGAAAGATAAATCACTTAACAAATTTTGCAGCATAAAAGAAAAAAGACTTCCAGAAGACCTTGGCATCAGACAAAACTTAACCTCTTCATAGTAGTTTTTTCTTTTTTGAAAGACATATGAATGATTACAATCTCTTTCCTGTTCACTGAACAGCTGCCATACACTAGCAACTCAAAACCCTTTTTTTAAATCGTGTTCTATTTAAAGAACAAAACAAACATAAATTCTTCTTTTATTGTAATGAAGTTGAGACATGTTTTGGGGGCTGTAATGCTTGCCAATACAGGATAAATTACTTTCCCCTCCCAAAAAAGAATGCTGCTCTGTGAGGAACTGCAGCTCATTCTCAATGTCCCTCTTATTGTAAAACTGGTTATGAACAGCAGAAGTGAGTTGTCTGTGGTCTCTTCTTAATTTGCCTGAAGTACCTTCTACAGAACTGTACATATCAGATCCTGAAAAAATTATTATTTTTCTTCGAATGACAAATAAATAAAATTCCCAGTGAAGCTCCCATTTGGAGAACAAGCTCTTTAAGTCATAAAGAGATAGTGACTGCAGGTACACACAAGTGTTGTGTGGGCCCACTTATCAGAGCAGTCTTTCACTGAACAGTTTAAATAAAAACTGCAGTAGGAATTTCCTGTATTGCTACAAGTGGGCACAATACCTGCCTGAGAACACTCCTTTTCAAGGTGACAGTGGCTATTAATTATAAACCAGTAAGTAAACATTTACATGCAGAAATGCCTCTCAGGACGATGTGATGAACACATATTGGTTTGTAGCACAGTTAAGTTCAAGGTATTTTCACAGGAAAAGAACCACCACATTTTCTGTAATACTGAACCAGCACATCACTAACACAACTGCACTGTGAGAAGCAGTTATTCTGGAAGAAAAAAAAAACAGAAATTCCTCACAGCACTTTTTTGTTTCCTATCCAGTAAAGTTTTAAATGTTTCAGCATAACCACGCAATTAAACACATTTCTGCTCTTCTTGTTCCCATTGCCTTCTAGTCCTAGATGCATAACCCTGCAGCCCTTGTATTATTGAACACAGAACCACTGATGATGAAAAAAATTTACAAGTGATAGATTTGCTATAATATCGGGCAAATCATGTTTCTTTTTGTATATGCCTGTTCACTCAAGCAATAAATATTCTTTGAATTATAGAACACACAACCTGAATTCATCCCTTCTGGAAAGACAGGTACTAAATCATTTATGGGTTGAGTCATCCTCCAAACCACTTACAGAAAGTAATATGCTGTCTTGAAGCTTTCAGTGGACTTTCAAATCAGCTCAAGGAATTATTCACGTTCAGATGTAGACAGACTGGGGAGCTGCAGAAGTACACCAAGAGCAGCCCCATCCCATGGCATAATTTCTTAGAGCAGGAAAGTCAGGTATTAGCATTAGATGTATACAGCTGGAATGCCACGCTATGACATGGAAAGGAAAGCAAAACATAAAGCACAATGGTACAGACTGCTTAAAGGGGTTTTCTAAGGAAAAGTTGACAACCATGCGCAACCATGCTGAACTTGCGTGTGTATCTGAGCATGCATCCTCGCAGCAACCTTGAAACCCCCAGAGAACGGTGGCACCCAACCGCTGTGTGGGGGCAGGGGCGGGGTGCAGCCACACGCCGAGGGCAGGGCTGCCACCGAGGGCTGGGTCAGCTGGGTCCCTGCAAAATTCAGCAAGGGCGAAGGCAGGGCCTGGCACCCAGAACACAACAACCCCCTGCAACAGCACAGGAAGAGGCACTGTAAGGCTGTGGGAGACTGTCATGCTGCTGTTGTAAAAAAAAAAGACAGGTCTCCATGGAGAAAGAGTCCTGGCCTTGAAACGGAGACAATACATTCTCCCATCACCTAGCTCAGACTCAGAACGGGTGCAGCTCCAGTTCAGGAAGCAGGTTCAAATGCTGACTGGAGTAGGTGTGACAAGTGACATTAAAGTACAAGTAACAAAGGTGTGCCTGGCCGGAGAAAAGGGCTACTTATAAAAAAAAAACAAAACACAAACAAATAAACAAACAAACAGAAATGCATAGCAGCTCTTTTCCCACATCAATTGAATGGGGCTTATTTTTTGCCAAAAACATTGACCATATCATATTTTTTTTCCTCTGTTCTTTGAAATCTATACAATTGTGGGCAAACCTATTTTTGGCTCAAGCATTACAAGACAGGTAAAATTTATCTGCTCACTTTGTCATAAATGTAACTGCATCTTTGCTATACCTGTAAATTCTTCTGTTCACTAAGGAGAGCAATAAAGACTTGCACAAGCTGGAGGAAAAGAGCACACAACACATATAAAGCATATAAATTCCTGTGAAATACGAAACTTGACATTTGAGGCCCAGCTGAAGGCTACAGATGTCATACACTTTGACTCTGAAACCACATTTATAGCTGATTCCTCCTCCAGAGAGATGCAATTAGAAATCAAAAGAGGAACTTCGCTAAATGTTGCTTAGAAGAAACTTCCTAGCAGAGCATCTGCCTACAATGACATCAGAAAAGCAAAGCAGGGCAGAGAAACACTTGGGAATTGGTCACTGCCACCCAGAAGAAGAAAACATACGACAAATTATAGAGGTAATTCTGCAACTCAGGTGATGCAGAAGAAACCTGGAAATATTTCCTGCTCCTTGTTTGGGGCAGAAGTGACCAATCTCATCATCCATTAGAAACAGATTTACCGTTGAAATCAATGAAGCAGAACACTGCCTGAATCCGTGAGATCAGACAGAACAGCACCTCAGACCCACAGCATGACACCATTCTGGGACAGCGCCTGGCTCCGCCGGGTCAGCAGAGCACCTCAGCGAGGGATCAAACAAGGATGTTTGTTTTATTGCTGACTTGGGTTACCCATTATTCAACGCAACAGACACAGAATGTTGAACAGCTTTCTTTAAAAATTAAAAAAAAAATAAATAGACTTTCTACACTAGACAATAGTACTCTGTTTTTAACCTCCTATCTTACTCAGGAAACATGGCTCAGTCATTGAATTCAAAAGTCAACACACAGCAAAACTAATAATACACCAACACACTGTTTTTCATTTAGAGACTCCTGAAAATGTAAAACCAAAATAAGCATCCTTCAGTTAATCAGGGATGCCTACACTGGACTAGAGATTTTGTCCACTGAAATGTATTTTTCTGTTGGAAATGCTGTGCCTTGTCTGAACTTACTAGAACTCTAAAGACAAATATCCAAAATTCTGATTTCACGCACAGACATGCATACGGTTATATTTCTAAATTACTTGCCAATTTTAAAATTAATCTTAATAACTCATTGTTTTATATACACTGTGTGTCAGCACTCAAACACTGTAGCCTACTTAGCTGTATGAAAGGAAACAGCAGACCAGCAAGCAAAAATCGGTATCTGGCTCATACTTAAACGAAAGTCATTAGTCTCAGCAGCACTTAAGTGTCTGGATGGTGGAAGGGAGAAAACTTTTGGTATCAAAGATAAGCGTTTTTTTTTATTATTATTATTATTATTATTATTTTCCTAAGGTAATTAAGCAAAAGCCAGCTTCAGAAAAAGCAAGAGAAATTCATTTGTGTTTTGAGACCAGTTACTTATTTTGGTATTTCAGTACATAATTCTCAGTCTGAACGAGAGTCCATAACGTGGATGCGCACGCACCAATAACTAATAATGTGAATAGCATGCTGGGTCAACAGCTAACTCTAATATAAGACAAAGTACTAACAAGTTGAATTTTGAGGTCTATCTGCATTTGCAGAGTCATCATGAATCACCTAACGGGCTCCAGGCAGCAGCCTCTCTCAGAGTGTACGTGCAATGCATCTGTCGCTGCACTGGTGCTACTAACCATTTGCTGTGTATCTCAGCTAAAAAGATACTAAATTTAAGACTTTGATGCTACCTCTTTAGACCTCTACTAACACTAGTGACCACAAACAAGCATCAGTGTGTATGAATGACAGTGCTCACGTGAGGTTAGACAAAATCTAACACATTATGGAATGTTTCTGTTTTCCTGAACACAACCCAAAGTTCCTTCCTTGCAGTCAGTGAGAGAAATGCACATCTTTACAGCATGTTTTGTACTGTGCTCTTTAATAATATGTTTATAAAATTCTGCAGAATGCTATCATCACTGCGGCCAGTAGAAACACGTAGGGAGAAAAACATGTAGCATCTGAATCCTCTCCTCAGGCATCAGGGTTATCAAATTTAATGACAAGAACGTAAGATTGGAGTGACTGACTATTAAGCAGATAGGACAGGATAGGAGAGGAACAAACCTGTCATAGTTTAGAAAAAACATATAAACTGTTAACATAACATGTGCTTTTATTTCTTCAAATAGATCTGCATAAATGAAAGCAAAGTCTTACCAGCAGAAAATACAGATTTTCTATGCCTCTTTGAAGAATGCTGGAATCTGGAGCAGGCCGTCTCATATCAACTGCACCATTTCTACTGCCATGGTGCAGTGAAGTCTTATGATACAAGTACATAATTTTATTTTTTCCCCTAAATTAACAGTATAACCTGGTTTTAAGACTATTAAATAATGAAGAAAACAAGGTATGCTGTGTTACAGAATATTTACTTAGGAACAGAAGAGGAACGCTTGATAGGAGAAAAAATACTCAAGAGTAAGACAACAATATTAGAAAATTAGAAATATTACCTAAACCTGCTACTTATTTAAAGATTAAATAACATTTGTAGTCCAAAAAGAAATTTTTCAAATGAAGTTTTGAGAAGCTGTGGAAACTTTCTTGTTTTTCCTTTCCATTTAGAAGAAAAACCAAGCACCCACGGACAGTGGGTATTTTCTACACCCTAGAAACTTAGGTGACTAGTCAGCTCTGCTGAGTGTATTTCATTTTCCGAGACCTACAGAAATTTTGCACTTTGTTAAAACAAACAAACACACACATAGGAACAACCACTTCTAGCTGTGCTTCCTGACAGTAGCTCCTCCCTTCTGACGCCAGCCAGCACCCGCAGCCAGCTGCTGAACCATGACCAGGAACCAAGCAGGGCCGACAAGTGAGAGAAATCCTATAACCACTTTTCTGCTTGTTGCAACAAAGCTGTCGTGCAACATAATAACTATTCAATAACTGCAGACACACATATTGAATCAAATTTTGAATCAAATAAATATTCTCACCTATAAGCAGCAGTTTTTTTTTTTTTTTTAAACATGCATGAAATTTCCTCTCAGAATTGAGTCTAACACCTTGGCCACCCAAACCCTTGTCCTTCACAAACCCATACTCAACTGGAATTGCTCACTCATACCCTTCACTCAAACGCTGCTCTAACTATAGTCCCACCACCTCAAATGAACTTTGCACCCTTCTTTGAAGTTCACTCCTTAGCACATATGAAGGTAAATATTTCACCTCATCTTCCACCTCTCAAACAGCAAACCCCAGCAGTCAGATCCCTGTACCTCGCTACTGATAAGCTTTGAGCATAATTGCAAAGTAGGATCTTAGAACCACAGAACATCCTGAGTCGGAAGGGACACCGCAGGATCATTGAGTCCAAGCCCTGGCTCCACACAGCACCACCCCAAACCCAAACCCTGTGTCTGAGAGCGGTGTCCAAACGCTCCTTGAGCTCCAGCAGCTTGGGGCCGTGCCCACTGCCCTGGGGAGCCTGTTCCATGCCCACCACCCCCTGGTGCAGAACCTTTTCCTACCCCAGTCTGACCCTCCCCTGACACAGCTCCATGCCGTTCCCTCGGGCCCTGTCGCTGTCCCCAGAGAGCAGAGCTCAGCGCCTGCCCCTCCGCTCCCCTGGGAGGAAGCTGTAGGCCGCCATGAGGCCTCCCCTCAGCCTCCTCTGCTCTGGGCTGAACAAACCAAGGGACCTCAGCTGCTCCTCACACATCTTGCCCTCCAGACCCTTCCCCGTCTTCGTAGCCCTCTTTTGTGTACACTCTAAGAACTCTATGTCCTTACATTGTTGTGCTCATATACACTTTTGAGCATGTTAAATTCACATCCTCTTTTCAATTGTATTATGGTCTGTAAGTGTATTTGATGCTTCTGAGAGGAGCCAAAGAAAGGCACTAAGACTTCTCACATCACAGATCACTTGGCCAAGCTGCTTTCAAGTGGTCCCTTCATGCCCTTTTGTGTTCCTAACATGCAACTCCCACACAGGTCACTCCCAGCAGCTGTTAAAATCTTCAGGTTTGGTGAGATTTAAACTACAGTGAGGTTAAACTTCTGTTTTTCCTAGTTTTCAGGAAAAGCAATGTTTCTCTACTCAAGAAAGCATAAGATGCATGACGGTAGAACTGGCATTTATGCATTTTAGCCAGAGGAACTGAACACAGTATGTACTGCAGCGCGAATATCTCTGTGGGACAGATCTGTTTGGTTTGTAAACCGTACAGTTTATCTAGCTTGCAGTCCTTATTCATGTTTTCACACTAGTCACAGAAATCAGCCAAGTTCCAGGTTTTATGTCCAAATGGCTATACTAGTACTAAGGAAAACACTTTCACTCAAAAGTGAACAAATTTGATGAAGGAATCACCAAGAAACCCCAAATCATACTATACCATTACTTTTCCCAGTGTGATGGCAATGCTGATTTGGAAATAAAGACTGCTAAAACAATTACCAGTGGGAATATGCAAAACACTGATGAGGTTCACATTTTTACACACAATGTTTTAAGCTTCCCATCAAAGGGACCATGTTTCTTATGGTTCCAAATGTAATTTCAAAACACAAGTAGGGGGACATAATAGGGGAAAAAATCAATAATTTTTTTATTTGATCAATAATTCAAAACTTTCTTGCTATCTTCCTGCAGTTCTTCTCTAAAGTTTGGCCTTATTTCTCATACTTTTTTTTTTTTCAGAATGATTTTCAAGAAATTTCTTACAAAAATATTTGAATGCCACTGAGATTTTTTTTTTTTAATTTTGTTCAATTAATGTTGACAACAGTCCTTCTCTCCATATGGATTTTTATTCCCCGTTCTTCCACAGCTTACAAGTAATTCCTTTTCCTCCATGTCACCTGCTAATCTTCTCTGTTCTGCATTCACTCAGTCATCTCCCTTTCATCTTCTTATGCCTGTCCCTGCTGACCCACCTCAGAAAGAAACTTTTATTTCTCTCTTTATAGCACCCAAAATTCATTCTACTCTCCACTCTGCATTGTTGGTGGTGAACACTCAAATTATATAGTTCAAGATACCAGATATTGCCTTCTGGTGACTGAGCTGAATTGCTGCATCAGCTTGGATTTAACTGAGATCTGCACAGGTTTAAAGGGCTCACTTAATCCCACCAGTCTTTTGGAAGTCCAGGCAGTGTGCTCAGACAGATGTCAGCTTGCAAAGTCTTTGCAGGCAGGCAGGCAGGCAGGCACAGCTGGGAACCGCTGACCCAGATGGATGTTGAAACACAGGACAGTTCCAGTATCTATAAAAAAAATCTACAAGCAACAAAAATACATTCCATTCATATTTGTGGCTCCAGAATATTTTGAAAGCATGTTGAAGTATGCTACCTTCTTTCACTTTGGCTTTAAAAAAAAAAATAAAAAAAAATTAGGGCAGCAAATGACCTTTAAAATAGACTCAGGCTGATCTGAGCCTGACCACACCATGACACCATGTTCATGTTCTGAGTACCACTGATAAGAAGGTGGGTGGAGAACAACAGATACATAATGATAGTTCCCACATGCAATTTACACCAGAAGATAATTGAAGTAAGGATTAGATCCTTCCATATGTTGCTGAGCTTTTCAAGCTGTATTGATTTTGGTAACTGCAAGACAAACAGAAGTTTTGTAAGTTCTGCAGATACATTCCTTCATTTAGCATTTTGATCACTAGACAATAAATTTACTTACCAAAATCTATTATACCCACTGTATAAACTCTGCAGTACCACAAGTTGGTATTCTCCCTTGTAACATGTGCTGCACATAGGTCTACGAGATCAGTTTGCTTCTTCTAGGATCATTTGCTAAATCAACTGTAAAACAGCTAATCTTGAAAACAAATTTCAATGAGTGCATTAGCCAACTTTATGAAGAAACATCTGCATTAACCACTTTATGTAGAAAAACATCTGTCTGAATCATCAATTAACATGAACAGACGAGAAGTTGATACACAGAAATACAATAGTTTGACATTAGAACTATTTAATATTAGTGCACTAATTAACAAAGAAAAAAATAATAAAAAACCCTGTGCAGTATTAAGATAATCATTTTGAATCCCTGGTGTGAACGTTCTGTAATCATAGTTCAAAAAATAAAATAGCACAAAATCTGTGGAGTAGATGATGAATAGCTACTTTGCTGACTCATTCCCGATGTACCACAGGTTCCAAGTATGGGAGCTCCCACGACCAATGCCAGCTGAGATGGAGGCGAGGGGAACGGCCCCCAAATCCTTTTAGAGGCACCTCTTCAATCAAACCGCCGCTAAATCACTGTCTGCTGTCAATCAAAGCCTGCACGTACCACACCACACGGGTTAACAGACAATTCCAAAGTCTTCCAGCAGATGTCCTCACAAGGCAGTTGTGTCAGGGACGTTAGAGATGTCACCGTTCAACACAGACTGAGATGAGAAGGAAGACAGACTTACAGTAGGGGTGATACATATATGTAAACAGACAAATTAAAAGTATTTAGTTTATTCTGAAATGTCAAACTTTTTTTTTTTTTTTTAATGTATGCTAAAAACCATAAGGCTGTCCTCTTAAAAACTAAACAGTCACATGAACAAATACATAGCAAGCATATCTGTTTCAAGTAGCACATCTGTTTCAGTTTTGTTAGGTAGTTCTTATACCTCAGTGATAAACAAAAAATAAGGTTCAAAAACGATACTGAAATCCATGATCACAAGTTTCACACGGAAAGCAGTGCAAAGATGCCAATCCTGGGCTTTTTCCTCATTTCAAGTTAAAACTAACACAGTTTTCATCATGTGCTCAGAGCTGATGCGCAGCTTTCTGTGCTAGTCCCTGGTGGCAATGACATACAAATGTTGTCACAAAGCTGGTATTCTTGGGAGCATGAAATCCCTCAGGGATTTTAAGGCAAATTTTAAAAGAACAATTTGCTAGAAACAGCAGTCCTCATCATTAGAGCTATGAGTGGGAAGTTAACACAACACATTATAAATATTTGCCTTGCCCTTCTGTATCACAGGCAACGCATCCATAGATATCTAGCCACGGGCACTATGAGGTGATGATTCAGCTGAGTACTGGTCTACAAGCTCAAAGCAGGGATTCTTTAGCCAAGCCTACAAGACCAGTATCCCCAACGCTCAATCCATTACTTGCTCTAATTCAGATGTTTGTGGCTTCATACATGAGAAGTCACACCAGGGAAAGATGAAATCAAGATGATGAGCATCAGTGACTCATCTTCAAGAGCATACACAGAAACAAGTGCAGATACTTGAGGCTTATTGGGAGACCAGTCAACAGGTACACAGCAGTCACCGTAGTTTGGCTGGTAGAAGGAACTTTAGACTGTCCAAACTTCAGAAATGTGCTAAAACAGCCGGGACAGACTTCTCTGCCAGAAGTTCTTTGGTAGCCCCACTACTGCAGTTACAGTCACAGTGTGCCGTGTTCCATAGGCTGGATTAGGTGAAAGTTAGCATCATCAATTACAGAAAGAGATTGCTTAGGAAATCTTACAGGAATAGGGTTTTTGTCGATAACTTGTTTGATACTTCAATAGCATGAGTGGCTCATTTTCTGCAGGCTGATAGTCCTCATTGTCAACAATGAAAATAAAAACAGATTTTCAGCTTGGTGCCAGTGAATTGACCATGAGCAGTACAGAACTGTCACACTTCTGAACTAGTGAACATTTCATGCCATAGACGGATCAGATAAACTGCATTCTGAAATTAGTTTGTCCCGAGAAAAGAAGAATTCAGCTTCCACACCCGGAAAAGCATGGCAAATACAGTATTAAAGCTATGCAGCTCTCTCAGTTTAACTGAGGTTCCATTCATCAAAACAAATCTCCTTAGCTTTTCATTGTGCTTTACTTACACAAACAAACGAAAAACCAACCAACCAACAACCAGAAGAACGATCTGAAATCAAAATTTCCATTTAAAATACTAAAGGACAAACAAGTGAAGCATGATGGTAGTTATGGTGTCAGATTACTTCATTAAGCTGTCTCTGTCTTGAATCGTAAGCCCCCTCCCTCTTTAGCCACATAAGGAACATAGAATTAGTCCAAGCAGACATTAACTCCACTGTTTCCAAATACAGACTTGTGATGGGAACAAAAACACATCTCAAACAAAGCTGTGAAAGATGCTGGAGCAAAACTCATCATAACCAGCTTTTCCCTCATAGCTCCAGTTTCATTAAGTAAACATATTCCAGATATACCCATTACAAACTATGTCAAAAAACCATGATCTTCCCATCTTTCCCCAAAAAGACTGTACAAGGATAACTGTACACGTGTCCAAGAAATAGAGGATGTCATTTTATTGGAGGTCCACAGGTAATTGTATCACATTAGGGAGTGGAAGAATCTTGTGGTATGGCACAACACAATATCTCACTCTAAACACTTAAACAGAAGGTTAAATGATATGCAACATGAGCAAACCAGTAACTCTCCATCTTCTAGGCACCACTGAAAATTTTAAAATAAACTTGAATAAATTGAAAAAATAATATAGCCCATTAATTTGTTGTTGCACTGTCTGTAAAGGAAACAGCACTTTCAAAGTCACAAATAAAAAAGCAGCACTTTCTCTTAATACCAACACCACTGTAACACATACTGTAGCGTGGCATGCAAATCCATATCTGCAGTCTTTTTTTTTTTTTTTTTGTATTAACAAACGGAATG
>VXAV01005477.1:492356-502770 GCA_013399715.1 Alectura lathami | reverse complement strand
AAGAAAACAATACTACAGGATATCAGATTTTAACTGGAGGTTTTATAGCTCCTGTTACTAAATGACAGGAATGCCTTAAAACACCTAAGAGCTAAAGGCAGCACAGAATTGGTTTTATTTGCTGATTTATGGCACCTCTAAATCCCATCTGGGTCAAGATAGCCTCAATTTTAAAAGATAAGCACAGGATGCATAGAAAAAGCTAAGGCATTTCCCCTCCCAAAAGCCAATGATGTTTCCACTACTCATAAAACAGTTCCAGATACCCTCACGAAGCTCTGCAGAACAGGTTCTAATGTACACTCATAACACTTAGAAATCCATCTGAAACTAAAATCTTTCTTGTGGAAAGCACTCCTTCAAAAATCAGCTGCTTAAAAATGGCACACGATTTATTATACCTGAACACTAGCTAGACCTATGCTGTCAGCTATGGATCAAATTAAGACTTGAAAGTCACTGTCGAGGACACGTAAAATGCGTTAAAGACGATAAACACAATCTTAAATGGCAGTGAGAAAAGTTTGGGTTATTACCTCTTTATCTGCATTCCATTTTGAATTTTAAGCTGCAATTGCTAGTAAGTCATTTTACTGGAATTTGAGGGAAAAAAAAAATTTGAATATCTAGTGACTTGGGTGAGATTAAATATTTCAGAGTAGTTTTGTTCCTAAACAGAACATTAGATTCTTTTTCAGATTTCAGACCAGGAAGGAGAGTACAGAAACTGCAAAGCTGTAAGATACATTTTGAAGACAGTAAATTTTTACAGGCAGTCACAGACTATCCCCCTGCAGAAATTCTTTTACTTTAGCGTCTAAGTAAATTACATTCGTATATGGAACTCGTGAAGAAAACATACAAACTGGGTGAAAGCACAAGAGCCCATGGCAGTTTGGTCTATTGTGTGTGGCTAATTGTATCAGTCCAAACAGCTATTTCAAATATTTATTAATATTACATGGTTTTAATAACTGTTTCCGTGTGTCAAACAAAATATCTGGAAGCAAGGCATTGAGTTCTTCTCTGAAAGCAAAAGAGCGGGATAAAAGGGCTGGCCTCAGGCACCATCCCCAGTGGCAAGCAGCAGAGACAGGGTTGCTCTTTCCGATCACAGGGATGGATTGCAGTGTTAACCCAGTCTGAGGAAACCATAACTCGGTTATGTCCTCCTTAGGAAAAGATGCCAGCCTCTCCTGCTGACCTCCTAGTGCTCTGCCACAGACTCCCTGGTATTCAGAAGAGCAGAGACAGAAAAGCCACTTCCAAGGGAACACCTTAGCCACTGAACTATCAACTCATTTACTCTTTCTTCCTCAATAGTTCAGATTCATGCTTACCTAATTTCAGACAAAGAAAACAAGCTGCAACAGATGGGTATTGTCAGAAAATTATCTACAACATGAAAGCCATTTTCTGCTGAGGAACTGGGTCTCCACTGTACACGTTAGACAAGCTATCTACCACTGGGCATTGAAGTTAGATGACAGTTGTACCCTTCTTGATGCCATTTTTTTTTTTCCTGTAGTCTTATATTTAATCAGGATGAAGAAATATATGTAACCATGAAGATACAAATATTGTGGATTTGTAAAGTGAAAAATGTATGTGCCAGAAATTAAAACAGTAAGCTTTCTCTGAAATTACTTTGGTGTAAGGGAACCAAGATCATCTTGGTGCACAGATATTAAAAGTAGTAGAAATAAAGAAAAAATAAGGCCCATTTAAATGAAAAAGTTCAAAGACAAAAACTATTATCAAATGAGTTGCAGAATTAAGGATCCGAGTACGTCTCTCTTAGACTCGTGTCACATGTTAGCTATGTAAGAGCTTAATCATGTAACATTTAGCTACCAAGAATTTTTGATTGCCAGCAGTTAACTACAGTGGTCCAAAGAACAAATAATAATTTCAGAAATCAACCTTAAATCCACATATTTTACACAATGTGATCACTAACTTAGTTTAACCATGACTTACCAACCTGCCTCTTTCATACTGAAGAAAAATTTAATTAACACTTCTAAAGGGCAGCAAAACATTATTTGTTCAACAGACTCCAGAAATCTGAAAAAAAATATTTTTTCCAATCATCACTGTGCCTTCATTTACACTAGCAATACTTTTGGTACTCTTACCTTGGAGAGAGGGGCCCACAGAGTGCAGCACAGCAATTAGTAAAGATGTTGCCATAACTGTATGGATTATAGTTTTCTTTACCTCTTTTATTTGACCATGATCCTTTAATCTGAAGAGATATGAAGAAGTTGTATCAGATGTAATACAATACAGAAAATGATTGAGGCAAATTAAGGGTTCCCAAAAAAGCAGCATGCTGCTTACAGAGGCAGACCAGAGAAAGTCCATGACTACACTTATCTAACAGCTTTGGGCTGTTATGAAAGCTGGAAACTAAAATCCCTTCAAGCAAGGACAGGCTCTACCTCCATAAATTTAGGCAGCCCAAAATCTCAAAGGACAAATATATACACAGTAGGAACTTCAGCATCTAAACATATTTTGCATGATGGTCTGCTTAATTTCACAGATATTACAGCCTGTTCCACAGAAGATGTTCAATTGCAACATACCATTATAGCCAGCAACAGAGCACTTGATTCCCATACTCTTGGGTAACTTCTCAAGCTGTCCAATACCACACAGCATTATTTTCCCTTAAAGCCCACAAATGGCTCTAAAATACTATGAAGCAATTGCAAACATTACTGCCTTTTAGCCCATATGTTGTTTCTTTTTTTTAGCCGACCTTACTTTTCTGTTTGTGAGGTGCTTGAGAGCCTGAGTAAAATGCCTTCCTGTACCCAGCTGGAAATATGTGCTTTAATTGGCATTACACTGCCACGTTTCCCTGATATTTGACTTTCAACAATCCAAAAGAGAGATTTGAGGACTTCGTGCTCAAACACCTGATACAGAGGTACATTCCAAACCCGCTTGATAATTTTTTCCTGGTTGATCGGTATTTTTTCAAGTTTATAATTGTAATTATGAGCTTAAACAATGACCAAGCATATATTTGACAATCCCAAAGATGCTACTTTTATATTCAAAAAATACCTATGAAAAAGGTACCACAGAAAATACAATAATTGTAATCTTGCAGTAAAGTAATTTATTAGATTTGCCATATTCGAACACACTTGGCTAGCTAGCTTTATTTCCTCCTTTCATTCATTTCCTATTTCAATTGTTAGTTAGGGAAAGACATACGAAGCCTTCCCACACAGTTAAATATGGTTCACACCCAAACAATAGAAACCCATGTACAAAACAGGACAACTAGAAATAAGAATGTTGACCTTTGAGTTAATGACTACTCCTTCCTAGAGGTTTTAGACCTCAGAGTGGCAAAGAAAGGGGAAAAAATATGATGCAAGATGCAATTTTTATTTTGAGAATTCATCGTATTTTGAAATTTTCTACAGTAAGAAATGTTTGAGTCCAGTGGTACTCCGGACTCCAGGTAAATTTTATTCTGAACTGAAACATATGAAATATACTTGTTTCGTTGTCTTCTCTGTAAATTTCTGTTTCAACATATAGGTCCTGTGGGTGTAAATCATAACGGACACACTGTGTAACCAACATATCTTCAAGCCACAGCTAAGGCCCCAAAAGAGCTCTTCTGCTATTTTGAGCCAACCATGAGCAATTTACATTCCTTCTTTGTTACTCAGGCATTCAACTATGCACCTATGGCCACTCTAAGGATTACAGACAAAAACTGTGTATGGTTAAAATTTATAATCCCATTAGTATATAGAAACATGTATGTAGAAACTATGAACTTACATCTTCATTTGTTGTTTGATTGGAGCTGATCAAATACGTGTGAAAACCTGAGAGGCCCACAATGGACCATACGGAGAAAAAACACACCACAGCTTCCAGCACGGTAATTGAAAGTCAAGGAAATATATGCAAATGAAAAAAAAAAAAAAAAAAAGACATTATATGCAGTAACACGTAGTTACAATTACAAAGCTCAGGGTAGTCAAGTTATGGTCCACGCCTCTCTTGAGGCCTTTAGGTTACTTCAAAGGGGTCAGCAAAAATTAAACTCAGAAAAGCAAAACTAATGTCACTATGCTTCAGTGTACAGTCCACGGAACAGCATCGACACCAAAAAATGTTTAAGGGTCTGCACACTGAAAAAGGCCAGAAATTACTGAATAGTTCTGATCTCATCTGCTGAAACTCAAATGTACATGCTCACTCTGTAATTGTTTTTGTACTTCTATTAAGACATATAAATAACAGTAAATAACACTTCCAATGGGCTGAGGGAACATCAAACACAAGATAGGTTATCCAAGGCTAGTTGAGTAGCAAAGACTGAACAGAGATGTTCGTAGAAATATTTAATGCACAACATGAGTCTTGAGCAAGGAATAAGGGCTCTAGATCTGTGCTCATGTAACTCAGAAAACCGCATCTCAGCTGTATGTGTTAACTGTTGGATTGTCCTGTTTTTCTTCTGTTGCTGAGGCTGGATGCAGAAGAGATCCTAATACTGGCTTCAAAGCGTGTTAGCCCAACTAAAACACAAAAGCCACTTGCTCTCTCAAATCACCCTGGATATATAACTGCATATATTCTACTTTATTGACATGGGGGTGCCTAAACGGCCCAGCCTTGGGAAATGGCCTGGATAATAACTCCTGTTAAGCCTGTGAGCATAAAAAGAATCACAGGATGGTTTGAGCTGGCAGGCACTTACATCACCTAGCTGCAATCCCCTGCCATGGGCACAGACACCGTCCACTAAATGAGGTTGCTCAAAGAAGTCTCATCCAGCCTGGCCTTGAACACCTCCAGGGATGGAGCATCCACAGCTTCTCTGGGCCTCCTGTGCCAGTGCCTCACCTCCCTCGTAGTTCTAACCTAAATCCACCCTCTTCTAGTTTAAAACTGTTCCCCCTTGTCACATTACTACAGGCCCTGGTAAAAAGTCTCTCTCCATCTTTGTTACAGACCCCCTTCAACTGTTGAAAGGCCGCAGTAAGAGCCTCTCTACTCCAGGATAAACAACTCCAACGGTCTCAGCATTACTTAGGTAAGGCTTGAATAGGTGAGGTAGGCTTAAATGCTCAGAACTGTATGGTATTTGTCCCAAACCGACCGTGTTAAAAGAGAAAGTCTATCAACCTCCAACTGATTGTGCTGCTATTGAACAGCAGCTGAGGAATTACCAAGTGACTATTCGAAGGAGGCATCAGTCTGAAAAGAAGAGAATCACAAAAACCAGCAGAGTAAGTCCTTGGAGAAGAAAGAGCAGCAGTCAAACCTTGGTTTGGCCCAGGCATGAGTCACTCAGCCAGCACCTACCTAGAGCAGGCAGAGCACCCTCCTTGCCAAACGCAGTCTGCTCCCAGACAGCAGGCAGCCAACACACATAGATTCACACCCGAGACATGTGTAAGCAAACTCACCTCACATGTGTGTTGCAGGGAGCAACAGAGGTACACATACAGCTAGAGCACCCACACCTCCAGCAGAATAAGTGCAAGCAAGGGGCTCCTCATTCCCAGCACTGGGAAGAACTGCTAAAACTTCCGTGGGTTTCCTTACGGAAGGGTGTTTACACATTTGTAGGTGTTTATTAATATTTCTTAAGCGTTAAGTGTTGGCATTTATCTTTTCTATTACTGGTACTAATCCTGAATTGATTCATTGATTGCTGGCTCATTATATGTCATTAATTAATCAATAAACTGCTTCAACCTTGATTTAGTTTAAACTGCATGAGCTGGGCATTTTTTCAGTGCAAGAGTAACCTTTACATTTCCAATTTCTCCCAGTGGGAACAGTGTAGATAAAAAGCACAAAATTACCTTCCTAAGTTTTGTGTAAACATTAAAAAACAGGATATGCTATTAGACTAAGTTTTAATCTTGCATCTTTTACTCCTTTTCTTTATTTGCTTTCAAACTGCTGGAGATTGGTCTACTAGGAAAGTCAGTCAGCACCCAGTGTTACACAGTTACTACCGTTCATATAATTCATTTAACTCTAAAGGAGTCACCATCTCAGCAATAAGACAATGAAGTTGCTCATTAAGTTTGTATACTCAAGTGAAAAGAGCAACTTTCTATGGAAGGTTTCATGCCTGCAGGTTTTTTACTTATATTTAATTTCACTTATATACAATAGCTATAAACTCAGAATAAATCTGCTTCTAGAATGCTATTTTCTGCAACACCTCAAGAGTAAATTATTTTTTTTTAGGGGCCAAGAATTAAAAGCAGAAAAGACTCGGGTTCCTAGAAAAATACATAGAATAAATCGAGAAAAAGATAATAATAGCAAAAGAATATGATAAAAATAATCTGTATACTAACTGTATGCTAACCTTTACAGAAGTCAGTTTCCAAGACAACAGTAACTCAAAATACTTCGGAACAAGGACACAGCCTTAAAAGACACAAATAATATCCTTATCAGTGAACCTACCAACAGAAGAGAAAAATGACAGTTTCTCACCATTATACAGAAGCACAGGCCAGAAAATGCATGGATGGACATAAGCGATTGCAATAAAATTTCCTAATATCAGTTAACAGTGAAGAGTTTTGTATTGGAGGTCTGCGCTGACCAAATGAATCGAGAAACACATGAATTTTCTGTATAACTTTAAAGCGGTTTGAAAACCAGCAAAAAGCTTTCTGACTCCATCTGCTTCAACAGCAGCCAAATGACCAAAGTGCACTGCCGAGCAGCGTGTTCTAAACTACCGCCATCTCCTCCTCAAATCATGTGGAGAGTCAGACCAACACAAGATAGGAAATCAGTCTCCGTTGGCCATGCAACAGCCATAGCTAAAGCAAGGAGAATATGTGAGAATGGATATGGAAGTAGGTTGTTGTTAGTACGGGCTTCACAAGGTGTAAAACAAGCTCAAAATATTAGGCACAATCCAACTGGGCTTTGAGAGGGCTGAAATTGTAAAGAGGGCTGCAGATGATAAGCACTATTCAGTGGAATCTACACACCAAGAGGAAAAATCACCAGGTCAGAAGAGAGGAATCTGAGAGGGAAAGAAGCTCTCTGCAAGCTCACCAAACGACTGAGCACACCAGTAACAGGATGTTTCTTGCCATGATTCCACTTCAGCGGGTGAAAATGCAACAGTAAGTTTCTACCTCCACATGGTTAATTCCTACTGACAAAAAAGGGAATTTCTCAGGCTTCTTTCAGCTTCCCAAACCAAGACCCAAAAAGATCTCTAGAGCATGTGGTTTTACGTCAGATTAAACAAAAATCAAAAGTAAATAAATCTTCTTTCTATAACATTTTAGCATAATCTGGTATCTCATATACAGATGATAGCAATATAGACATGGCAACCTTCTCTGTGCCTGAATGGACTGGCTTGTCCCAAAACAATACCATTCAGACAGTTTAACTCTTTACTGCTAGGAAGGGTAACCAAGCTATTAAATTGTCCAACATGCCACTATCAGACCAGACCATTTCTACAAGATACGCCACGAAGCCTTTCAAACCGGCACATCTTTAGCTGCAAATTATGAATGAGCAGCCTATTCTTCCTCTACAAGGATCCTCAAATGCGTAGTCAATTACCTTCTAATTTAAGGACAACTGAAAGCTGTTCTCAGCTTGAAAAAAATTTCAGAGAATAATCTTTTGTAAGGAGTAGTTGCGATAGTGTTATTTGGAAGCTAATGTTGTGCTATTCAGAATAGGTTGCTTGTGATTTGTAAAATTATTTGTACAAAAAGAAAATCTGAGCAGTGGTTTTGCTTAAAAGGGAATTTGCAGCTCAGTGGCTCTATGTGATGAACATACGTTACAGAAATTGTATCTGCAGAATTTGGAGCATTTGACACTCGGAAAAACTACCTGGAAAGAGTGGTCTGCCTTTATGCATAGCTATGAATGACTGAGCACACAGGAAGGGATTGTTTTTAATGTCCTGTCAAAAGAGCAAGATGTACAACACACAATGGCCAAAAGAAGTTTCTGCTGCACAAGTATGGGAAAGAGCTTTCTATAGTAGCTTTGTGAGAGGTGCAAACTGCTTATTCTGACATGAATCATTCAAAGCATATACACAAGAACCGGGAAGCTTACAGCCTGCACAGAAATTAAGAAGGAAATCGAAGAGAAGTTTTGTCAGCTTCCCATTTTTCAGTGATGTTAGCTGCTTTCAGGTAGGATCAGGAAGATCTTTCCATTCTCATTGAGTGGGAAATATACAGAAATCTCACATGAAGTGGTAAAAAGAACTTAGAGCATTTACAGAATAGCAGTCCCCCATGTATGCATGTGTATACTCCTGTGTAACTTAATAGAAGCTGACACTTGAAAACGACTTCTCTAAAAACACCAAGTCAACGTAAAAACACTTCTAGAAACTGAACTCTTCAGGGACAGCTTATGGTTTCAGTTGTTTCACAACCTGATTTTTCTAGCCTGACAAGAATTGACCATTTCAGATTCTTCTGCTCTCACAATAGAAACTATTGTTCGATATTTTAAATGAAAGCACAACATCAGAATAGTGTGAGAGATAATCATGAATTCCATCACAAGTTCATGGAACACATTTCCATCACACATGAAAACTGCAGACTGTTAAGAGTACTGCTTGCAAAAGATGAATTAAAAAAAACAAGCTAGTCCCTTTCCTACCTCCAACATGTAGTGAGAAATCGTGTCGTGCAGTAAGTGATGAAATCGTTAACTCATAAAGTCCCAAGTGTACATATCCAACAACAGAAACAAAACAAAACACATCTCAGATGTTATTTTCCAGTAAGACCTAAAACTTGTTTCAGTGAAAGGATATCTTGCAGGACTGTCCTTCAGGGCATTGAGGAACCCTGTTTGTTGAGAACCTGTAGGAATAGAACCCAAATTACCAACTCAGTAAGAAAGTAGGCTACAGACTGTTCTCACCATAGTGCACACATTGCTTAAGATCAACCAAATAATCATAGAATAGGGCTTTCTAATGTGAATCTGAGATTATGTTACTCAGCAGCAACAACATCAGAAAAAAAACCTTGGGTATGTTATCAGGTCTACCATCTGCAGGAGATTTTCTCAGTAACACCAAACTGATGCATGCATATTTTCCCCCTTGAACAAGATTCCTGACTATCCCAGTTCTTTTCAGACTATATATGGAAACAAAAAATTGTAAGCCACTTTTTTTCTTTTGAAATACAGTTTTCAAAAGCAACTCCTTGACTTGGAAAATTTACATTATAAACCCAGATTCTCAGCTTTTCCTCCTTTGTTCTGGAAACAGCCTAAGTTCTCTGACTATAATCCTGCTCCTACTGCACCTGTGTAGAAGGTTTACCAAACAGGTGCTAATTGCCTCTGGGAAAATAAGAGAATATCTACCAGCTGCAAGGAGCTCCAGAACAGCATGCTCCAACGAACTAGAGATGGAGAGGCATCCACTTCAGTTCTACAGCCAATAGATATCCACAACCTTAGATATTCATCCAATAGGGCACTTCGGCAATTGGCTGATAAACATACAATGAGTGAATGAGTCTGTAGAAACAGACTCAATGTCACATCAGACACATACTTTTTGCAATTTGCAGTGCAATTAAAATTATTTAAATGCATCAGGTTGAAAGTCTTTCCCACAGCAAAAAATTTCCCCTTAGCTACATCCATCTGAAGGCTTATATGAGGGTAGAAGAATGTGATTAACCTAGACATCTTTGAAACACAAGAGAAATGTCTGTGTGTGTTTACAAACACACACAGTTTCACTGGACTCCTCCAGTCAATTTCACTGTTTCCCTTTAAAAAGGGAAAGCTACTTACCTTGCATTTCTGAGCCTTTTCAGACTCTCATAACCTGGTCTTAGCCTCAAAGCACAAGACCAGTTGAACTTCCACTGTGCTCTTACTATTTTTAGGGTCTTTAATGGCAATGGCAGCAGGTAGGTGTGATCTCTATTCCCTACTGCTGGTCACGCTCTTCCAAGCATTTCCCAATATATCAGAAAGGGAAGGTTCCTCACTGCAACATACGGCTGAAATACTGGTATCTCAAAGAGAGACAAAAAACTGTGAAGACAGATACTAGCACCGAAAAGCCTGGAAGAAAATCTTGCAAAATAATACATTTCAAGTAGCTGATTTACAAAATCATTTTATCATCTTTAATAATACTATGTGCAAAGATTCTTAATCACGAAAAAGAAAAATTTGCAAGGGATGCCTCAAAAGTAAGGCCACAGAAAACAAGAAGTTTGCTGTATCTCAGGTACACTAAAAGTTATAAAAATGGCAGCTTGAAAGATATATTAAAAATGAAACAGTTTTCAACAATTTGTCTGAAGAGATTTTAAAATAGTTCCCTATGTAATCAATAAGGTCAGAGAAGGTACTTCCCTATTCC
>VXAV01005477.1:480689-492314 GCA_013399715.1 Alectura lathami | reverse complement strand
ATTAAAGAATTTTTTTTTTTTTTTTTTTAAACATAAATGCCTCCAAGTTGCTTGTAAACATCCTTTAGACCAAAGGCATTCAGACTAATGCAGGATATCTAAAATGAAGTGTTGTTGATGGGACACTAATCCTGCTAGGATCATCTTTGGAAGAGGCTAAGAACAGGATTTGATTAAGTCAGCAGGATTTTCTCTAGAACCAAGGATTTTGCCAGGACTTGTGGAAATATCTACGAACGACCCTCAAACCACTGCACGGAGCAGCAGCCCCAGGTCTAAACACTAAGACCTCATTCAGATCCCCTGAATGTGGGTTAACAGTGTGTTACCAAAGCACCCTGTGCCAACTGCAGAGACTGACATTAAATAACTGAGCCTCCTGCTTAGTGGTTAGTGTCAGCTCAAGGACAGTAGGGCTGCTAAACAAAACGGGGTTGACGGTAACTACTAGGAAGATGAATAGGAGGGCTTCTAGAAGCATGGTAGGCAAAGAGTGGTCTGACCACATTTGTGAAGAACTTTTTTGTGGATAAAGAATACTCTAGATAAGTTTGAAAGCTCAGCTTGAAGCTTAAATGTAGTAAAACATCAAGGAACTACTCACAGTCCATACCTGCTCCCATTGCCTTTGAGGACCAAACAACTTTAGAATTAGGGAGGTTTTTCCTATCTCATCCAAGCTCAGTAAATCTCCACTCCGAGAATGTTTTACTGCTGATGCGCTTAGGTAGTGCTTAACATTTTATTGTAGGTTATCTGTAGCAACTACACAAAGTTACAGTGCTTGTCAGCAATGCAGAGGCACAAACAGTATCTCTGATCTAATTCACACTTAGATACAGACACTGAGAAGTGAAAATCCACTGAATAATCTACTTGACACAAAAATCATCGAATATTGGCATAATATTGGTAATTCACATACTGAAAATAGCAAAACAAACAAACAAACAAAAAAAAACCCTGCAGTCTTTGTTAAATAAAGGTAGGTTAGCTTCAAAAGTACCATCATGTTGTCAGACCAATTATATTTTTAACTACTGAATTCTAGCGGAGTAAGATGGAAGAAAACATGCTGCTGCCTTCTTAAATACATGCATGTATATGCCCACACATGCCCAAATACATTCTGAGGATCTGAGTATTATCGTGAAGTGTTCTCTTTCCAGTAATTACTTTTCCCTTTTAAAATAACAGGGATGGCTTTTTTCCACTCTTTCAACTGGTATTCTCGGCACTGAGAACTACTTGTTGATCCAGACTCCTCAAATTAGCGCCACAAGCTCTAGTGCTGCATTTCCGAACTGCAGAACGGCCAATCAGTACTTTTACCACTCTTTTGTGGAGCAGGAATACAAGTAGGAGTTTTGTTTTTCAAATCAAACAGAGTTTGGCATGTTTTCCAGTAAAAAAATCCCTAAATACTGCCATTATCAAGTCATCTTTATTAATGTGTTATAAACTGGAATTATTACTTCTATCAGGTTTCCATTGTAATACAGAATATAATGAAATAAAACACATTTCCAAAATTACTGAAAAAATACTGTTCAAGGCAATATCCTGTATAGTTAGTGAAACATTTTTAAGTTTCCCAATGAAAATGGCTTTAAAAACCCCACAAACTATCACCACAAATTGGATCATCATCACACAGAGGCTAAGACAATTTGCTATATGTTTGGAGGGGGAAAAACAAACAAAAAAACCTCAACACCCAAAAGGCTTGAAAATATCCTCTTTAAACCCAACCCAGAATACAAATAAAAATCAATCTCAAACTCATGAACATTTGTCTTTCCATGGCTTGTATGATTCACTCCATTATAAATTGGTCATTCTCAGAATGTCTATGCAAATGAAATTAACGTGTTAAAAATAGAGTAGAAAAAGATGTAAAACTGAACAGCAAACAACAAAAAAGTATAAAATAGCTCAAATCTATTTCCTAGGAATTTTTGCTTGGATGGCAAGTGATTTATGCTTACCACTAAAAAAAGCATGCAAAAGTTCTTTGGAAAAAATGATTGCTCTATGACTAAGTATAAAGTTAGCAAGCATGCTGCTTTTCCAATAAACAGCCTACCAAAGGACAAAAATTAAAATTAACACTATATTAAGGTCAAGTCAGTGCCACATCAATGAGGGTCTGCTACAGACCAGAATGGGAGGCACTGGGCCTTGTGAAGCTTCAGAGAAAAGGCAAATAAATAAATAAACAAACCCTGAATGATCAAAAGATTAACTTAAAAGTAAAAAACTCAAGCAAATGGCTACATACGTAATCTGATTTCACCAGCATACTTACGAAGGATGACGTGGGTGATAACGAATGCAAATATAAAGACTGTCAGAAAGGACAGAGATAAAATAAACATATAAAAAAATCTGTAGTTTCTTTTCCCCACACAGTTGCCTACCCAGGGACAGTGGTGATCAAACCGTTCTGAAATGAGAGGCAGAAGAAAAAAATGGAAAACAATTAATAAAATGCTCTTTACTTGGAAAAAAGCTCTCTGAACACTGTATTAAAAGTCATGATTTAATTGGCATTTGCAAAGCAGCCCCAGAGAAATTCTTATTTAGAAGGGAGAAAAATAGAAAAGAAATAGGAATTTTTTTTTAATGAAACCTCACAGCTTCCGAGGAAGTTAAACACAGCTGAGGAGAGCTCCTGTTAAACTCGCAGCACTGTTATGTTACGTTGTGCAGTCAGACCAATAACAATGATATTTTCTTCCTGTAACACTTCTCCTCAGAATTAGAGTTTTTGTATTTGCATCTGTCATGATCACATCTGTGACTTTTATGCCCAGTATCATCTCATCCATCAATTATGGAAAATGAAATATTCACAATCTCCAGCTTTCCCTTCTCACTTGACTAACAGTATTTTCCATTCCAGACCACCTGTTTTTCCACTGAGAGTCAATACTGCCATACAGAACCATTCAAAACACCAAAACTATTCACACCAACCATTTTTCAAGCATTAAGGTTCAGGCTGCCTTGTAAAATTTGCCTATACTTTACTAAACCAACCCTCTTCCCTTTATTTCCCTGAGAGACTGAAGTGTTAACAGGACAGGAAGAGGCCAGCGAACACCAGAGGAAAATCCAGGTGCTGGAAACAGGCTGCGGGACCAGTGAGCTGCACGGCTCCGGGCTGCTGGGAGCCTCCTCGTCCCACAGGGTGGGCAATGAGAATGCAGTGACTGTCAGGAAACCAAACGGCCTTTCCTCACTGGAGGGGTTACACGGACATAATGACAGAATTTAAAATTTCTAATCAAATCCAAGATCATAACACAAGACAGATGCTCTCATGCCGACTGACTCTCACTCTCTGATCCACATCCAAACTCTGTTTTGTTTTCTGTGACTTTTATGCCTCCGCTGACGTACGATATCAAACTATTTGTAGTCGCACAGGAAAGGCAGGCTATAAATCTGAAGTCCTTAAGCTCTCTGTTAAAAAGGCACATCTGTTCAAACACACCGGTTTATTTTAACTATGGCTTTATGTTAAAGACCTACATGAGAGGTTCTCCTTGAAGGATGTATTTAGGATTATCTCCATTTAGGGGAGAAAAAAAAATAAAGAAATCAAACCAACAAGCACAGCAGATTTCTGAGTTCACCAGACTTTCAGGTTTTTTTAATAGTTTTGCGTGACAGCTGTTTGGACCACATGTTTCTGCCATAAATCTGTTTCAAATTCCAATGGGGCTATTAAAGGTGAAGTTGCTGAACTTTCTTAGGATAAGGCTTCAGAAACACTTTGATTTAGAGATGCCGCTAAGAATACCAAGAACTAAATGCCAAGAACACCAAGAACTAAATACTTCCAGTATCTAAAAGGGTGGGCAACATTACCTTTACTCAGTGCAATACACTGGCATTCCCAGAACAAGTAGCCACTATATCTGAACAGTGCTGATTTTCACATCTGTGCTCCTGAATGAGTCCTAAGTGTCTGATAAACACTTCATTTAATGGGTACCTAACATAACACAAGAGCTATAACACCATACATAGTACCAACAAACAAAATACAGTTATAGAGCCTTCTAAGAAGCATAATCCTAGGGTACTTTTGTACCCTGATGCTTCAGGAAAAATAAAAAATAAAAGATTATGACATGCCTTTGGAAAATGAATGCCATACACACATTAATTCCCTTGTATGCTCACAAAGTAGGAATCAACAAATCCCACTGACATATAGCTCAGTTTCTAGCTGTGAAACAATATTTAAATGTACGCAGACGTGTGTTTGATAAATTCAGATAAGTGGGTTTGTATTTGTGTGCCTGCATTTATCTATAAACAGGCACACACAAATGCATACATCTGCCTATTCCTTAATACAGACTGACTGTAACTTACTTTCTACTCCTCTTCATTTCTGTCTTCAAACTTTTTCAGTAAGCTGAAAGGCTCTACTTTCTCAGTAAATACCTTACCAACAACCATGAAGCCCAGCCACTAGCTAGTATGTACCTAGTATGTTTATAAAGCAGAGATGGATAGGAAAGCTAGCTGGAAAAAAACTGCTAGTGTTAAATTTGAAGCAAGTCCTAAAAAAAAAAATGGGAATTATTAGAGAGCTTATGTGAGTTATGAATAAACTGGGCCTCATTTTTCCCAGACAGTCATAAAATAGAAAGAGATGTGACTTTTATGTTGTAATGCCCCAAATCATTAACATGCCCTTAAATAATAAGGGATTAGAAAATAGTCCATTATGGCAAAACAAGCAGACATACACTAAGCAGAAATGCCTGGGAATGCTGAGAAATACTAACTCTCCTAAGACTAGAGCTGTTCCTTGTTCCTTACAAAAAGTCCTACCTTAATAAGTATTAATGAAGCAACAAAGCATCTTAAAGCTCCCTTCCAGAAGCCTGCAAACTGAACAATTAGCAATTTAGAAAAGGACCTGATGTCTTTACTTGGCCTGGACAATGCTGGCTACAAAATTAAGATTTGCCTTCACTGAGAAGAAAAAAAAATACTGATGCTGAGAGAAGCTGGGAATTCTGGCCCTGGTGAACTTAAAATACAGAGCAAACACAAACGCAACTGATGAATGTTATGAAGAATCACACACTGCTCAGAGATAATGGCTACAGTTTTGATTTGAATTTATAGGGTATCTTAGAACAGCTATCACGTGGCTGTATCTATCATACACATGCAAAAGTTACAGTAAAAATTTTTGCAGCAAATGAAAAGAATCAAAACATTGCTAATACAAGCTCTTGTTAATATGAAGTATATTAGGACTGTCAATGAGGGAGAAAGGAAGTTGTAAAGTCTGGAGATAAGCTATGGAAGCATCCTAGGGATAAAGGAGTTGTGACAGATCATTCTCCTGCACTCAATTTTAAGCAAAATAAGCCAAGTATCTGCTTCAGGATGTGGTATGGTATTACAGCTGTAACAACCTGTAACGCAGAATCATTGCTGAAAAAGATGGTCCTGCTTCTCCCCTTCTAGCAGACCTGTGAACAACCTCCTGCCTGTGTGTTCATGGCTCTCCTTCCACACACCAAACCAGTGTACATGTTACCCTGCGAGCTGTGCTGGTTCACAGAGCCAGACTAGCTCAAAATAGGTTAATTTTCTGTTGCTTAGCCCCCAGACCAGCTTGCCACAGAATCACAGCATCAGACAAATACCAGACCTGGCACAAGGGAAGCAGCAGGAACACACTGCCAGAGGAGGGGTGAAATGGCCCTTTCTGAAGCAGCTCAGAGTTAACCCAGTGCAGTTCTAACAGCAACCTAACTATTGGTTAATATTTATCAAAGATGAGTTTCTCCTGCAGTCCTGATGAGTTTTTCCAGGGTCTGAGAACAAAAGCAGATGCAAACAAAAAGGACTAAAAAACGTGTGTAAAGTTTATAAGGTGAAGTATCAATGAAAAAAGGAGACAGGTAAATGAAGATTAAAAGCACTGCTGTGAAGACCACAGCAAATCAAAGACGTGACCTCAACAGATGTCAGCAAACCTCCACTAGTGACTTCACCAGTTTGTTCCAAGTGATCTATAACACGGAATTTGGATAATAACTACTGAGGCTAACCAACATCTCCCACAACTAAACGCTGAGCTGACCCGCAAGCCTAGCAGTGGTGAGAGGTGGCCACACGCTGACCCTTCTGCCACCTCACCCTGCTTCTTCTTTTCCATGTCTAACTGCTGCTGAGTCAGGTCAGTTCACAAAGCTGTCAGAAACTAAAAAAAGGGAGTTGTTTGGTTGGTTGCTTCCATAAAACTAGCTTACCAGTGTTACTAAGGCCTATGTGAATGGGCATAAAGAAGAGAACCGCACAGGTGGGGAAAAGAAGGGAAGAAGTCTGGATGCGTTAGAAGCACTGAGCTGTTGTCACGACCCAGCGGTCTCATTAGACTCACCCAGTAATATATGCCACGTGGATGACACAGACACTTCTCCCACTTCCCTTAAACATTTAGATCTCATGACCTGCTTAAGAAACATTAACTTCTGCATATCGCAGATAAGAACAAGAGCATCTCCCATTTCAATAAGCAGCTGTTGTTTGGGCTGTATAGATGCAAAGTGTTTGATTTCAAAGCCACATGGAAGCACGTTCCCTGCTGCTCAGAACGAAAGAGCCAAACCTCCACTTTTCCACAGCACAGCACGTAGTCTCCTTAAACTCTTAAATGTTCAGCTTTCACTTTTCAATCCCTGCGCTCCAGGAAACCTTGTACAAAATGACCCTAAATCTTTCCTTCATCTTTCAAAGCATTCAGTAAAAGCTTTCTAACTTATCAAGAACAAAAGAGCACTTGTACAAAAAAAATTATGGCCCAGCCTGGTCCTTCAGCTTGCAGCTTGATTTTTCTGCGTCCATTGTGATTTCAGAAAGATTTCTTATTTATGAACTGCTTCCTTTCGCATTTGCTTGACTGAATCATTGCACAGCAACACATTTTGTAAAGTTTAATGTGAAGGCAGGTCTACAGGTATGAAACCATGTAGGTCACATTAATTGCAGATTCCAGTGAGTACATGTCAGAATTCACTTTCTAATTCCCTCAACTAATTCAACTGAAGCACTGCATGGCAAAGACACAAATCTAGGGCATTCACTGGATGTTTACTGTGCTTTATTTAACACATGAAAACACGCAGCCCAGGATGGGGAAGAGTCTTCAGCCCACTATTCACATTTTATGAGTCAAGCTCACATTCCAACTCAAGTAACTGGGCCAGCATTAATTGAAATCACTTTTGATAGTAGCAGGACAAGATAGGACCACAGGGTCCATTGTTTTGGATTCACACTGAGCAATTATGTAGAGACAAACACATCTGCACATATTTATTATAAGGACAATTAAAACTCTTTGTAGGGCTATGATGTCATCATATGATCACATCTATTCAGGCTTCTTGACTTGATATTTTGTATGACAATGGGTACTTTCAGACTTTTTCTGCTTTTCAAATGCTAAGGAAAACAAATGACGTTTTCCAAAATTCCTATAAGGATTTTTTATTACAGAAAGTGTTTTTCCTTCTAAGATGCAGTAGTTCATTTCCAACAGCCTGAATCATGTACACATGAAAAAAGCAAATATAACCATGGCATTAAAGCCTTAACAGTCGGTTCAGAATTTCTGATAATGTAACATCACTAATAAAAAATCTTGTATCTGGTCTTCATAGCGTATTCATAAAAACCATCCTTAGCTTTGATGATTAGTTCCACTGACTTAAAGGTCCACTGACTCCTAAGAAAATTATTTGTATTGAAAAAAACTGATAAGTTGCCATCAACTGGCAACAGCAATCAGAAACACAGATCAATTTGCATCACTTAATATACACAACAGTTACCTGTGCGACTGTCATTCCCCAGCAATGCCTTTGCTGTTACATTGAATAAAATCAGAATAGAAATCTATGTTAAAAAAAAAAAAAAGGGTGAATAACAAAAGACTTATTGCAAGCTACATTTATATGCATGATGATGTTATTTCGGAACATCTGTTAGGGACAATACACAATGGATCCAATAAGTCATCAAGCTTTAGTACTTTTGTACCCTGATCCCAAACCAAAACACCCAAAAATACCCAAATGGAACAGAATGAGCCTCCTGGCCTCAAGTTTACCCTCACAAAATATGCACCGAATTTTTACTCCAGATTCTATACATTAAGCTAACCTCTACAAGGTGATGCAAAGCGTAACAGCAATGTAACTTTGGGAAAAAAAAAAAAAAGGTCTCCATAAATAAAATAAATTAATAATGTGCATGGATATGAATGACCAAAAAGTCACTCAGAAATCCAAGCACAAAGGATACTCAACACATTTTATTCTCATGATTGTGTATGTACTATCCCAGAAAGCTAGGCAATTTGGCTGGATTTTTAAAAAAAATCAGTTGCAATGTCAACTTTTTCCATGCTGATCAACTTCAAAAGCGGCAGACTAATGTTATTTACAAAAAGAAAATAAACATGCTTAATTTTGCTAATAAAAATGACAATTGATTTATTAGGAAAACATCCAAGCATTGCCCTAGGATAGCTCATAGTAATTAAACTATATTGTTACACAGCTCACTTCTCTGCTACCTCCAATAATCAATGTTCGCTAATTAACAATAAACCTTGTTGGCTGCCAAGACAGTAATGCTGACATTTTCAAAGGCAGCAGCAGCAGTTCAGAATGACTGTTCTTTGGTAGGTGGTAGAGCGCACAGCAAAAAGACCTCACTGCTTAACAATTTCTCCTCATAGACATTTTTGTAAATACATGCTATACTTATTTATATGTGTGTGTATACAAAACATGTTAAGAACCACACAACTTCGAGATACATACTCAGCCACATAGGAGCTAAAAAAATCCGACTTATTCCTAAGGAAAGTGTTGGATCTTTACCAGGTATCAACCTCAATTAAGCTCATAGCTTTATTCTTCTTTTTTATTTTTCTCTGTTTGAAAGCATATCTTTTACACACTCCTACTTTTGCCTTTTACCTGTCTTCTAATTTCTTAACCACCTTTCAAAATGTTATTGCACCAAGGCTAAATATTTGGTCATTTATTTATGTTTTTAACAATATTCCTGTGGATTTTCTCCTGGTAATTTCTCTCTTTTTAATTTTTACTCTAACTTCCGAGACTTATAACATCACTTATATACTTGGGTATTTTGATAATCTGTTCTTTCATCCATATGCAGATCAAAACATAAGCTACAACCTTTCTCTGAAGTAACCTATAATAAACAATTACCTTTTTTAAAGAGACTTATTGCCTTATTCCCTAGTGATCTAGCCTAAATGTAAAAACAAAAACACACACACACACACACACAGAAAGCCAAGCAAAATAAACCCAACTCTTTGACACACATACCATGCTCCCTGAACTTCTAAAGTAAATCTGGTATACAGATGGCACAATCAATAAACTACATATAACGTCTGGAAGCACTGCTGCGTGCTCCGTCTCCTCTTAAGTGCTCTGAAAATGTAGCACACCTTCAACAAAAAGAGCCAAAGCCAATTCTCACATGTGAAAACTGGAGATAAAAATAAATAAATAAAAAAGGACATAGCAGCTAGCCTTTTAGTTTTAACTGTAGAGCTAGAAAGAGTCACTTTTCAAGAGATCTGGAGCTAAGGTTTTACTGGTTCAGAAATCAAGCCCCAGATGAAGTGAAAATTGTACTCTTTTCATGGAAGTGCCTCATAGCTTTATCTAAACCCAGAAAATGTAAGAAAAGAAAAAGGCTAAGGTCATGAAAAGGATGTAAAAGCAAAAAAGGGAGATAATAAGGTAACAAAGGAAGATTGGTACAGAATAGAATGAAATCCCAGCAAACCAAAACCCTGACACCAAGTAAATGCACACTGGTTTATAAAGACCAAGAAGTCTTGGGCAATGACTCTCAGACACAGTGCCAGTGTTATTAAAACCAAATATACACAAGGTCACCTCCCATCCTGTTTCTGAAGAAACTAGTGTTTTCCAGGCTGGAAGATGGTAGAGTCTGGAAAGAGTACAGGGAAGAGCTGTGCCCAGAACTCACCAGTAGTGCTCACTGTGTCTTGCACTGTGTGTTAGATGTTAAGTGTGTTTTAATCAGTCATTCCCTATTTGAAGAAAACAAATTTACAACATTGGTGCTTAATCAGGAAAACTACCATTCACAACAGTGATTTTTATCCAAATTCTGCTCTTTGGCATACTGCTGGGTACATGACATGTATTTTCAAAACAACACATCAGTGTAACATGGTCAGGATCGCAAACAAGACTATGCCTATGATTGCCCAGGCAGAGCGCTTAAGGGAAGCAATGACTTAACCAGAAAGGTTAATATAGCTTCTAATGTAGCGGATTTTCTAGTTTTGCTTTTTACACAGAACCCACTTGCTCTTGCTTATCTCAAATTCACTGCTTCGTCTTTCTTAGCAGGTCACTGATTCTAGTCACCAAAACCACTGAAATGTCCAAGACCAATCCGTACCATATTTGACTAGTTTTTAATCTAAGCCTCCTTCCTATGTTCAAGGAGTTTACTAACACAATGCAATCTTAGCTTTCCAATATTGGATTAAAAATTATAATTTCTTCATCATTAATGTATATCCACATATATTCAAATGTGGTTTTGACTATTAAAGGACCAGCAGTTTTATAATGCTTTGACTTCAAGTAAAAAAGCTTCATTTTGTCTCTTCCTGCTCCCAGGGATCTATACCTTTTTCTCTTTTCCCCCAGGATGCTCCCAGTGTAATGGCTAGTTGCTAAGAGAAACCCAAGCCAATGACCAGATTTCCCTTCCATCAACGCCCCCAAGAAGCACACATAATTTTTCTGTTGGATATAGAAGAATTAATACTGTATGCTAACTGTACAATATATGGTTTAAAAAGTCATAGGAAGATAAGCTCAAATGCTAAATACGATCTTTCAATTTTCTAGACTCATCTGTATCTTTAAGCCTTTATGTAACACCCAGTATCTTCAACTGGGAAAACAAAAACTGAAAATAATAAAATAAAACATCCCTGCCAACCTGATAAAATCTTGACACTTGGTCTCATGTTTGGGATCTATAGAAAAGCAACCAGTGAGAGGAATCCTATCTTCTACCAAAAAAACATCAATAGGATCAGTGAAGAAGGCCACCTAGGATCCACCAAGAGCTATGGAAAATGAAGTGTTAACCCTCCGGGGCTCAGGAAGGCCTACAGTGAAATTTCTCAGAGCGTGAGAACATTCTGCAGGAAATATCACTGCATGCTTGCCCTCTTCTTCTCTTCTTCCCTGGGGATCCACTCTGGCCATGGCAGGAAACAGGCTGCTGCACCAACTCCAACTTTGATATAGCTTAGCATGCCATTCTCATGTTCGTCATGGATCTCTGAAAAATCAAGCTGATTTCCCAGTAACCCTAATGAAAACATTTCAAAATCAAGCCGTCTTCAGAAATTTGAACCTTTTCATCCTCTGTGGAAAAAGTCACCTGCGTTGAAAGAAACCTGACAAGGAAAGCTATCTTTATCCATCAATCACATAAGAATTTACAACATACAGTTTTTGAAAAAAAAAAAAAAAA
>VXAV01005477.1:444797-461749 GCA_013399715.1 Alectura lathami | reverse complement strand
TAAAAAAAAATCTTAGTATACTCTGGGTTATTAGAAAAAACACAAAGAATGGCTTCAAATTAAAAAAGCTGTATTTTAGCTCAGAACTGTTAATACATTTGTAGAAATATACTTGTGTATTTAAAGAATTTGTTTTTGCATATCCATATAATAAATGCATTTGTACTGCTACATTAAGTTCCATGTTATTTAAAACAATTTAAATAATCTTCTACTTTTAGAATGGTCAGACACCATACACACACACAAAAAAAAAATCATTCCTAAAATTTGCTCAGATTTCTTAATTTTCTTCATTTGACCTTGCATCCCATTAGGCATCAGCTTTCCTCAGATATTACTGGAAATTTCCTTTCTGGATGGTATTTTCAGCCCTATTTTTTTAAAGTAAATATTAGCAGATGCTTCCTGACAGCAAATTTCAGAACTCCCAAACACTGCTCGTCCCTGCACAGAGGCCTGTCAGCAGCAGCACTAGCAGAACAAATCCCTGTGCCCCACACATCTGCACAGCAAGTACTGACAAACCTTTCCACATCATTGCTGGGTACCTAGTAGACATGAACTAACATCCTCACTTTACATCTTAGACTCGGAAAAACATTTGGCCTTAGCACAGTCTGCAGTGATAGCACAGAACAAGTACTGAGGCCATCCAAAAATCACATTTTTTGGACATATTATTTTACAAGAGATCCCACTAAAATTGCTGTTGCGGAAGTAGCTTCCTCAGAGAGCAATGTTTGGTTTGCCCATAGCAACTGGCAATACCTGAACATTCAATTTATTTAATAAGGTTTTTAATTAATTAAGGCTTTAAACAAATTAGCCCTGGGTTTTGCTTGGCTTCTCAGATCCCTTTTTGAAGCATCATGTGAAAGTCTGCATGAGTGTAGGAGGAAAATAAAATCTGCAGGAAGACCAGTCTGTCACAGCTAGATAAAAATAAAAACATGCTGGCATTTAAGAGATAATTATCAAGTATCACGCCTGTGAACGAAGGATGCAGAAGAACAACAAAAGTAGTTCTCATCACCCGGCAGCCCTCTTAACTGCATAACCACACTCCCCATGGCTACCAAGATGAGCAGAAAGATACATGTAGGAACTGTACTGAAGCGAGCGCACACTGAGAATCCTACAATTTTCATGCTCGTTCACTAGAAAAGGGAAAAACAACAGAAGCCTGCTTCTGGCCTGTCTTGGAAAGACAAAGACTTTTCTGAACAGTTCACTGGCAGTCATTGTTCTTCACTGATGGGAAGATATAATAAATGACAACTTTATTCAGTATAGATAATAGGTACTTAGCATCTCTAACTTGGAACTTAGAGAAAGACTATACTCTGCAGTTACAAAAAAAAAAAAAAAAACCACAACCAAAATGTTTAATAACAAATATAGCCACTATTATCAGTAAAAGACGGTTTTATGCTTCTGAGATATTGGAGATATTGCACAATATATGCTAAGCTGACAGATAGAAATCAATAAAAGTAGAGATTTTACGCAAAGATGTAGCCACCACAACCATACTAATTAAAAAATAAGAGATCCATAAGCTTGGCTAGTGAGACCAATAGTATCAAATAATATCAAGCTTTTCACTGACATAAAACTCTTTGCAGCAGATACAAAAAAAAAAACATGTACTCCAGGAACTCCATACTATAGTAAGCGTAGCAGAACCATGCAGCATCAGGAAATAAATTACTAACTGCCAATTTTCCTGTATCAGACTGAATTTTTGTTTTGCCTGGTATTGCCTATTGAATGCAGTGGTAGCTGTTGGTGTGCAGGTGCTGTGCAATGCTAAGAGGAACTTGCACTGAGTTCAGTTCCACATGTTACAAGCTAACTTCTAAGCAAGACCATGTTGCTTTTCTTGAATTAACCCAAAGGATTTTCTTGTCCTTCCACTCTTATTCATGGCTCCTCTCAACTTCCCCTCCCCTTCACATCTGCTGCATCACCACTCCAAGCCATGGGGCCCCAAACTTCTGACCTGATGCCAACTCAAATCTTTTTCAGGTTCTTCTGTGAGCCAAGTTAGTTTACTAAAATGTACGAGAACGACACCATTTTGGTGATGTCTGTCTCTCACAAATCACATATGCTTCTGGGAAGGTCTCATGAGCATAGGATGTTAACAAAAGGCAGGAGAAAAATACAGAAACTAGGAAAGGAAGGCTGGGATAGGGAAAGGAGACCTCAATTTCAGCAGCAGCCAGGAAGCTTTTCATTCAGAATGCAGCCTTTTTTGGTATAGTCATCTCTTCCAATTTACAGATGGCAACAGAATGCCTACATAGTTAGATCAAAGGCACAGCCAGGCTCTGGACTGGGAGAACAAAAATGGTTTATAATCTAGTTCTCTAATGACAAGTTCAAAGAAAGCAGCCAGATGTGCATGCAGACCACAACACAGACAGTGGAAGATGTGAGATGGGCAATGTGTGAGGGTACTGCGAGACTGTCCCTTGACAAAGACTGTAGGAAGACAAATGGGGACAAAAAGAATGATCAGAGTGAAATAATTTTCCTGCTGCAGGGCTTGGAGGTTTCTCTCTTTTGTCTTATTTTCCACTAGGGTTTTGATCAGGTCCAGTGGCTGTCAGGCAGGACCACAGTGATGAAGCTGGGCTGAAATCAAGCCAGGAAGTGGGCTAACATCTGGATCAAGGGGCTCCATGGCCAGGCGCAAGCATGGCTGTGGCTGAGCTGGAGACCAGTACTTCTCTGACACGCCTCAGCAGGCACTAAAGGCCCCAGGCTGAGCTTCAGTAGAAGCTCCTGAGCCCATGGGGGTGGAGAAACCCCAGGTGAGGCCTGTCGCAGGACCATTAGGGCCTGTTGGTGCTCTCAAGGCCCTGACAGAACTCAGGAATCCATCCTGAGAGATAGGCTCTACATGAGATGGCTGGATGATGTTACACAAGATGTTTCATGGCATTTGTCCTAACAGACTGACTGCCAATGAGTGTTGGAGAGAGGAAGGAGGAAAGGTGGGGTTCCCCTTTTCTCCTCTGCCCTCGCAGTTTATTGTGTGCAACACCAACATAGTACTTCTGAAGAGAAAAATCATTTTGATATGGACATTGTTGTTAACACTTGAGATGGTAAGAAGTAAAATAAAATGCAAATAAATGAGAGATTGTCAAAATAATATGTTACAGAAAATAAAAAAAGCTAACACATAAAACTGTCTCATCTAAAAGTGTTAATTTTATTGCATCTCTGCGCTGTAATTCCTACAAATGAGGAAGAACATGAACTTTTTTCCCCACAGATTAGAAATCTAAGATTCATCAAAATGTTTGAAGGTATCAGATCTTCAGTAAGTACTTTCTGGGATGCTCATGTTTTCACCTTCAGCCCCCAAATGCCAGCATCCTACAACTACCTCTTTGAGAGGACCTTAAAGTTAAGGTAACAAAACTCTTCAGAAACATTGGACAAGAAAAGGTTAACAGGAAACAACTTGTTGTGCATCAACCAGCTTATGGTTAATTCTTCACAAGCATGCTCTTGGCAAACAGAAAATGTGATGCAATTTGAGTACAGATTAGTCCAAGTAATGTTACATGAAATGCCTAACAAGATTAACTAGAGTACTTCTGCATTAGTTTCCTCCACCTGCCTGATACTTTTGTACAACCTATAAAATTCCCACTTGAATTTTAAAAAGATGAAGGACGTCACAGACTAATTTCAATGGGATTTAAAATATGCTTAAAAATTGAAATTATTTCATTATTCTTCTTGGTGTTTTGAGCTATTTTATAGTACCACAGAATCACAGACTGGTTGAGGTCAGAAGTGGCCTCTGGATCCATCTGGTCTAACCCCCTGCCGAAGCACGGACACCCAGAGCAGGGTGCCCAGGCCCGTGTCCTGGCGGCTTCTGAAGATCCCCAAGGACAAGACTCCACAGCTTCTCTGGGCAACCTACGATATACTCGTTCATTTCAGGATGGTTGATCACTTTCAAAAATTTATTTGATAAAATACACAACAAATATCACTCCTCTAATACTTGAATCATTCCATACCCAGGAAATCTGGAATGCTGCAAACATGTAAAGACAATGGAAAACACAACAGCTAACAAACAAATAATAGAATTACAGCAGGAAAGGAAGGAATAGGGATACATGTATATAGTATCTCCTCCTCAGTGTGAAAAACAAAACCATTTTACCCCAATCATAAATTCAGATGTATTGAATGGTTTCAAACAATAAGCATTTAACCCTGCTTGAATGCTCTACCATTTATTTTATACTTTAAGATACTGACTACGCCTTAGTTTTTATCTTTATTATATTGCTTGGGGGTAACTACACTTAATTTTAACACTAATTAAAAATAATTTTTAGTGGGAACACACACAGAATAACAGTAATTATGTGGTGCATACAAGCATCCCAGCCTCTACAAACACCTATAAATTACTTTTAAAATGTCAATATCATGAAATCATGCAGATTACGTAACAGCATGATCTTCAAAGCGAAATAATTACTTCAGAAGTTCTCTCAAATCTACTGGAAAAAAAGAAAAAATTACCTTAATGCTATCCTGAACAGCAAAAGTTCAACTGCCAGTCTTCAGAGTTCATGGAAAAACGTGACATGGTTGGGTCTTTAATACTGGTGTCAAAACATGAGAGTGAAAGACTGTAGGGACCTCTCTCCCCCTCGCTCAAACCAGCAGCTGTTCACTGGAAGCACAGGCAGCACTGACTCCACTCACAATTGTAGTGCATTACCCACTAAATCAGACTTGCACTGGCTGAATTTAGATGGAGGAGTTTAGATGAAGCTAAGCAAGCACTGTGTATTATGACATCGTATAAGACAAATGCAAGCTCCCTCTACAAGAAAAGGTCTTAGCAGTCTATCACAGCAGATATGCAAAAATCACAGTAACAGCCTTGCATGACCTCTCAATTTTCACTGCTACATGAATTAACTCTGAGGATTCACTGTCACCCTTCTAAGCTGAGATAGATAAAATATACAATGCAAAAAGAGGCTGCCTGCAAAACAGGTGTGGTTATTGAAGCTCCGACAAAGGCAATTCAATTTTACTTTGTTACTACAGAAGTAGCTTCTTTGTTTTAACAAACTCAATTTTTAAAATAATGATTGCATCAGCTGTTGGACAGAAATTTCAAAGTGAAATAGTGAGAAAACAGGAAACATCTAACTAACTACAAAATCAAGAGCCTGAGCTCCTTGTGAATAATCAGTTTCTTTATGGAAAGCCAATGAAAATGAAATATCCTTGAAAGACAAACCTAGAAAAAGTATGGATTCTAACCACGCAGAAAATAGAGGCTTTCTTTATTGCAATTTCTACTCACTGCCTGCCTTGCTTGAAAAGACAGAAATGTATTTGTACTTGAATTCTGTTTTTGCATGCTGCAAAAGGTCTAGCTTCCACAGTAAAAGAACACCAGTTAATGGCTTCTACTAGACACACAAGCTCACAACTGGTTTCCACCAGCTCATATAGAAGACTTTTTCCTGTTATGCTTCATATTAACTTCCTTATTATTTCTTATTATTTCCTGTTATGTGATTTTCTAATTAAACCATCAGGTTAATCCTAAGTACTTATGAATAGAAATGAACATTGGGCCAAAAAAAAGGGAAATGCTTAGTGTGCAGACACAGGTCCCTGAAGGAGAGCAAACTTCCAGGCGGTTTTCCACAGGATTCTCTGGAAATCAAAACTTCTGGAAGTAAGCTGCTACCAGACCGTAGGCACTGAGCTCAACAAGCAGCATTTTGTGCTTGCCTTGCACAATTTGTGATGCCTAAAGGACAGAGATATAAAGCCTAGCTCATGCTACAGGGCAAAGGCCTGTCAGTGCAATCCTGCAGCTACACTCTACTGTCACTTCCCTTGCACGGGGAGTGAGCTGGCCAGCAAAGGTTATTTTGAACAAAGGAATTGCTCTCAGCTCCTTCCCCTTCCTGAAAAAAAGCATCCATTTCCTGCTATTTCTCAGTGTCACTGCATGATGAAATGAGTGTCAGTCAGCAGGTGGGAACACACAGAAAGCAGGATGAGTTGAACTGCCATTTTCAGACGCATTCAACCACTATGTGAGCTTAGCCATATAATGAAATCCCAGACAAAGTCATAAAGGCCTAATAATACCAGATCCAGTATCCTATATGGACTTTTTTTTTGTTACCGTCTTTTCTCTCCACAATCCTGTATTTTGCCTAAAACAAAAAAAAGTAACTTTAACCTAAAATACAGGGGAAAAAAAAAGTATTAAAACTAACTATCCAGTGGAACACACTAAAACAGAAGCTTTTGCACTTCATTGGAAAACAGAGCTAAGATACAGCACTTCCTGGGGCTCCTTTATTTATGAAATAAAAACAAAATAGAGGACGGAAGATCCTGCCTATGCTACGTAACAGAAATTTCAGTACACTATTACAAACAAAGCAATTGTGAGCATAAAGCAAGCAGGAGCACAAAACCAAAAGAGTTTAAACTTCCACTTCCCCCAAAAGAAGCAGAATTAAGCAGTTACTACTCAGTGATTCCTTCTAACAGTCTCCAGAGGCATGTTTGTACCACCGCCACAGGTTTGGGCTTTGCAGTACTTTAGAGGCATGGGTTTCCACAAGTTCAGAGTTTTACCTGAAATGACATCCACTAGTTTTTTTTGTTTGTGTTTTGGAATGCTGCCTCCCAGCATCATTCAAATTCTCTCACCCCAGACTAAGCATTCACTGGACAAACATGCTAGTATACAGCAAGCTACCTCAGATTTAGAAACAAACAAACAACAAAACAGAACTACCTGATTGGCACACACCATGCTAAAGCAGTATCAGCTCTCCATAAAGAAAAAAAAAAAAAAAAAGACCCAGGTTAAATATACACAAATTGCAAGTTCTGTTTGAGGCAAGTCATTTCTTTCATGGAAAAAAAATGTGCACAGTGCTTCATCCACACATAAAGCTGCAAATAGTTTGGTTAGCAAGGTCATGTAAACTAGTAGTAGTCTCTTATTGTTTTGCATTACAACTGAGATTTGTATGCAAGTCCTGTGAGTCCAGGCATTAAAACTTTAAGAAATACCGTACCCTGCAAGACTGCTTCTAAGTCACCACAGTTTGCAATCTCATGGCATTTCATTATCTCCATAAACATGTGGAGAAAAGGAAGATTGCACTGAGTACGGAAATAGTTTTATCTGAATTTTTCAGCTTTTTTTGTTTGTTCAAAGGATGACACATAAAATGCTCTGTAAAGACTTTTATGTTAAATATGCACTTACAAAACCCAAATAAGCACGTTCAGATTTAAAATCAGTGGCTTTGTCGCATCATCCTTTTCTCTATAGTTCCAAAAATACATCAAGGACAGGCACTTTCTTCTCAAAAAAGACCAGACTGAAATCTTTCATTCCGTATTCCCTTCCTGGACACAAGTACATTTCACCAAGAGTTACAAAGTAGGGGAAACGTTTTCTAGCATATTTTCTCTTTAGTCTACTAAATGAAGAAATACACACAATGGCAAAATACTTTTAAAGAAGTTACAGAAGAAATTTTATTTTTAAATCTAGAAACAGAATGAAAATAATTCATATTAACAGTTAGAAGCTGAGAATATTCTGTAGAAAGCTCAACAGCAACCCAATTTTCCACAGTTAAGAGAATGACATCCTTCATAAAGGTGTCAGTCACTTAGGAACCACAAGTACTTCACAGGTAGCTGCTGTGCAGTAGCGAAGTATTTTGACTGCCAATGCATATACCTTAACAGTAAGGAACAATAAGAAAATGCCCAGCTTTTACACTGTTGTTCAACATCACATCTAAAATTCTCCCTCACTTCAGTATTTACACTCCTCCTATAAGATTTTCCTAATTGAGTTATTACTGCAGTTCTGTTCAGTAATCATCACAAAATCCAAATTTAAAGTGAACCAATACCACAGGCAGCAGAGAATAACAGGCTGCTGCCCTTCCTCAGGGGTGTAATTTACTTCTCTAATTTAACATCTACTTATTTTTGTCAAACTGTCAAAAAACTGTCACAAGAAGGTGAAGCAAAGTGATGAAGGTCTTTATTACACCCATTGTAACCATAAATTTCAACCTTTTTCTTTTAACATTTTAATTACATAACCTGTTACTGCCCACAAAGACAATTTCTTCTGCCACTATTCATACTGACATGTAGTAGATGATTTTGCAAGTGGCATAATGTGGCCTCTACCCCTAAGGCTAGCCAGCCTTGAAAACCAGAGCCAAGCTCAGCTGCTCCATTGTTCCCAGAATATAGTCTGGGGAATTGCAACACAAGACTTGCTCTCTGGCTCGCCTTTGACCAACACGCTGTTGTCCTCCCAGTTTTGGATGCTGCTGCTGTGCAAACACTTCTCCCAGACACCCTCAACCACGCAACTCTCGGCTGCACTGCGGCATGTCTGTAAGGACAGGAAACCAGCAGGGCACACAGTCAGAAATGGAGATCTTCTGGCTAGGTGAAACATTGAGCCTTACAAGTGCTGGCTTCACGAGCCCCACCTTCTACCAGCGTTTTGCCTTCAGCCCGGTTTGCCACTGCCCTTCTGCAGCCTGTCCCAGGCTCACAGCAACAGGCACAAACCCTAACCAGGAGGGAGTCCCACCGCTCAGGAATCCGCTGCAGTCATGGCTGTTTCCTTCCAGCCTGGCTTTTGATGAAGTCCATTCTCCATGGGAAAGTTTGCCTTTTGCAAAACAAAATACTACATCCAAAGAGATGGCCTACATGTAAGCATAAGAAATGTGATGGCAATTTCAACAGAATTATTAACAACCATTAATGACTGATGATTGTTACTTAATTAAATAGTTAATTTGTATTAATATTGCTATTACATTAATTTAGTAATTTGTGTACTGCAATGAAAAAAGAGGCCTAAATGAAGCTCCTGCTCCTTCCTTCCTGTGCCTTCACACACTACTGCAAAGTTCAGGTGAGCTCAGGCACTGCCCCTCAATTTTTGACAGCTTTGCTGGGTAAAGGTGCATTGTAACGGGAATTTATAGCACATTCCGTCTCCACAAGTTCAGAAAGAAGAGACCTTGGTGCACCATGCTCCTAGTTACAGGGAGTCTCAATATAAGAAGGAAAGCTTTACACAGACAAAAGCTGACAGCATAAATACACTCTTCAAAGACGCACAGATTAGATTTCACACCTGAAGAGATACTTGGAGTCTGTATGTCAAGTACTGTGAAAGTCAGGGCTGTTTGTTTTGTTTTCTCTCTTCTTTTTTCCCCCCTCAAGAAACACTTGGAACTCTAAGAAGCGTCATCTTTATTGCGTGCCTTCCAAATATTACCCACAGAAACTTCAGAATTTTTACAGATTCCATTTAAAAAAAAAAAGAATCTGTGAAGATGTTGAAGATGTTACTCAAGGCTGTCATTTGAAAGCAAAACCCATATAAAAATCTTACATGAGACCACGAATGCAAAAATAAAACAGCTTTTTAAAACAGTGTGTTTTATGTCAATAGTGCCAGTACATATCATTTTTAGTTTATATAAGCATTAAGCAAATGCTCACAAAGAATACATGATAAAGCAAAGTGCATGAAAGGCATATACAACAGGGCAGCAGCAGAAGTATTTTATATTTACAAATAAAAGACAGACCAAAGCACAACATTCTACTTCTTCATAAGAAGGGGAAAAATCCTTTTCCTCTCAAAGTATAGGTAAATATTCTGCTTTGCAGCTGAAGTATTGTATTACTTATTCTAATATTCTGCTTTGTCTGGAGAGAGAAAAAACTGAAGAAAAACCCAAAGAGCAGGGAAGTATCATGAAAGCAATCTTCAAACACAGCTGTAAATCTACTGTCAGGTCCATTGAACTCGGCATTACAAGCTTAAATGATATTATGTGCACTTATTCCTCCAAGAGCAATTATCCTGCTCCCTTACATTTGAAAACAAAACTTCCTTTTTCACATCGATTAAGCAATAGCATGTTACATACTGTCTCATTATCCTGAAGAGTATCAAACCCTGAAGGGGTTCACTGGCACGAAGAACACACCAAATAATTCATCGTATCACTGTGAATACATTTACAAATCAAAATCCAGAAGTAATGGCAGGCAACTGAACTGCCTATTTGATGAACTGTGGTACTGAACTTGTGCATATGTTTGGTTTTGCGTGTGGCTTTTTGATTGTTTGTCTGTTTTCAAGTCTCTCTTCCAGTAAAAAACCAAATTATTCTCACTACTGGACCACTTCTATGCTTTTCTCCTATCTGACATTGCATCAGACACACTTCCATTCTGCCTATAGGGTCAAAGTTTCTTACTAACAGACAAAAGATTCTAATAAGATTTTGCTGAAAGGATGAAAAAAGGACTGAAGATTACATAGCTTACAAATATCAGACATGATCCTAAACCACACACTAATCTAAAGAGAAATTCACATTTCAAATGTATGCTAATTACAATTCTGAACATTGCATTTTGTCCTGGATTGCAAAACAACATTAATACTATCTACGTCCCAAATACATACTAACCATCTACTAACTTGTTTTAAACATGCAGAAAATGCTGGGGATGGAGTGGAGCTGAAGTAAATATGCAAGAGCAGAGTGCAGTTTTCTATTCAGAAAAGCTGCAAGGGTTGCAGTAGCAAACAGCATGCCCAAGGCCAAGCTGTTGGGATAACTGCACCCATTCCCAGCAAGAATATTAATGCAACTATATTGGAACTAAAATTAATAACCATTAGTGCATATGAGGCCTGTTACTGGCATCCAAATCCTCACATGTACTGAGAAACATCAAGGAATGAACTCTGCCATTTTTCAAATTTGTTATAACAGTGATTAACAGCCACTAAAATGAAATAAACAGTCCACATCTGCCAACCATGAGTTCCAGGCTTGTGTTCCAGGCTCCTGTGCTGCCCAGAGAGGCACGACCAACTCTCTGTGAACATCCCCAGGACAGCACAAATCTCACTCTTAGCAGTCAATGCACCATGTTGTTTCTCCATAACAGTAATAATTATTCACAGTATTTTCAGCTGCATTTGGATCAGTACCCTGAAAAACGTATACATTACATTAGAATATCCTAAAGAGCATGTCCACAATTTGATGTTCCATTTAAGACTAAAATAGAAGAAAATCCTCCATGTTAAGGAAAGCCAACAAGAGTAAGTGAAGTGTAGAACAAGGTGTTGGAAGCATGGCTGGCCAGAGGCGGTCTGTTGCAGTCTAACTGGTGCAAGAAAAAGCCTAGGTTACAGAAACAAGTGTTTTAAAGTATTGAAAATATATGGGGTAAACACCAGTTGTTAGCACACTTCCTGTGCATACCCTACATTGAAATCATCTCTATTTTGTATATGGCATTATATCCCTCATGCTAAAAATAGCTGAAGCTATATATTCTTTCAAAACAACAAAGCAGTGTTCGTTATTTTTTGACCTACTCTGCACTCCGATGCTTGTAGCTCAGCCAGCCCTCTACAGCTGCTTCGACACCATGCCAGCAAGTCCACTTCCTCAGCCTTTCTGTGCTTAGAAAAGAATCTCTGGAGACCCCAAGAGTATTGCACAAACAATACCGTGTCCTCCAACTGTTGCTAAATACAATATCCATTTTTGCTCCTTTTGTCTCTCTTCAAGGGTGGAGAATGTAGGCTTTGGACTTCAGTCTTGGTTGATGAAGTAATATTTATTTTCTCTCAAAAGGAGGATGGATTAACTTAAGAGAAGCTCATTACTAGAGAGGTCAGAAGCAGTTCAGTGGATAGGACAGGACCAGGAATCCAAGTTCTCTTCTTGAAATAGCCAGGAATCTGTTGTGTGACCTTGAGCGAAGTCAATTCACCTAATATCCCTTTGCTTTTTCAGTGTGTATAGCTATCCAGGACACAAGCAAGACAGAATAATTATGTGCCAAACTCCACAGGACTATAAATTCCCCCCTCCCCTGGCTACTTATTTTTTTATTTTTTGCTGCCAGTGAGTCCTGATCATGGTCTTGGACTCTACTGTACAAAAACACTGTCCAAGCAACAAGCAGATCAGCTGGAATCTCTAGGCAATACTGAAATACAAATAACTGCTAACAGGATACACAGCTTGGCTTACACAATACAATAGGAACAAAAAAGGAGGACTTAAAACAGCAACTCCATATGTTACTATGCTGTTTATTAGCTGTCTCAGAAAAAAAATACTGTGGTTAGGGAAAAAAAAAAAAGAAAATACATGGAACCAGAAGTGTTTCAGTCTCTCCTAAAGAGGTAGGGTGTTTGTCCTTCATAAATTTAAATTGTGTTTTCTAAAAAGAAACTGAATCAGGCTTAGAACAAAGCAACTGGTTTGTAAAAACATTTAATAGAAACCTGATGTTGACAGATGTATTAGCAATAGTTTCTTTCCAGTAGTTTCTTTCCAAATGCACTGACAGACAGCACGTCTGTCAAACATTTTAGACAACAATTCTGTGGAAATCACTTTGAAGTTCTGATACTTTCTTTTTTTCTGTGAAATGAATGATCTTGAGAAACATACATATTCCGAGAAAGTAACTTCATAGAAAACATCCTGAGACTTCCTGAATTACAGTATCCAAGCCTTGAAGCAATCAAATATTAACTATTTGCCACCTTGAAGAGCAACAGTAGTCTACAGTCCAAAGAGACTTCCCCCACCAGCACGCTGACAGTGAGAAATTCTGTTGACAGTGCCAGCCTAAGCTCCTTTTCCTCTCACTCAGCCCAGTCATTTCCACCCCTGCCTTGTGCTGACATGCATGTTTCTGCAGCTACACAGTGAACTGGGGACACAGTCCTGACTGTTACCCTCCCACAGGAAAAATGAAGAGCAGAAAATGAGCTAGAGCAACAAGTTAAATGTCTGTTCTAAACATTTTTGTTTTTCCATTGTTTTGGTTTTGTCTGTCTCTTATTTTAGAATGTCACTAAATACTTGATCACCACTGTTCAAAGATGTGAATTTATTTTCAGGTAAATTGTAAACATACCTATAGAAAAAAAAAACATTGAAATACTCATCAGGAAAATGAGGCAGATCCATTTAGTTTGCGACTCAACACAGGACTGACTGCAGCCTGACGATGTTCTAAGTACTGTGCAGTACCATCATCAGGTACAGCTACAGTCCCTGAAGATTCTGCATAAACAACAACCTTTAAAGGAAAGCAGCAGGTATTCACAAAGCCTATTCAAATTATTTATAAAGCAATACTTGCTGCACGCTAAGGTTTAGATGACTACAGGAATGATCCAAAGCCTTACTTCACAGCCCTTTCCACAAATGGGACTTCACCATCTGCAGCGTGAAGAGATCTGTGCCCCACGAGCCTACAAGAGTCCCGTGTGTTGCCCTTCTACCCCTGTGCACACCAGCTACAGCACATGGATAGCAGCCTTTAACAAAAGTGCCTTGTTCGTGGTGAGACAAAGCCTTCTGGAGATAATACAGTTGTTCAGGGAAGCATTCTGAAAATCAATTCTTACAAATAAAAATTTAAACCTTTTTCTTCCTAGTTAGCCAGCAAGCCTACCTCGGCACCTGAGAAATACTTCAGTGCTCCAACCTTGCAGTCCCCAACCAGGGAGCCATTCCTTCTGCTCAACAGAGAAGCAGCTAAAGAGATGACAACACCTGAAAGGCTCTTTTATACATGAGGATGTCATAACTCTACAGTTTTAATGATCCCAATCTAGCAGGGAAGAACTATATCCCAGTGTTATAAACCTATAATGAAGAGAGAAAAATCACTTTTTTTTTTTTTTTTTTGAAGGCATTTTCAATGCAGGACTGAATGCTTCATTTTTGTTCCTTTCAGCACTGCTTCTTTCTCCAACAAAAGCAAATTCTGAGCGACAGAAAAGTACATTTTCCTCTCTGCCCTGAAGCTCACTCTGTGACTGTGCAATCAATGACAAAGTCTTAAACGGAAAAGAAAAAGAGGGGAAAAAAAATGACATTGCAGTCAATGATGAATGCCATACAAAAATATATGTCCTTGTATAGCCTCAAGCTTCCAAACAAGGAGTGTAAGACCCCCAAACAAATGCAAACATTCAAGAGACAGACAGAAAATCCTTTGTTGCCTAGATTTGTTTTCTTTAGGTATCTCTGGCAACCACCTGCATACCACTACTACTGTTTTATTAAGTGACATATTAAGTAAATTGGATCAGCACTACGAATATGACCAGCAAGTACTGTCCTGTTGATAAAGTGTGCAAAAATATACTTCATAAATAGAAAATGTAATTACAAATCACGAATTTTATATGTTATACAGGTGATCATCAGGCAACCTTTGAAAATTATTTCTATTTCTGTTACAATTTTTCTGGCACTCATTTTTTGCTTGGTCTTACAATAGAGAATGGAAACACACTGTCAATTGCACTCTGGGCTTTAATCAGGTCTCGCCTATATTCAGAGTTGCATCACCTTAATTAAAGGCCAGATTTTAAGCAAGTTGAAGCAGCTTTATACCCTATAGGTAAATCACCAATCCACTTAGAAGTTCTTCCACAGAAGATGCATTTCTTTTCTGCAGAAGTGAATTTACACGTAATCCAGCAGAGCAAAGCAAAAATGCCCAAAGCACCATTTAAGGTATGTAAACTCCCTCTGTGTACAAGCTGAAACTTAAATCTGTTTCCACATGAAGTCAGTAGCTCGGAAGATTTTGGAGACTTGGATTCTAAGAGTCCCAAGGAGTTTTTGGTTTCCACACCTAAGGTAAGTCAGGAATGTAACAGAGGGCTGAAGAATTCTCCAACTGCAAGGATAGGTCCTGATGTTGATGGGAGCTGTAGTCACTGCAGAAGTTCATGGAAAAAAAAAAAGAACCTGAACTGGTTCATTCAAGAGATAGACATATGCACTTGAATGTAAAAACCCAGGAAGATGCACTGAGGAATTAGAAATACTGGTTCAGGACATTAAATTCACCACAACAGAGACTACAGAAAGAAATACTAGAATATCAGGGTCAAAGCTGAAGTGTTTATGGTACTCATGAGAGTGAGAAAAATGAAAGCCAGTTAGACGCTGAAGCGATTAGTAATAATTCAGTTTTTGTCCATTTCCCCTTATCCTACCACTATCCACCTGTGTAAAAAGTCGGTCCCCCTCCCACCTGTAAGCTCCTTTTAAGTATTGGAAGGCTGCAATGAAGTCTCCCCGGATCCTTCTCTTTTCCAAGCTAAACTATCCCAATTCCCCCAACCTTCCAAAGGAGAGGTGCTCCAGCCCTCTGATCATTTCTGTGGCCGTCAATGCCACAAATGGCATTGGTTTTAAATGTCATATTTATGGTACCGCTCAGGGTTCACAATAACTGGGCTAGGAGATGAATAGGGGTTAACAGAACAAACAGACCATCATCTTGGAAAGACTATTTTCACAAATAGACCAAAAAACAATAACTAGTATCAACAGTAGCACTCCTGATAGGCAAAGACTTCAATAGAAAAGCAATGTTAATTAAAATCCAGTTTTAGATGGTAAGATGTAATAGGAAATAAACTGGTATTAAATGAGTCAATTTTTTAAACACTGGGGTTAAATGAAAGGATAAAACAGTCTGTAAGTAGGTATTCCCTCCCACCCCAAACTCAAAGTAGAACTGGAGAACGCAAGAACTTGGATTCAAAGGTTTCATCATTTCTCAAGTAAAAAGTGAAAAAATATCTGCCTGTGGTCAGGAAGAGGAGGAAAGGGAAACAGGTGCCCAAAATTAACTCAAACACCTCAGGAAAGTTACCAGGATTGAATAGAAGGTCAACAGAAATTTTGATGAAAGACAAGGAATCTGTGCCATAAAAGTCAAGAATTGTTTACTTAAAATGAGAACAGCACAAATAAAATTCTGAATTAGAAAATGAAAAAATAAATTAATTGTGTAACTCCTTTCTAATTGCATAAAAAAGAACAGGTAGGCAAGTGTGCATCTATCCCATATAGCTGAAGATCAAAGATAACGCCAGGGGAGCATCCAGACATTTTACCTGTTTCCAAGAAAAAAAGAAGGATTTGTGCAGAGGAATGGAACGAAAGATATCAAGATTGAGTAAAGAGAAACACAAAGGACCACATCTTACGTGAAAGAAACCCAGAGACGATGCCATGCTCTTCTGTATGCGTATGCTATAACTCACTGGAAAGAGAAGCTTGTACAACAGTGTTAAGTGGGGTAAAAAACTGGCAAGGGGGGAAACAGTGGTGACATCATAAGGCAAATTATCAGACCTGAGCAAGGATACTCATAGAGCTCTTCAAGCGTCAGGAGCAGTCACACTGACAATAAAATCAGAGCATGTATGCAAAGTGCTTCCAGTGCACAGGACACTCCAGAAGACTGGACATTAAGTGTAGGGAAACTGATTATAGCAGTACAGAGACTTGGGGGGGTCCACACAGAAAGCGGTAGAAGAAATTTCTGCTGTGCTGTGGTGACTCATGTACTAGTAATGACAGAGAGATGGAGAGTGCAGGCTGCCTCTGGGCCACCAGTGACAATGTGGCCATGAAGGTGGCAAATGTTCTGACAGAAGAGCAGGGAAATGACACAAAGACCGACGCACAGCACTGGTTACACTGGAATACTGCAATGAATGCGGGCATCCACACTAAATTCATATTGACAAAGTCCCTCGGGATGGTCAGGGAAACAGGAAAACAAAGAGATGTCCTCTTTTACAACTCACAGGATGGGTCACGATGCAGCTGATGTTAAGTACTTTGATAGACAGAGATCACTGCTTTAGCATCTCTTCTCTAATTAGCCTTCTTCACTCAAATCTCAAATCCACCAATGGATAGAAGTACCTGCAGCTGACAAGTGGCATAATTAGAGCCACGCAGGAGGTAAGCAGGGGA
>VXAV01005477.1:428797-444755 GCA_013399715.1 Alectura lathami | reverse complement strand
TTGTGATTCTACAAAAGTGACTTCTGGCACTTCAGAATCCAACTTCAACTGAGTTTTAACAATCCCCTAAAATCTGCCCATCTCTGTCATTCTGAAAATGGGACTTTCCTCTTCATTCAGTGTTTATTTCAACACAATTTTTTACTCACAATTTCACATAGCCAGGAGGAGGCTGTACTACACACATTCCAAGTTTTAGTTAAACCTCAGGATATTTGTATGACTCTGAAGTCAGAAAAAGAAGTCTAACTTGATAGCTTTACATATCAGATTGAGCTATCTTGTCTACTTTTTCCATCATGGGCCTACCAACTTCCTGTGCCTGATTTGTAGCTTCTAAAAAATGAATCTTTTCTTTCAGTGGATATGAGAAGTCTTTTCAGAAATACAGCCCATTTCCCAAAAGCCTGAAAAAGAAGATGCCAAAGCTGTAGCACAGGTTATAAAAACACTGACTGTGACAGAACTAGAACTGAAAAACAGATACCAACTTACAAATACTTCTGCTACCATCACTTTCAGTGTATTTCAGTGTGTCGTGTCTGTGTTTGTTTTCAGGCATGTGTCTGCCCACTGTGTAACCACTCGCATTTCTGAGCTAGCATCAGGCCAGCACAACACCACGGTCACATGCTACTCCAGAACAAATGCTATTATTGTCACCCACTGCTTAAAAGAAAGGAGACTTGCTATTCGCATTTTTTAAATTGCTGAGTTCATGAAGTGCAACTGCAGATACAGAGATGTAAGAGTGCAGATGGTGTATTTGAGGAAGTAGGAAGGAATACATCATTCTTATTTCAAATAGCCCAAACAGCAAAAACGGCGTTTTCCTTCCTTCTTTGCTGAGATAGTCAGACCATTCAGTCGACACCTAACAAAAGACAAACCACTCATCTCTGAGAGAACCTTTCAGTTCATAAGAACTTCATAAGCATTTCAGATAACTGGACATCAACCAAACCACTGGAGTAACTGCCAGTTTTAATATTCCTGCAGAGAATACAAAGACAGGCCTATAAACTGCAGAAATTAAAAATGCAAGGCTACAAACCAAGAGGCTCTTGTTTCCTTTCTATCCACAAAACTTTACATATTCAGATGCTCACTGGTGGATACAGAACAAGGACCTAAAGGAGCTGAAATAAAAACAAATATTCAAAATGGCAGTATCCACTGCGTAACACACCCAAAACAGAAATGGGACAATGAAAGTCTCATCTCCCACCATTGCTCTTCCCACATTTACTCCTTGGCTGAGACGAACTAGTGATAATTAAGTCAATGTATAAATTGGCACATATTGACATGGATTTTTCCTCCTTGCCCTATCCAGATATACCAATCACACTGCCTAGTTCCAAATCACATCCCTTCTGTAAAGACCTACACAGTATCCCATAACTTTATGCTGCTCAAACTTGCCAGAAATCTCTACCTCACCTAAATCATAACAGAAGCTCACATCAGGAGAATGACACGAGCTTACCTATTACAGGAGACTAACAGGGGAGAGAAATTTATGAAGAGCATCACCCATGATTTTTACTTACGCAACCACATTAACTGTAACTGCTTTTGCAATTTCAGTTTTCCACACATAAGTCATCAAAAAAACAGTGTAAAGTACTGACCATATATTTGACAGTCTGCTTCAACAATCTTGCCTCAAATTAGTGCACTTTTAAAAAGGAGATTACTGGTCCTAGATTACTGCTACACTAAAGAACCCTAATTTATCAAAAGGACTGTTATGAGGCAAAGTTGATTTAAACAGTCACAAATTATCATCACTAGAAACAGCTGCTAAATTCCAATTTTATGCAGAAGAAAAAATACAGACAGAAAGATAAAAATATTTTCTCATTACTAAATGATTACACAGACACAATAATACACAAGTGACACATATACACAGTATAAACCAAGCCATAGACTACAGAAAGTGATGCATCTTGTGAAGTACCCCAAAAATCAAAGACGCCAGTAATTCTGACATACAGTAAATAAAGTGAGAAGTTTGGAAAAGGCTCAGCTTGATTACAGTTATTTGGAATTACATTTTGTGATAATAAATAAAAGTATATTGTTGACAAACTGAAAAAAACACTGACATAAATTAGCAATCTTCTTAATAATTATGAAGTTGTACAAAAATAGGAAAACATTGGCTCTAAGAAACATTCAGGGATAAAGTTAAAACCACACATTTACATACCTTTAGCTTAACCAAAAGAAATATTATCTCAGTTGTTTAATTTATAGGAAACCAATACTAATCCCCAGACTAACGGAACTATGTGACTTAAAAGAAAAAAAAAAGATCAACCAGGAGCTCTGGCAGAAAATTATGTTAACATTTTGGACTGAAAGCTTCATGAGAAAGGATTTCTGCAGTTTGTTAGAAACCCATTCAGGGGATTAGAAGTTACAATAAGCATGCTGATAGGGTGTTATGCAAAATATGAAGGCTAGGAAGCCAGGTCCAACTGTAGTAAAAAATAAAAAAGCATTCCAAAGTGACTCAAATCTGCAGCGGGTCCTGGTGAACAAGCTGGACACAAGTCAGCGGTGAGCTGCTGCAGCAAGTCGAATAGGATCCCAGGCTGCATCCACAGGGACATTGCTAGCAGAGAGAGAGAGAGATGCGATCATCCCACTCTACTGAGTGCTCATCAGGCCACACATGGAGTTCTGTGTCCAGTTCTGGCCCCACAACTCAGAACAGATACAGAGGGTTCAGGATGGCCACGGAAATGACCAAAGGGTTGGAGAACCTGCTCTGTGAGGAAAGACTGAAGGAGTCTGGTCTTTCCATCCTGGAGAAGAGAGGGCTTGGGGAAGACTTCACAGTATTCCAGTACTAAAGGGCAGCCAGAAAGAGGACAGAGACTTTCTGTTCACAAGGAGGACAAAGTGCGATGGGTACAAGCTGAACTGGGAGAGGTTTCAATCTCATAGAAGATTTTTTTTTTTTCCCCCCAAGCAAGAGCGACTGATCACTGTAACAACCTCTGCAGGGACATGGTTCAGCCCCATCACTGGAAGTTTTCAAGATGTGAAAGGTGCTAGGTAATCTCGTCTAGGCTGTCTTTCCCCATAAAAGGGCAGACCAGATGGTCTTCTGGGGTCCCTTCCAATATGGGCTATTCTATGATTCTGACTAGCAATATAGTACTGAAATGGACAAAACTAGACCTTGAATGTAGGGTGTATTTGGAAAATGACTGCTTTATAGTATGAAAAAGTACAGACAGACATATGGAAGCCTGTGATGGACAAGGTCTGACTCCTTGTGACGGGAGGAGCCAACCTGTCCCACTCTGCCCACCCACCCTGATACTGTACAACCCCACTGGTACATGATGCAAGGCCCTGGGGCTTGTCAGTGCTCCCAGGGAGGCCCCTCTGTTCCTTTACCCTGACAGGGGCTGGGAAGGTTGCTTCCTAGTCATTAGAGAAGTGGAACAAATCAGGGACTGGCATCACAGCTGGTGTACCGGAGAGGAAAGTACCGTGCCCACAGCTATGGGAGTGGATTAGAAAGCTCTCTCTTCTGGTGACAGTCATCTGATGTCATCTAGATGGCTTCAGCTATTGAATAAACTGCAGCCTTACTTTTTCAAAGCAAGATCTTGTATTTTCCTTATACCTAGTTGGTTTACTCCTCTTGTCTCTCCATCCTGCCCTTTTGACATATATTTTCATATTCAGTCTTTGCCAAGGCTCTGCATGGTATTTCTGCTGTCACTCATTTTGATACTCTCTGAGCATGAAGTTGATCCCCAATAAATAACTAATACACAAACAGGATTTTAAGCCTTTTTTCATGTACTGCATTTGCTTGATGCTGTCTCACTCCTAACTGAAGAGATCTAGCTGCAGTAACAGCCACCATTTTAAAGCAATAAGCCATTACATAATTGTTTCTCCTCGACTTTTTTGCTTCCTCAAAGCCACTTTAAAATGTTATTTTTTACTCCTGGTATTGCTAGAGACAGCTTAGAAACTTATAAATAACACTTCTTTCACTCTCAACACTACATTACATCACACTAAAACCAAAACAATTAGAAAAGCTGACAACCACACAATAGATTCAACAAGTGTACACCAAATAGAGCACAACAGAGTATTTTAACCAATTACCATCTATAGTTGAAGAACTTCTCAGCTACAGAAGTGTTAAGAATGGTCTTCTACTAAAGCTTCCACAGGTGATGGCCAAGATTACATAACTTCCAACTCCTGACAAGCATCTTCAATGATCTCGGTAAGAGGCCAGCTGCCTTGGCAAAAGAGGGAATGCAAACAGACCTTTTGCACCAAGAACCATCCCCTTGTGCAAAGCATGAATTAAAACCACCTCTGATCTCTTCCGGAACAGTTGCATGTGTAAATCTCAGCTCCAAGGAATTCACTAGACTTTATGCATTCACGCACCTTTTAAGCTTTTCAGAATCAAATACACACACATATGGAGATTTGTGAATTATACATTACATACAGAACTGTTCATATGCATATTTTTATGTATGTGTAACTGTATGCACAGTAGAAATGTTTCTGAAATTGTTTTCTCTCACCAGAACTAACTATTCCACACTACAGCTGGTTTAAAGACAGTAGGTTTGCTGCATAACAGCACTGATGCAAGTAACAGGAAGCAGAACTGACAGCACGACTCTACAAGTCACGTAAGTCGTATTCTTCTTTGGCTAAAAAAATTATACCATAATAAAGTATGTCCAGCTTCAAAAAAAGATGAAAATGAGATTTAGAATTGGATTATTAAAAAGATCAAATGTAAATAATTAAATTCTGATTACTGCATGTAAATGCGTTTTTACTTTGGAATAAGAAGTGATGTATTCCAGAACAAACATTTGGATTTCTTTTATTGTTATAGCTTTCCAAAACACCACCAGGTTGTGTTTTTTTTTTTCTTGGCTAAAAATAAATGCACTGTGAATCATCAAGAAAACCATTACACAGCACTTCCTGGGCTCTGCTAGTTCAGACGAAGAATTGCTGTTTTCATCTCCTCCAGAGCCTCTTTCAGTAGAGTCCAGGCATTTCAAAACATCATTACAATGTAAGTTGCCATCTATGTAAACTTACCCAGCATTAAGATATGACTGTAATTTTATAACTCCTCTATAAAGCAATCCTCCAGATAAGGCTTTGCTAAATTTGTGCCCGTCTTTGACTTCAAAGTGTCAAATACCAGAAACAGTGCACAATACAGGAAGAATGGAACAGCCAGGCTGCAGTCTGTATTGTGAAAACAGAAGGGAAAAAATGGCACAGTGCATCTCATAGAAGAAACTGGATGCAGATGGAGGAAATGGCTGCCAAGGCAAGCATAATTTAAAACATAAACGTAATACTATGCATTAAGAACAACTAACATCCCCCTCACACATACATTTTAACCCATACAGAAAAGTGAGATTTTTCTTCACTGTGATCTTTATTTTCAAATCACTTCACTGAAATCCCTAGAGATATCCTGGTGAAATGTAGTCTTACAGGCTATTTTAAACTGAAATTCTAACTCTTAAAACTCTTAAGGCTTTTCTTAAAGCTTCATATTTTTTGCATACATTGTATAACAGCTTACAATAACAGACAAGAGAATATTTTCAAAACTTGTTCTATGCTGGTCCTTTTCCAACAGTGAAAACAGTAAGGAAAGACCTTAAGATGCTCCTAAATTAACTCCGCTCCCTGCCCACCTTGTTACATCAGCCATCAACAAGGTCTTATCCAAAAAGCTAATTAAAAAATCTGGCAGGAAGAGACGTACACAATGCTGATCTGGAACTTGTTAGAGGATTTATTTATGGCAGCGTTGCCTACTGCAGTCAAATCCTTCCCTGAAAGATTTATATTGACCTACAAATTACATAGCAAGGGTTCCTTTATCTGACATTGCACACACATTACTCTATGGACTCGTACACAACACTGACACAAAATGGAAAAAAATACTGGCAATTTTTGCAAGCAGCTTGTTTTCTGTACAGTGAATCTTGTCCACAAAGACTTCAACATGAAGTCAGTTTGCTCCAATTATACCATATCTTTTCCTGTACTAAAATGTCATATACCTCGCTTTTAAAGAAAAGAAACTAAATTATTCCTGTTACTATTCTTTTAGGAAAAAGACATTTTTATTCTTTGCTATCACATGCATTAACACTGATCACAAAAATTGGTTCGTATCTTAGGGGAGTGGAGAGAAGACTGAGTAAGATAGAACTAATATTAATTCCTCATACTAAGCTCTTCTAAAGCTGATTTTTTCAAATGCAGTTCATAAATAAGTTTATAACAAACAACGGAGTATTCTTTATCTTGATATACTTACCCCAAGGAGAAAAAAAAAATCTATGGAATCTACTTAATTTTCTCATCTTTAATCATAGAATGATAATAGTTTAAGAGTAGCAACTTGAAGAAAAGATATCAGGAAAACAACTTTGGTGAAGACCAAGTGTTTAAAAGTAAGGACAATCAGGCGCCATGAGAAAACTGAACAGAGGCAGAAAACATTTGGAGCAACAAAAGGGAAGTATTTTATGACAACACGCCTCCCTGCTGAAAGGAAAAAAATATTCAGTAGCCTTTTAATTAATATCTTTTTTTTGGTGACATTTTAGATGTGGAGTCTCACCAGAGAGCACAGCATGTTACAGTAGGCGGCTCCATGTGAGAACTCCATTTTGCATCTTCCCAACTAAAAAAAAAAATCTCCTGCTGGGAAATATTTCTTAGAGCTTAATTAACAGCAAGTTTATACAGAGTCTCTGAAGCACGCTGGCAGTTTTCATAGCGAGGAGCACAATCAGAAGAGGAAAGCTACAAGCAGCAGAAGGAAGGGACGCTGCTCACCACGCATGACAGATGCTTCCTGCTGGGAGGATGGAGGGGATGTGGCAGCACGTGGCCTGGCTGGGTCCAGGCTCTGCCCTGCCGAGGCCCGAGATGGTATCAGGCCAACAGCGGGCTCTCTCCTGAATGCTCGGGTTTCTTTTTGGATGCTGAAGGAATTATTCCTGGAATTATGAAAATTTTACAAATCTCTTCCCATGACCTTTCTGACATTCAAACTCCGACGAACAGCTCCCACACCACCCTGCTCATTCCAAGAAGGAAATTTCATGTTCCTTTTCCTTAGTGACAGATAAGTTATGGATTGTCCACAGCAATGATTTACCACAGCAAACAAACACGGTGGCATATCAGCCATTTGTTCTTAATTCAAACATGCCTGACCCTTTTTTTTCTGGCATGACCCTTTCTTTTCAACCCAACAGCAGTCTTTGCCATAATAAACTTCCAAAGCCTTGCCTGTACCGTGTCTCGTTAATGTCAGAGGTTCCATAGGCTATTCCTAGACTTATACAATTAGGAATAGAAACAAGCCCCAGAGAACATTAAATTGCAAAATCAAGCTCTCCAAAGACAACAAATGTCAAAGGCATTGCCGGAACAACGTGCAAAATGCCTGGGATCCTTAATTTGCCCTTGTCCTGTGCACTCACATTATGATCAAGTCTTTCATTAACTGATTCATTCGAAAAACAAACAGCAAACAACAACCACCACAACTAAAATATCTATTGGGCAACAACTCAATATTTTATTCTCTTCTGGGCATTCAAAATACAGCCCAAGGCCTTACATACTAAGCATTATTCTGTCATTTCTATGAAGACCCTCAGCTTCCTGGTATGATCTTCACAACGCTCAACATTATATTAAATCAACATCTTGCAAAACACCATCCTCAAATCACATCTACGAAATCTATAAAGCATTACCTCAAGATTGGAGATGGAAGAATTCAGGCAAAAAAATATTCAAGTGTTGTGGATGCCAGACTGATGCAGCCTCACATAGTATTTTCTCTCTATACAGAGAGGTGTTGTTTTTTTTTTTTTTTTTTCCTCCAATCAACACAAAATTACCATGAATTCAATGTCACCTGAGAGCACATAGCACTTTCGCAAGTATGAATTCCAGATTTTTCAGCTGAACCAAAATAAAAACAAAAGTAGTGACGATGTACAGAAACTCAGATTTTAAGTGATTCACCATAAGAAAGCTGGAAAGGGTAGGAATACAGTCCAGCTCCCAGCATAACACCAAGCTGTACCCTATAGTTACATTCTGAAGTCAAGTCAATGATATAGCTGGTAGTCCCAACCTCCTCAAACACATACTTGGACAAAAAATGTAGGTCACCACACTATAAATAAGAAGCTCACATAAGAAAGGCTGAAATCTTTTAACCGCGGGTAGGAGAAAAGACAGCACACAGAAGACTAGAGCCCTGTGTATCAAAACCTACACCCCGAAAGCAGTTTGCACCAGACTGCAATCATATGCCAAACAGCAGCCTAGCAAAGGAGAATGGAAAATGCAATGAATTTGAAGCTGGACACATTTAAACACCACACAGTGACGGACAGGCGCACGCTCACAGGAAGCTGCAAAGCAGCCAGGCATGCCGGCTAATGCGACACTTTTTCAGAACACACCCAGTCTGGGAAGTGCCAAGTAATATGGTCACACACAGCAGCAATACAGAAAAAACCACTTCTGTAGAACATGGTGAAAAATTTAAGCTAGAGAGTTTCTAGATGCATCTCTTGGGACAGCACACGTTAAAATGAGAATACTAGTCAAAAGTTATCAACATCTTATGGCTGAGGTTTGTGCCATCCAGTTCTGCTGCTGCTAACAGAAGCTCCGTGTTGCGACTGGCTTCAGAGACGAGGGCATTTAAGAGGAAGCTCTGAAAGAACCATCTTATTTCTTTATTCTCTAGAATTTTATAAAAACCCTGTATTGGAACAACAACAAAATCTTTCAATTTTGATCAGTTTGGGATTTTTGTGCTGTATCCACATATAATCTGTAAATGCCAAAGGGCATGACAGAATTCCCACAAACAAAAATATATCAAATGGAATTAAAACTAAGAATATTCAGCTGCTTTTAGTTGTACACATTTTTATTACTCGGGTACAGCTGTAAGAAGTGTTACAAGCCCAAGGACCAATTTCAAATCAATGCCATAATACAGAAATACTTTCATTTTTTTTCTAAAAAAAAAAGAAACAAGGATGTCAAGTAGTCATCAAAACAAAACTAGCACAAGAAGCAGCATCTCAGCATCTTCTTCATCCCTTGGTATCTTTAAATGAAGGACAGATATTCTTAGCTACGCACAAACAGCATTTCAGTCAGGTAGGTCAACAGGCTCATTACTAGGAAAACTGGATGAAACAAAGACCTGTATGTAAAGCAGGGCAGATCAGATGGTGTCATCGTCTCTTCTGGACACAAATATTATCAAGAACCATCTCCAAGGCAACTATACAATAAATACATCATTATCGTCAATTAAACCATGCTGACACTCACAAACCACGCTCACTAATCTAAACGTCTCTCACCATCCTCTTTGCTCTTCTCTGGAGGTATCACATGGCACAACAGCCAGATGAATGGCCTACACCCGCCCTTATTCCTCATTTTCAAATGCAACGTGCTATGTACTTCAGCTAACTTACCCCTTCATCTTAATCTCCCTCATATACACTGTTCTTCTTTAAAAAAGAACAATGATAAGGGAAAAAAGCGTGATTTTTTTTTCATTACTTTCCCAATTAGAATATTTTCTGTCAAGAGGCAGCTGACCTGCAGTCATGGCACTCAGGGAAACGGTTTAGTGGTGACTTGGTGGTAGGACCTGATGATCTCATGGGGCTTTTCAAACATAAATGATTCTATGATTCTGCTGTGATGCACAAACCACGTCTACTCATCAGAACAGTAAGTTTCTCTCAGCTCCTAAAGCACAGTCAAGTCATCCCTAAAGAACAGAACAGCACCTATGCTGGCAGCAAACAAACAGAATGAAATTCAAAGCAAGATAATCCTTTTGAAATAGATTTGTTTTTCATGGTATTCTCTGTGATACACAGTATTATAGCAATGTCTCTTGCTAAAGAAAGTTAAGTTTTGACAAAAAGTGATCATTAGGCTTAAAAAATATGTAAATATTTGTGACCAGGTGTAGAAGAGTATTTAAGGTATCTCTGATTCCAGCAGGATGCCATGTATCTGAATTTCTCTGAGCATCAGAATTTACTTGTACTTTAATCTTGTATAAATCCATTTTATTTTGACAAAGATAACAGGTCATTTTGTTGCTCTGTAGAAGCACTATGACCTAAGAGATCATTCCTTTCAAATAGAAATCTCATGAATACATCACAACCTGGAGCTTACATTGGTGAAGTTACCAAAAGGACAGGCAATTATGCTAGAAAATGGGAAAAAGAATCCTGTTCAGGTCAAGTGGATGATACGCATTTGCTGGAAACAAACCTGTCAATTCTTCTACCCACTACAGAACTCAATGCCACTAAATCAAAGTAGTGAAAAAAAAAAATGTATGAAACTGTTTAGGTACCAGTTGAACAGAATTTTAACCCCATGTTAAGCAAGCAAGTTCAGAGCGTTCTTGTGGTTCCCTCTTAAACCAAAACTGTGGCAGTTAGGAGATTAAGTGCTGTGGTCAAACACACATGAAAGAATGAACTGCAAGGGACTGTCTCAGCACAACTCATATAAAAAACAAACAAACAACCATAAATTCCAAGAAAATACTCTGTGCCAGTCAGCTGCAGTAGTTACCGTCTCCGATCCCCAATCCAGTCTTTGCAACAGCCACAGGATTCCTTGGCCAGTCGGATATGCAATTATCAAGGTCTCAGGCACAAATTTTAGATTAATTTAGACTGTATACAAGGCAACATCGAAAAGTATATACAGGCTTTTTGAGGAGGAAGAAAGCTAACTATTACATGTGGCTTAATGCTGGGAATTTTATCTGCCACTCCTCTCTGCGTTTGTGTTAATTTTACCATTCTCAGTTGGACATGATCTTTATAGAAAGGAAACTCTTATGTAAGCAAACATCAGTTTATATGGTAAAATGTTTCCAGTATTTGTATTAAACGAACTCTTAATGTGACTATAATCCATGTAGACCATCTCTTAACTAAGAAGACTTTGTCTAACCTCTTCTACAAATAACTCAGTTTATATTAATGTTCCATTTAATATATATTAACTAATGTTATTCGTTCCAATAGGCTAAAAGACAAAAGTTATCATCTGTGCTTAAAAGAAGCAAAAACTAGAAAAAAACTTTTTGAAGAAATGTTTCTTTGGAGTATATGTATTATTAACAGGACTTTTATTGCTTATAAGTAACAGAAGTCAATTAAATATATACAAACCTAACAATCCCATTTATTGTGAAACTTCAGAAAAACAATTACATTTTCTGCTGCATTTGTTTAGTTTAATTTGGGTAACGCTTTGCAACACAAGGAGTTCATGACACAGTTGATGAGAAGGCTAAATTTCTGAAATAAAAGACTGTAATTCTTCAGTTACTCTCTAGAAATGACTGACATACTCCAATTTATTTCTGGGGGGCAATTTCTAATTTGGCAGGAGTTGTTCCCATCTCTGCTGACTGCAACAATGTAAAGCATTTACCTTTTCACATATGCAACTGCCCAAGAGTAGATTTTGATAATTACAGTACTCAGAAGAACTAGGGCTCCGGACTCTTCACATTCAGGCTCTCTGCAAATCACTGTTTAGAAAAGCTGAAAAAATTACAACTGCTCCACAAGATTGCCTTCTCCACTTGATATTTAACTAGGCTTGACTTCTGACCATGGACTACTGATCAGTTGAGGACAGGACCTGCAACCTAATGACTGCTCTCTGCAGCACATGACAAATGAAACAGCCCAAATCTGAGTTTTCCTTCATGTCCAGATGTACAGATTTGATGGGTGGACTGTTCGTTGGATAAAGAACTGGCTGGAGGGTCGCAGCCAAAGGGTTGTAATCAATGGCTGTATGTTCAGGTGGAGGCCGGTCACGAGTGGTGTCCCCCAGGGGTCCGTCTTGGAACCAGTACTCTTTAACACCTTTATTGACAATTTAGACTGTGGGATCGAGTGCACCCTCCACAAGTTTGCTGATGACACCAAGCTGAGTGGTGCAGTTGATAGCCCTGAAGGAAGGGATGCCATCCAGAGGGACCTGGACAGGCTGGAAAAGTGGGCCCACGAGAACCTGATGAGGTTCAACAAGGCCAAGTGCAAGGTGTTGCACTTGGGTCGGGGCAATCCCAGGTGTGTGTACAGACTGGGAGAAGAACTCCTTGAGAGCAGCCCTGCGGAGAAGGACTTGGGCGTTGTGATCGACGAAAAGCTGGCCATGAGCCGGCAGTGCGCTCTTGCAGCCAGGAAGGCCAATGGCATCCTGGGCTGCATCAAGAGAGGGGTGGCCAGCAGGGAGAGGGAGGTGATCGTCCCCCTCTACTCTGCCCTTGGAAGGCCTCACCTGGAGTACTGTGTCCAGGCCTGGGGCCCCCAGTACAGAGGGGATGTGGAGCTGTTGGAGCGGGTCCAGAGGAGGGCCACCAAAATGATCAGAGGGCTGGAGCACCTCCCCTGTGAGGAAAGGTTGAGGGAGTTGGGATTGTTCAGCTTGGAAAAGAGAAGGCTCCAGGGAGACCTCATTGCGGCCTTCCAATACTTGAAAGGAGCTTACAGGCAGGAGGGGGACCGACTTTTTGAATGGGTGGATAATGGTAGGACAAGGGGGAATGGGCTAAAACTGAAAGAGGGGAGGTTTAGGTTGGACATCAGGAAGAAATTCTTCCCTGAGAGAGTGGTGAGGTGCTGGAACAGGCTGCCCAGAGAAGCTGTGGCTGCCCCATCCCTGGCTGTGTTCAAGGCCAGGCTGGATGGGTTCCTGGGCAGTTTGATGTAGTGAGCTAGTGGCTGGCAGCCCTGTCCACGGCAGGGGGGTTGGAACTAGGTGATCTCTAAGGTCCCTTCCAACCCAAGCCATTCTATGATTCTATGATACAGCATCGGATTTACAGCAACCATCTTAGAAGTACCAACAAACCAGAAACTTGTAGGAAGTACATTTACTGCTACTTACTAGTGGCCAAACAGAAAGTGGGGAAAGGAGATGGTGCTTTATTCTAGTCCAGCTAAGTCTGAGCTGACAGTTACAGAACCTTAAGGAAACGTCAGAGAGACTGAGACACCAGTTGAAGCACCTGAGGTCAAGAGCGGCACAGGCAGATGCATATGAATTATTGTCACCACAAGGACAGCAATAGACTTTACATTGTTCTGTGTCTGCCATATGACTACGTTTACTTCTGGTTCTGACTCAATATACCTTGGTTGTTCTGTTGAGGTTTTGAAGGGAACTGCTCTTGTACTCTTTTTTTCTTCCCTATATTTTATCTTTGGGTTATCTCATCCACAACTGACAACTGAAAACAGCATGGATTGGGACATCAAAAGCTGCTGGCAAGACAAGGTAAACAAAACAACTGTGAGAATTTGTTTTGTTTTAGTGGCCTCTTCCTGGAAACCTTTTACAAGAGTCATGCTAGAAATGGAATGCTAATTCCATGTATGCTCCTTGTATCCTCAGCAGTTTGCATCAAAAAATAAAATCTATTGTGAGAAGCCAATTTATTCCTCCACTGGTGAGGAAATGAGGTACTAGGACATTTGCAGAGGAGATTTCAGAGCTGATCTAATACAGTTCTCATTATCTGCTACAAAGGAAGACAAGTGGATTTAAACAACATCCACACAACATAGTCTCAGTCAAGCAGCCAAGATCCAAAGTACAAGATCTCCTCAAAGCCCAGAGGTAGGTTGCCCCGAGTAAGGTCCCAGTTCAGACCAGTGAAACTGGCCAGCATTGAAGTGATGTTACACTTTATAATTTCTATACTCATGTGAAAGAGAAAGATTTTTTTTAAAAAAAAAAAAGTTTTAGAAAACATTTAATGACGATCAAAGGAGGACAAACTGTGTGTCAGTCTCCAAAATAGCCTAGTGCTGCTACTCACCCTCCAGAATCAAACCATGCACTATTGGTAAATCTCACACAAAACCCAGGGGCTGTCAAAAAAGGAAGATAAAATTTCCACGCTGGTGACTACATATTTGATCTGAAATAACGAAGTCATAATTCTGTCACTATGAAATGACACAGAAGATTTTCCAAAGAAACGCATATTATACGCTCCTAAAATGAGGACTGAAGTTAAAATAAAGCAGTGGGAAAACACAGTTAATAAAGCAGAATAAGTAAAGCAGACTTCACGTGTACCATAATAACGTGCTCTAAATCACATGCCAGTCAGATTTATGATGGTTATTTAAATCCTGCATTACAAAGAAGCAGAATATATAAGGAAATGGGTTTTTACAGAGAACTGCCTACTGGTTTAAAGGCACTGAGAGTTCAAGATCTCTTTAATGTATAGGGAGTCTTCAGCTCATCTGAAGTTATATACTTCAGAGCACCTCTGTACAAAAAAAGATAACAATTTTCTTTCAATCAAAATATAACATTAAAGGTTTTAAATCTACTTCACAGGTAATTTTTCTTCTTAAAGTATAGTTAATATTCACAAATATTTACATTTTTTTGAAACATGTGACTAAATATCCCTAAAGACATAGAAAACCTAAACTATTTTCTGACAAACATTTGAACAGTGAGTTTCAAATCATTACTAGAAAAAAAATAGAAAGCTGAACATTCTGTCAATAAAGCACACAAACTCCATGCAAAGCTAACCACGCATCTGAAAATCAACCACCATGACTAACTTATATAGAAGTTTTATATTTTTTTTCCTGTATGTTAAACTATTTTCTGATCTTTGTGACATTAACTACTCTTTGTTAGTAACAAAGGTGTAGAAAATGCATCAGCAAAGGAAAGATGTCTGGAAAACTATGGCACTATCCCTTCCATTTGCTAACCTTCAAATACATCCAAGCGGTAATTAACAGTATTGATTTGGATTATGTTTTCAGATAAAAATGATAACATTTTGGAAAGGTTCAACAGAAGGTGGTCACAGTAACACCAACCATTTGGTTGTTGTAGCATCACACAGCAGAATGTTCCTGTTTCCAATCATTACCTCAGAAAAGCCTAGAATTAATTACACATATTTAAAAACAGAAAAAAAAAAAAGATAACATTAGTTACCATACATTTCTGGTCTTTACCACAGTATGTTAGAGTACTGTTGGAGTAAAGACCAGGCAGCTGCCTCATTCCTATCTTGCAGACTTTTAGCATTCAGCTATGGAAGGCTCATAGTTTGAAGCTTCTGTTCCATACAGTCCCCATATAGTTTCTTTAACATCAAATACCCTTCCTTGTGCACAATATAAAACTACCTGTAACAGCCACAAAGTAACAGAAACACATGCAGATTATAACAGTTTGGCATCCCCTCATCCCAACAGACTACTTGTCTCCCTGCTGTAACACACCTCAGCTGGGGGCTGAGGTAGAGACACAGGACCTGAAACCATTGCTGATCCTGGTGAGAGTAACCAGCTCCATCCTCTTCATAAAGGATTAAAACTCCCTGTTGTGCCTGGCCTGTATGAATGAGCATGTTTGCAACACATGCTGAAGCTCAGCCCAGCCTCCTCCTTTTGCTAATAACAAAGGAACAGATGAGAAGTATGGCTGAGGAGTAGGAGTGCAGGACTCCACGTGCTGGAAAACAACTCACAAGGTAACTCAGCCAAATGGGAGAGGTCAGCTCTTTGCATCTTAAGCACCAAACAGCATGTCAACAGCACTGAATGCAAGCACGTAACTAGACACTAAAAACCCGAGATCCCAAAGGTCTCTGCAAAACAAGAGATCCAGAGGTGGCTGCTCAACTGTCCAAACTGCTCATTAGAACACAAAAATTGTGCATAGTAATCACAGCCATGACACAAGATCCAGAAGTGTCCTCTCACTGCCAAGTTACTCCAAAAGCAATTTGAGTTGTTGT
>VXAV01005477.1:410522-426452 GCA_013399715.1 Alectura lathami | reverse complement strand
TTTTTGTACACACCATAAGCATTGCCTGTGATCTCTTTAAAATATGTTAAGACTTCAGCTCAGTTGGTTAAAAGAACTGCACTCAAGAATGAAAGAATAACTTTATCAAATCTGATCTCTGCATGGGTTCTTAGTGCCACATTGGTCATAGTTGAGCAACACTGAAAGAGAAGTCCAATCCTCTCCAACGGAGATCTCTGCACCACTTTTTTTTTTGTGTTGTTGTTTTGTACAACACAGAGCACAGAATCTGCTGAACTGCTATACCACTTTTAACCAAGCAACACTGCAAGGAGAAATTTACTGTTCTGAGGAGATTCATTTGACTAGGTTGGTCCTGTTAAGGCCTGGAAACACAGTTTCTGAAGGACAGTTCAAAGCACAAGCATGTGAAAAAAGCCTGAAGAAAAAAACCTGGGAAGATACCACCTTAAAATGCAATGCACTCCAGAAGATATTTCAGGCTGCAATAAACAAGACCTTGGAGTTGGCCTTCAATTTGTAGTATGAATTGCTCTAGAAATGTACTTTTGTAGCCCAACTACATTTCAGGTTGTTCTTAGGAAAGGATGTACTATGTTCTTCACCAGTGTCCCCCTCCCCCCAAAAAAAAGAAAAAGTAAACTTTTACTGGGGCTGTATTTTCAGGGATCCTTTTCTTCTTTGGAAAGATTCAGCCATGCGTCAAATTCCACTCTACAGGTACACCTTCATGAAAGTGGTGACACAGTAGTGCTCACAGACATAACATGAGGTCTAAAGAAAGAGATGCAGATGGTTGGATGCAAGCTCTCCCAGAAGCCATCCTCCCATTTCAAAGTAAGTCACAAATAGTGATTAAATCTGATATCTCACCGTAACAGGAACACAGTCTCTTTAAAATTGTCTTCAAACAGGGAAAGAGCTAAGTTTCTTGGTACTTTTGCTTCAAGAAAAATCTCCGTGGAACCTGCCAGCACAAGACGGAACTGCATTCAGCTACCTTAGCGTATGTTCCTCTTTAATTTCGGCAGCTGCTGAAACCTCCTCAGCATCCTGAGGGTCCTTGCTTTAAATGAGGGCAGGCAGCAGCACAATATTATATTTGAAGGGTCAGTAGTTCTGAATTGCATTCACTCCCACTGGTCAGAAGTCTGGATATCATGACCTTCAGAGCACGGTTCATCTTTTTTCCCAGGCTTTGTGCAAGAAAGATAAACCCCAGATGGCAGGGAGCCTTGATAACAAGCTAACGAATCAGCCAGTGCCAATCCTATTGCAAAATAAAACAAACAAACAACAAAAAAAAAAAACCTTATCCCAAGCCATAGTGCAACAATGTAACAACAAATAATAACAAACAGCAAAGCAAAAGCCTTCTTGCTTCTCCATTGTGCCAGCTGTTTAGTATAAACTAGGTTCTGCGCCTTTTGATTAACACAGCTGAGGAGACTCTGTACTGAAGCAAAAATGATCACACAATGTCTGCATGCACATGCTTGACCACAGACATCTGAGATGTCCCTCTGAGATGTGTGATCAACACCTGGTCATTTTAGAACTACCACACACTGTTAAACATTACTTTGAGTTATTTATACTTCTTTCCCCACACACATACTAGTCCAGTGCTGTCACTGGAGAACCAAGCTGACCTCCTTCGCTTCCTCCACTTGCAAATGAACTTTACCCCATTTCAGGCAACACAGCTATCAGAAAGCGGAGTCATCTTGCAAACCGAAAACAAATTTAGAACCATAACATATGACAGTAACAAGCTGTCCACACCTTTGAAAGAAGTGTGTATCAGTTCAAGAATAAAATACAAGCAAGACCCCTCTGTTGCCTGCCAGCAAACACACTAATATTCAGCATTTCATTCATGGCTTTGCCATTTAGGTCGACTCTTTCATCCTCTGTGTCAGGGTTTTGGACCTGGATTTCAGTCACACCTTTAGTAACTTTGCTAAACACAGTCACTACCCTAATACTGGATTTTCTAACAGAAAGTGCCAGGTAACTTGAAATCAAACTTGCCTACTGTTCTACAAATAACAATACTGTGTTTGTTCTTCACTGTGCAAACTGCCACAAGTCAGACAAATTCCTCAAAATAAATATATTTTGCATTTATGCTTTCATCCCATCTTGAGAAGGAGCATGAACAGTTGCATTGCACCTGGCAAGGTGCACAGGTGTGTGCACTCCTGTGCCTTAGAGAACACAGGGTCAAAGAAACACACTCTGAATTAAGAGCAAAAGACAAAGGTTTGCAGACACCTGCCTGTGTACAAGAAGGATGAAGAACACCCCACTGTCTTCTCTGTATGCAACCTGCAAGCCTGTCTTCTGGGACTGTCCCTTACCCTGGGACTGTGGCCAGAGCCACAGAGCTTCCCTGTTATGAGACATTAGTGCAAGAGAAACTAGGAACAGAAAGAAAACTGACAAGCATTATTCCGAACTGAAAAACATCCACAAAAAATTTGAAACTTCACAGCACTGCTGGTATTACTGTCCTTAACAGCTGTCATTTCTGACCAACTCTTAAAATATATTCATTATATATGTGTGTGTGTATACCCAGCCTCCAGGAGAAAAAAATAATGCAGATCTGTGCATTACACTGTCACTCCCAGAATTCTTCAATCTGTGCTGATAAACTAGGAGTGCCAGTGCATCTCAGGGAGCCGTTTCAGCATCTCATATCTAATACGCATAGCTCACAGCAAACGTGAGCTAGAGGGATATATGTAACCTTTTCTTGGCAGGATCTCCACCAAATATACGTTTTTCTCCCCACCCAGACAGACAGTAGTACTAGACAACACTAATACATGTTCTAAACTTTGAAGATTATGTCTATTTTAATCAATTCCTCATGTTTCTACATAACTGGCAATGAAAATATGCCAACCCCACTTTTGACCTTTATTTTGCAGTCAAAGAATACTTGTAGTAAAGCTCAAATTAAACGCTTATTTCAACAATGAATTACCTCTGCAACAGATATCACTTCAGTTAATCTCTTTCTGTAGAGCTAAGAAGTGATGAAACCACGTTCTCCTTCCACAAATGCCATTTCTTTGCTGTAGCAACAAGGCCTAGTGGCAACAACTGTTCAAAAAATGTTTCAGAATAGAAAATGAACTCACTTTTACCAAGAACAGTCAACCGTTAGGTAATACTGCATATACTCCAGACTATCATTCAGCAATTCAAACTGTTGGTTAAAGTTTTCTAGGATGCAATAACAGAAAGGTATGCGCATTGGGAAGGGCATGTTTATCTTTCAGTCAAGCTGGATGTTGGCCCACAACAGTTTCGCTTACCAGGATCCAAGCATGTCAGATGCCTTTCTCCTATCAGGCTGTTTTTCTCATTCACAGCCAATTGCCTGTTTCCCAGACTCCTCAAGTGTGGGCTGACTAAGAAAGCAAAACTCTTATCCCACTCAATCTTTACGGACTTTCCTCTGAAATGCCTTTCTGCCCCAGCACACTTGTTTTGATATGCTGAAGTGTTGGAGATGAAATTCCAGCTTCCAGCCATTGGCATTCAAAACCAATGAGCAGTGTAGCCTGTTCTTAAAAGGTTCTGGGGTGTACTACGGCAGAGCAAAAACATCTTTTACTTCAAAGGTGAACCCTCACAGGACTGACTGGAACACTTTAGCCTCCTCAGCCTAAGCTAAAGACAAAGAGAGAGCCTTCTTAGCGTCATGCCTTGTAAAACAAGAATGATTATCCTCTCAAGGTCTTATATTGAATTAGATTCATCTCTGTCAGATTTCAGACCGGAGCTTCTTCCTCGTCTCCTGCTCTGTAGACAATTCCTTCTGCTCTGATTAGTTTTAGGTGTCTTATCTAACTAAATCATTTTAAAGGCCAATTCTGTTATCGCACTTTGAATAGAGACATCCACTCCAACTGTCTCTTGCATGCAGACCATTCAATTTTCCATTAACTGCTTTATGATTCTTCCTCTATCCTCCTAAGCTGAAACTTTCAACATTTACAATATCAAAAAAAAACAAGAAAACATAAAATACCCAAATGCAGCTGAATGGCACTACAAAGAAACAGGCAATTTCCCCAGGTTATTTGCTATCTCAGCTGAAGCGTGGCAGAAATGGCAAGGATTACGAGACTACTCCTGTCCTGGTTCAGTTTAGTATATTTAGAGCTAACTCAGCTGTTTTCACACAAAAGCAGGTGAAGACGTGCTCGGGCAGCTTTTTCCATCAGCTCTCTTACTGAGGCAGTGCAACACATTGGCTCCGCAGTCTGGCTGTGGGGAACTGAGGGGCTACACAGGCAGGGACGCAGGAAGAATCACAGCAGTTACTGCCTCTGGGTTGTGTTACAGATTTGGGTGTAGTGTCTTTTTTAGAAAAAATAATAATAATAAAAAAAAGGACATGAACCACTTAGAAGCACTTGATGTGTCATTTAAAAGATGTTGCAATTCAAGTTTTGTTAACTACAGTTACGGTTCCTTCACAAGTAAAATGCAGTTACGATGTCAAAACTCTGCAGACTCTCCACAGATGATCAACAGCCCAAAGATGTGCTGTGCACTCTCACGGATGCCAAACATACCAACACTACATAACAGGGCTCCTCCAGCTGGGGTACAATTGCAACCCATGGCTAAGATGATCTGACAAACTCCTCCCTCTCGCTTCCCCTGTTTGAACTGGTTCATGGTTGGGTGGGGTAAAGAGCAGAGCAAGGCAAGAGAGGTAACAACTATGGCCTGGGAAAAGGGAAGAAGCGACCACCCTTTTTCAGCAGCCTATGGCCATTAGAGTGGTCTCACTGCAACTGGAGCTGCTAAGCAGTAAGGATGTTCCTATGAATTGTCCTGAAACTTTGTTTGAATTCATGAGCAGTAAGAATGCAACCTCTGTCCCCAGAAAAAAAGCAGACAGGCCTACAGGGATGAAGTTCATTCTGAAAAACAGTGCTTTAAATACGTGGTACAGGGAGATTCGCCTTTGGCTTTCAACAGCCCCAGAGAAACTTAATGCTATCACGGGACATAGAGGTTCAGATGTATTTCACTCCAAATATGTTGTGCTTCCTTTTCACCTTCTCCTAAGTTTGTCCCCACTTTGTAATCCAGAACTGGGCACCTGCCTTACTGGAATTATTAACTTTTTTTTTTTTTAATGCATATCAATGTTTAAAGAGAGTTTGGAATAATCTGACATATCCAAGGTGGTATCCTTTCCCAAAGATAAATCAGTACTGACAGCTTTTCAGACAAGGCATTTGATCTTTTCTGTCTGAGGACCCAGAAGCTGGAACATGCTGTCTAGTAAGGTGCGAGACTCAGTCCAATGCTGGAATTACCCAGCAGCAGGCTCAAGGAAGAAGCTGAACCTGAAGAATAGGAACAACTTTTTGACCTGGCTCATGCACTGGGAGAAAGGCTCCATGATTTTACACAGCTGCACAATGATGTGGGCAAACGCAATGTAAATCGCAGTCACCCATGGGAAGAATTGGGCACTCATCCCTTCTGCAACACAAAGGAAAACCAATGAAGTCTTTCATCTTCACCTATACTGCTTCCCTACCTCTTCTGCAGCAACAATACTATTAGGCTATCGAGAGCCAACAAGTGGATAGCGAAGTTAGATGAAAGGAAAGAAAAACTCACAGAATTTAAATGCAGAAGGCAAAGCCTGATGAGGAATAGTAGATAAGTGGAAGAAAGCAGGGGGAAAAAAAAAAATCTTGGCAAACATGCTTTAAACTGAAAAGGCTATACCCAAAGGTAAGCAATGAAAAGAAGGGGTAGAAAAAAAGTAAAAACAAACTACGGCTATTTAACTTCTAAATTTTTAAATGTTACTGGACTGAGGCTTGAAATTCAAATCGTAAGACTAGATAATGCTGAAGTAAGCTCTCATGAAGTACACACATAATAAGCGGGTCACTAAAACAAAGTTAAAATTACCTCCCTCTATCTGCCTTGTTCTGTCTTGTACGAAGAAGTTCTCAGAATTACCACAGGTAACACAGAGTGGCTAAGGTAGGAAGAGACCTCTGGAAATCACCTACTCCAAACCCATGCTCAAAGCATGGTCAGGTAGCAGAGACTGCTCTGGTTTGTAGCAGGTCAGGCTTAAGCAACTCCACAACCTCTTCCATGCCCAGAGCGCACGCAAAAAATAACAACAAAAAAATAACCATGCAACCCACCCACCAAACAAACAAAAAACCTTTTCCTCATTTTTCTTGTTGTTTTTTGGTGGATTTCTTTTGTTTAACTTTCCCTCCTGCAGTCAGGTACTTACACACTGAGAATATCCCCCCAAGCCCTCTATTCCCTAAAGTAACTCCCTGATAAAAGCAGAAGTGAATACGCTCTTTACACAGCACACCCCAATCCTTACAGCGTACAATACAACACAACATGTTTTGTTACCAGTCTGCTCAAGGCAATGGCCACACACAGTGCTTAGTGGGCCCGAAGTATCTTAGATGATGTATTTTGTCACTTATAGAAGCAATATGAGCAGCAGCCCCAAATAAACCATGTACACAAGAAAGTTTATTTCAGAATTCCAATACTAAAGCAAGCGAAGTCACTTTTACTCTAGCTTTTACTTTTATTCTTTGTGCTTTTAACTGGGATATCCCACTAGTGCACTGAGCATACGCGAGCAGGACTGCTGTTCCCTGACATCCAGACAGTTCAGTGGGAACAGTACCTGAAACTTACCGCAACAATCAGAAACAAACATTTTGTACAGTTTCTCATTTCTATTCCTTTTTTTTTTTTTTTTAGGGGAAAACATGAATTTCAGACTCCTGCCAACACTGTTTCATCTACATAACTCCTAGTAATATCCTGAGTGATTATACCAAAATAATACCAAGCTCTAGTATGTCTGTTCCCTATCTTAAGTTCTTAGGAACCAATATATACTGATATGTACAACAAGAATGTACTAAACTGTGCATTTATTGCACTGGGTGAATACATGAACTCCATGCAGAATCTAACTGTTACCTTCCATTTAAACTGTAACATGAACTTCACAAGCTGCAGATTTTACGTATTGCTGAACTTCTCTGTTTCCAACTTAATTCTCAGTATTCTGTTAATCTCCTACTTCGCAAACTATTTTCATTAAAAGAATAAAATTTAAATTAGAAGTGAAGCTGGCTGCACATCCACCACAATAAAGGTATGTTGCTGGTATTCATTGCAGTAACCAACTTCAGGGGAGCACAGGAGCAGAAAAACAAAACAAAAGCAGCTGTGATCTCATTAGCCAAGCTCATTATGTAAGACCTCATTAGCCACCATCCCATAACGATGCGCATAAACCCTGCAGACACTAATGAAAAGGAAGCCATCATGGACCCGAAAGCCAAATAACCGTATAGCCCTGCAGCGCACTGTCACTGTCACCGGGTGAGACACTCCGCCCCGCACACTGTTGAGATCCCGCAGTCAGGCTTCTCAGGCACACAGCACCCTTTGCCCAACAACAGCCGTACAAACAGGAGATCCGGGTGGCAGAGCCTCTTCCAATAGGAATGTGTGCGACTGAGTAAGGGGAAGGGTGTCTAGAGCAAAGCTGAAACTCCAAAACGCTTTGGCTCCCTTCTGATAATTTGGCCTAAGAAGTCCTCAAAGTTTTTGTGTTAGTGACCTTTACAATTTCTGCAATGTGAAAAATACAAGAAAAATTTTATTTTTGGCCATTACATATCAGCTTCACCTTCATTTCTTAATTTTGGCCTGTTTCTTTGAACTGTAAAGAGCTTAACCCCTTTACAGATTTTATATTAAGTTTTGAAAGAATGGGCTATGATTATACGAAGTTTAATAAACTTTGGTAGTTCCAGCTGACTTTGGGGGATTTTCTCCCTTTTCTGTCAGCTTCACCAAAAGAAAGATGAGCAGCACTGTTGTGCACAAATCTTTATATGCAGCCTGGAGTTCAAGTGATCATTGGCTACTGCAGCATCACTTAAAGAATCATCAGTCAGAATAACAAAAATTTCCTAGATAATGTAAATATTAGATATTAAGCATTTTAAATGTCCCAGTATTTCAATCCATTGGGTTTTCTTGATTTTTTTTTTTTCTTCTGACTGGGCTATTTTGAAACAACCATGTAGCTTAAAACGTTTAAAATATTCTCAATTTTTTCCTGCAGTCATCTTCAGCTTCTCATTAGTTCAGACTAACAGTTTAAAGCTGCACTAGACTAGAGACCCTTTGCTTTAGCAAGGCAGTATAAAAGGCTTTGTTTTGATGCACCAGTTATGAGCACTTGAATCTTGGGAGGACAGAAAAATAAGGTTTAACAAATAAATAACATTTACTTGTTAGCTGTAATTGGCCTTCCACCGTCACAGAGAGGATGAGTCATGTAACCACTGCTGATCAGAAACAAGCCTAGAAGCTAGGACCTTCCTCCTCTAGTTCCACTGCATGCATTAAGAAAGAACACCACTTTCCACAGTAACCAAGGTACAACTTAGTTGTTAAAAGGGTATTTTCATTTTAAACTGTCAAGTTTGAACTTCAAGTTTCTACTGAATATACAAATGACCCCAGAACTTTTTAACAAAGTGTTTTTTCTGCCCAAAAATGGTGCAAAAGGTATAGTTTTGTTCAAGTCCTACACAGACTAGTACCTTCTCTTTTCATTCTAAAAGATAACTTCTCCATCATCCAAAAGCAACCTAATCATCTACACACTATTTTGTAAGAAACGCTGTTTACAAAATAGTAACGTAACAGGGTTATTAGGAGAGTTGGAACTAGATGATCTTTGAGGTCCCTTCCAACCCAAGCCATTCTATGATTCTATGATTATTACAGAAAATAAATCATGTCCAACCACAGATATTTTTTCCTGCAGGTCCAAATTTAAAAACAAGTAAGAAACACTTCACATGAATCTAAAAATGTAATTCTTTCTGATAAACTCACTTTAAAACCCAACAACAACACAACTTTCCTTCAAACAAGATATGAAAATTACTGCAGGGTAGACACGAGAAGAGTCCCGTATCAGGTCACATGGGAATGTCAGCCCTTCTAAGAAAACATAACAGAAATTTGTTTTTTCCAGCGAAGTAAATCTAACATGACTCCCCCCATTCTAGCCTCTAGAAGATGCATTTTACACCTTCGCTACACCTTTGTTAACATAAAGGAGAACAGTACCTGCTCAGGGAAAACCAAACCAAAACAGGTCAGCAATACAGATTACAGATAGAAACCTCAAACTTTTGACTGATGAACTGAGATAGATTTTTATCAAACAAGTCTAACCTCAGAGTCTGGAGCCTGAGGATGTACAGGAGTGTTATCCATCAGCAATACATGAAGACATGTATAAAGGTAAGAAAACTAACCAAACTTTTGAAATTACCTGCTTCTCACTCTGGAAGGGATACCGAGAATCAAAGTGGGAATCTACACCTATGTACAGCAACCAAACTGAGCTACGACAAGAGCAGCAAACTATCCCCGCTCAGAACGCAGTGCAGAAAGAATGCCATCAGAAAAAAAGACCAGAAACCTTCACATTTTATTCTGCAGATGCACATGTATCAACAATCCAAAGCCATACAGTGAGTTCCTCGAGGTGCTGGTATCTGCAAGGCCAACATTACTTCCTACACACGGTTATAATCACTACTTTCATATCCTTCCACCCCCACAAAGGCAGGGGGGAAAAATCAGAGAAAATGAAAAGGCTAAGTAGAACTGTGAGAAAGGAGTAAATTTAAACATAATCCTTGGTCTTTTAAATTTGATTTCTCCATGGAATAGTGTAAGGCCATTAAAAAGCGCCCAAAAGTAAATAGTAAAGCTGTTTAACATTGCACTTCATTGGAAGGAGTTAAGTGTTACAAAACCATGGAACGCCTCTGCAGTTTCAGAGGAACTGAAGAAGGTACGACTTCCAAAAATAGGAGAGGTTATCTTTCCGTTATCCTCACAGAATTTTACTCTGAAAAATAAAGTATAACTATCTATTTCCAGATAAGACAACCTAGCCTTGAAACACAGACGTGCATGACCTAATATCAAATGCTATTAGCGTTTTTCTGGGTAAAAGGATTTTGGTTTATATCGTTTAATTCATTCAAAGCAGGTTTAAAAGCTTAAAGATATGTACCTGCTCAGCCAAGTGCTACTTTGAGACAGGCTAGAACAAAACTGCTCTCTTTTGGCCAGGGAGAAATTACAGGAGATGTACTTGCACAGATCCCTATGAAACTTAGAATAGATGAACTGAGTAAGCTTTTTGTGACCAAGGGAAGGAAAGGAAAGTCACTTGTCAGGGAAAGAAATATTAAATATACTTTGCCTCTGAAAGATATTTGATTCTGACAGTTAACATTTTCAGGGTAAATTAAGCACAAAGAATAAACAACATCTGGTCAGAATGCATTATGAATCTGCCATATCATTCGGTAGATCTATATAAACTAAGTTAAAAAAAAAAAAAAGATTAGGCTTATTGCACTCCATGTCTTTTTCACTAACATGGCAAAATGACAAACAAATATTGCTGTTTTCATTCTAATGACTTGTTTTTGAACCAAGAAAACTAGGGGGGAAAAAAAAAAAAAACATGCTACCATGCACTATGAAGCAGCTACTGCCTTCCACAGAGGAGAGGATGGAGTTCTCTGTTGAACAATCGGTTTAGTTTAGGTGTCCTAACTTTCACTTTGAAAGCATCTTGACATTTTCAGCAGGAATTACCCTTCAGCTCTTAAAGGTGACTATAAATGTGAAGTCAGAATTGGAAGCACTTCCTTCTAAGCAACATGCAGCTTAAGGACATGGTGATCCTAAGGTGCAAGCAACCTACTCATCTTAAAAGCAGAGGAAGAGAGATGAAGGTTACTAGACAGAGGATGTTTCACCTGCTTGGAATACAACCTCATGCTAAGAACCCACATCTCTCAAGAGCATAAAGCGTGCCACAAGATGAAGATGCCTGTTGCTACCACAGTGAAAACGCTCAGCTTGCTAACATCAGAGGCTTGTCACAGGCAGCAGCAAGTTGCACCTCTTTACCACAGCATGCGCTACAGAAATTCAATATTGAACCATCTACATCGCATCAGAAAGCGTGACTCATGAATGTCCTCCAGTCACACTGGTTTTCAAAGTGGGAGGCCTGGAAGAGGTTGCCAGCAAACGTAAGAGCAGATAGGAAGAAATGATTTGTACACACATAAGCACCCGCTCAATCTCAGTTTAAATAATGTTCCAACATCCGTCTTCGGGAAAACAGTGCAATTACACAAATGCTCACAAAAATCAAGTTCTAACTAGCCCAGAAAATCTCTAGTTGGTAGAATCAGTGCAAGTGTCACATTAGATCAGGAGTGATGGGGCTCTGACTCACAGCTACAGAGAAAAGAGCCGTGCTGCCTCAGCCCTGTCGGCACCCAGCCATCTGCTCCAACCTCCTCCCAGAGCTACTGACCCTGCAACGAAGCTGACAGAAGAAACCTGACTGTGCCCGAGCCAACTCTGCTCCATCGGCAGCTTTGCTTACATCCCCCTACCGCTAGAAGCCCGAACCCAAGCAGAGCTCGGGTGCAGGCACGTTCCCTCCTGCACCTGCTTCACAAAGGAGCTGCACTGGCAGCCGGGGGCAGCTCACAGCAGCAGAGCAGAGCCCATCCAGCTCAGCTCCAAACTCGTGAAGCTTCTGCATCCCTGTGAGACCTGCCATGTAACGAGACATCTGCTTTACACATCCTACTGCGTTAAATATGCCATTCAGCCTCCATTTTGCTCTCCTGTAACCTACAAAAACAGTGGCCCAAGTGACCCCAAGTATGAAGGGCTCTGTTCTCTTTTGAATACGTACATCTAGCCAAGTAAAAGCAGTAAACATGAAGTGCCTTAACTTTGCCTGTCTTTACCGTAGCAATAAAGGACTTTACATATAGGCAAATGCAGTGGTTGAATGGGCTAGGCACAGCAGTAATGCCTGCCCTTCAGTTACTGATGCTGTCTTTCCTCTGGGGAAAGGAATTTGTCTTCCCAGCTTGCCATGCAGATACTTATACATAAGCATCAATTAGTTTCCTATAAAAATAGGTGTCTGTGTAGTGAGGCAATGCAAAGGGAAGTCCAACACAAAGCTAAAATTGAAAGACAAAAGAAAACATCATAAGGTTAGAGTTAGGAATTGTATTTCCAAGATAAAATAACACACCCAAATTTTAAAGACAAGTAAATGGTGGTGCCTAATCTTGAGCATTCTCTCCCTTCCTTAAGGTGTTGGAGTTTTTTGTTTGTTTTTTTTTAAAGTGAATTCTGTCTTACCTCTTTGAAAATGAAAGAGAAGAGTGAGATGATAAAAGCAAGAAGTAGTGATATACTTGGACTATTCGAGAGAAACACGAACTGAGAAAAAGGAAAAAGTAACAGCAGAAGGTGGGAGCTGGGAAAAAAGGATGAAGATGAAGAAACGTGAAGATGACAAAGGCATGGATAAATGTCAGAAGCTGTACAGGTCAAGATGTATTACATATGTTTGCTTTTGGAGAGCTCTGGTTTGTTGATTTGGAGAAATGCATTTCTACCCCGGAGATGAGTCGAAAGCACATGAAATAGCTCCAGATGAATGGGCGTCAGAGTAAAATAGGAGGTACGAGAAAATGATGCTAGAGGAACAAATGAAGCCAAAAGGTTGAAGGACAGGTGTTTATGTCAGCACAACGCTTTCTCAGAAATCAGCTGTCAGAGTCATCTCTTTCCTATTCCCCTACTCACTGCCTGCAACCGGGTAATGACATGGAACATTAGTACATATTTTCCAGTTTCTAAAACCCAAGTGAACAAAATCAGCTCTTCTGCCTGTGGCGAGAAGAGCAAACAATTGCAAGAACACACACGGTATCTTCCTCTTCAGCAAGGGCTTCACCTAACAGTGCAGATAGACAAGGCACATATCTATTTAAAAATCACTTGGGTCCACGCGCACCCAAAGGAGCGAAGCACATCGCTGTCACATTCCGTAAATCCCTGGCCGAGTAGCAGCTTCCTAATCAAATCAATCAAGTAACGGAAGTGACATTTAACTCAGGGTGTTCTCAACAGACCAGCAGGTAGCAACTTCAGACCTCTAGCAAGTGATACAATTAGAAACTGCTTCAGAACAACACTTTATAACCAAGTAGGCTCCCCCCTTTCCTCTGAAAGGTTATGGCCTTCTGTAGATCAAACACCAAAAGGGGCCTGAACACCATTCTCAGTCTTAGGGCTGGGGGATGCTCGTGGGCTTTTGGGTTTGTTTTGATTTAGCCTTCAGAAAATGAGCCATACTTTCAATTTAAGTACATTTTAAAGACCAAGCCTACCTTATTATTACCAAAATCAAATATCATTGCCATCCTCTGCTTTTCATTATCTTAAAAGGAGAGTGTAAGCGATACAAGAATGACTCAAGAGCAGCAAACGTACAGAATTTTGTATAGTTACATAAAGCCAAAGTTTTTTCTTTGCTTCAAGACTTCTGGTTAGAATAACTACCAATTTTATATCAAAATGTCACATTTGGACACACAGTTACACCACAAATGAGCTCAAAGACACAACGCCAGTCGTAGCATTAGACTCTCAAAGAGCACATAACTCATAGTAACAAAATCAGGTGAAGAACAGCTACCAGCTCATCCTGCATTAACAGTTCTGAGTCATGCAACTGCAGAGAAGATTTATCTCTGAAGGACCAAAGTGTTAAAATATATATAAATCAGCTGTAAACGGCTGCTTAACAAATCAGTTTCACAACCATGACGATGAAGCACTGGTCTTTACCCTACATTTGCATTCTGGTCTTTGCCAAAGTCCAGCACTCTTTGGAGGCTTTACTGAAGGTGACAAGACTGCACCCAGAGGCAAGCACGAGCCCACACGGAAATCTTTCCAAAATCAGGCCTGCTCATGCCACGCAGAACAGAGCAGCTCCCAGTCCTGATGCAGTACTATCAGCAGACACCTCTGGTACCTCCTTAAAGATGGTAAAGCAAGCAGACTTGCAGTAAGTGGACACCAACATCAACTGTCATTTCGACTGCTCAGAGGATGCTTGAGTAGTTTCATAATGACTGCAGGAGGTTTACAATGAATAAAGCCCTCTAAAGTCATCCAGAGCCCACAGAAGACAATTTTTCTGCTGAGCTCACACATACATTCAGCCTCTGGTCACCTGCTGAGCATTTTTACCTTCTTACATGTTACCAGTGTGTCAAGGCGGTCTATGTTTAACTGATACAATGTAGAGTCTGCCAATGTCACTAGCTCCTTCTGTAAAGGCACCAAGCAGTGACCTATGTTCAACTGTATCAATTTTTCTTTCCTGACACAAACTACAAATCAAGCTACAAAAACTTTAAACGGGGGAAGCAGGACTAGCTCTTTACAAAGAAGTCAGTAATTCCTTTAGCAAGTTTTTAAGCAGAGAGAGCACCTTTGAACTTGGTGCTCTACATTTTTTTTTTTTTTAAAAGATGAATTGCATGTTTCATATCAAGAACCCAATGAATTATTGTCATGAATACTTTAGCCACTCCAACATAAGTTAAAAAAAAATCAGCATTTTTGATTTGCTGTCACTGTGTTCACTCGAGAGAGATATGGAAAGGATTCCTGAAGATTCACAGCAACAGAAAAAAAGACCCTAGGAGGATGCCAGAAGCCTGCTTAAAAAAATAAATCCAAAACCCTTAAGCAAACGTAGCTTACAGTAAGACCAAACCCACATACAGCAAGTCACCACCACAAACTGAAAGTAATGCTGTTACCTAGTGGTGGAAACCTAGGTACATACAAAATTGTACAGCTCTGGCTTTTTTTTTTTTTTTTTTTTTNACAATTGAAAAAAAAAAAAAAAAAAAAAAAAAAAAAAAAAAAAAGCCTGATTTATGAGCTAATGAAAGACAGCCCTTTTCTTGCACTCAGTTCTGTGGCAAAGGCTCAGTATTTTTGCACCTGTCAGATTTGATTCTCAGCAGAATAAATGACAGATGAGAAGCTACCTCATTTCCTGACTGTCTCAAACCTGTTGTTTTACACTTCTCTTGAAACTGGAACAAGAGCTGGAAATCTGCAGTACAAAAGCCCTACCACTTTCATCCTCAAACATCAGTTTTCCCCAGAGCACAGTAACAAAAACAGCACGGCACATCCCTCAGCATCCTGTCAGATCATATTTTCGATTACATAAACCAACGCTAGCCGATTTCAGCCAGCACCCTCTGTGACATCTGGATGAATATGTTTATATTGCTTTCAGTCAGCAAATAAATAACTACAGGCAGCAAGCAAAGACATGAAGACTTTAATGTCACTTACTCAAATGCAAAGAAGAGTCCACTGGTGACCAGGATGAGAACAAGAGTCAGGTAGAAGACCCCAGTCTGTCGAGCCATCATGATCCTCCCATTGCAGAAGAATTTGTTTCTTCCAGGAAAAACCTCCCATTTTCTCTTGGGAGCTGTCTTCTTTTTCTTATGGGGAGACTCCATGGGAGAAGAAGAGCTGTGTGTGCTGATCTGACTGTATTCACAGTCTTTCATGGGCCCACTGCCTCCTCCAGGAGTCATCAAGAGAGAGTGGAGTGTGGGGAGAACCCCACCAAAAAGTATACCCAATATATGTATGTGTAAAGCTTCTTCTGACAAGGCAACCCTCTCCACCAGCCCCAGTTAAAAAATGAAGTCTGCTACCAGACTAGCAATAGGTGTGCCACACAAACACAGTTAACTCTTCAGAAACCAAAGCTGTCATATCAGCAACACTCGAGAGGGATCCTTCCTTCCTCCACCAGTTACAAAACAACCACGCAGGACAATCCTCTTTAAAACAACTTATGACAAAACAAGATCAAAAAGAAAAAAAAAAATTAAGAAACAGTTAGGCTGGCCAAAA
>VXAV01005477.1:387214-408706 GCA_013399715.1 Alectura lathami | reverse complement strand
CGCAGACGCCAGTCGAGAAGCGCCGTCCTGCACCCACCCTTCCGGCGCGGCACCGCCGGGCCGTGGCAGGGCAGCGGTGGCCCGGTCGCCTGCAGGGAGCCCGGCGGGAGGAGTCCCGCGGCTGAGAGCGCCCTGCTCGCAGCTGCTTGCTGTTCTTGTTGCCTGGCATTCTCTGTGACCCGCTAGAGACCAGCGGGTATGCACATTGCACAGTTCTCTTAGGCACATCGTTTACAAAGTTCTGCAGCTTGCTAAAGGAGCTGCATAACCCACACGGAATGGACGGGCTTGGGAGACGTGGTGGGAATCAGCCCCGCAGTTCCAACAACCACAAAGCACGCTGATCAATTTTCCAGACGGATTAGGATACAACACGATCACCTTGCATCGCTGGTGGTTAAATGTCCCAGAGGAGACACCAAAAAAACAGAAGTGTGAGGATGCAGCTGAATTTCATATGTTGGCAATGTGTCTTCTGTTTCCATAATTCCACTTCTAATTTTGCCGTGGAACGTTCATCCCTTTACTCTACTATAAACTAATTCCTTATCCAGAAACACTGATAACGAAGGAACTTTAGAACAGATTGATCAGCACTGGATACTCCCTTCCCTTGGAGAAAATAATACAGAGGGGCCTGGTACGCACCCTCCTGGTGGGTCCACCATCCAGTTTATTGGTATGCAAGAATCATTTTGATTGCAATAATCATTGATATGCAATAATCATTATTAATGCCACATAGGAAAAGTATGGAGGGGTACACCCTCTGCAAGATGTAAAGGCGTAGTCCTTTGGTAAGCAGACAGCAGGATGTAAAACCAGTTCATGATAGCATCTCTTGTGCAAATGCAATGGCATCTTTTTCTTCCTCTACGTGTAACAGATTCTGCTGCATTATTCCTTCCCATACCCTCCTCCTCCCTCAGTGCTTGTTGTTAATGTTTGCCTGACTTGTAACTTAGATATCACAGTGTTATTATTCTTTGAAATGTTCTTTATAAACAACTGTGAGGTTTTCTTTCTATCTTCCCAAATACAGCATCAATACCTAGCAGCAGAAGGCTGCTGACCAAAGTTTTGTGGTTTCACTGACAAGCGTTTTTAGTCTTCATCAGGTTTTTACTAGCACATTGCCTGATATCTGTACTCTGACAATATTGATGATTGTAAAATGTAAAATGTGAATGTTCTCTCCTGAGATTAAGAAATATTTTAGACATTCAGAAAATAGAGCAAACAGTTTATGTACAAATGTCACTGTTGGCTTATCTTCATTGGTAGCACTCAGGCTAATTTCAGAAACACTCTTCAGAAACAAAGCATTTGTCAAACAATACCAGCACCTCATTCAAGCTGGCGTCTTGCTCCATGGTATTTCCCTTGGGTTTTGTTTACGACATTGTGGTTGTGAAGTGAACTTCAGCCATGTTAACTGAGACAAATATGTAAAATAATCTGAGGAGTGCTGATCAAACAACTCTGAAAGTCACAGCGAAAGCCAAACTTTTATTTTCAATAGCCAACATACCCAGGCTCTGTTAGGATCATCCAGCGCTACACGTGGTACTTTTCACACAGACAGCCTGTTCCAGTGCCTAATCAGTACTGCTCCTGCGCTGGAATTCAGAGTATTATTGGCGTCCTTTTGCAAATATTATGAACACAGTATCAACAACTCTTTAAAGCTGCTTTTAAAACCATTTGAAAACACCACTACAAAAATACTTCATACAGCCAATATTTCACACAATTTAACAGTATTCTTGAAAGCATTTGTTATCATTCACATACAATATTAATGACAATTGGTTTGAGGCACCTAACAGATTAAATCATAAACACAGTAGCTAGGATGAATACATTCTCTCTTTGTAAAATTTTGTAGCACCATGTGTTCTGGTATGTACTTCTCTGACCTCTTATCTGTGACTCAGGTTGATCTCACGCAGTGGGAGAATATGTTGCAGTGACATATACTTCATGAAAGAAAACAAGCCTCTCTTTTTGTTAGGAAAATACTAATCACTGAAAGTTGCTGTCTTTTACCCTGTCTTCAGCGTGGAGGTGTCACAAGGGCAAGTCTTAACAGGGAAGCTCATTTGCTAAGATGACACATCACCTTACAGACATGGAACACCTGTTACCATACTTCACGACAGAATCAGCTGGTATAAGCATTACTAAAATATGTAAGCGATTAACTAAACACAAACTAGAACACTGTAGCATTTTGAACATAAGATATCTGTATTCCACTCATCCTGGTTTGCCAAACCAATTGCCTCTAATGAAAAAAGGAGGAGGAAGTAACTGGTTCAGTATTGAACTGGAAGATCTAGTATTCTCACAGTGGAAAGAAATTAGGGCACTGCCGCAGATACGTTTTCTAGGCACATTTTCCAAACCACAAGTAATTTTGGGGGAAAAAAAATCAGGAGAAGCAGTGATAATACCATTGTCATGCGAGATACTGAAGGAGGCCTTGCAGGTCCATACTCGCTCAATTGTACAGCAGTGCACCATACATGCCAGCTGACAATGTCAACAGCACTTGCATAATACTAAGAGTTTTCTACAATAACATTTTCCCTCATCAAATAATTTTCTACTTTATCTCTGGTGTTCTTCAAAACTAACCTCATTCTCTACCACTGCTTGGTCAATGAGCCATCATTTTACAGTCTTTCTAATTGCAACTGTTCATTTCATGAAAGTACTTCATTTCCTTAAAAAAGGGGTTTGGGTAGAACTAGAAATATTGCTAAATTTCATAGAAGTTGCCAAATAGCTTTGGAGGAAAAGCTTTTTTTTTCCATTACTCCTCCAGTAGCTTAATCTTTTCAGTATTCTAATTTTAACGTTATTTCACTTTTTAGAAAATTAACTTCATTTTGCTTAGTTTAGTTTAAATAATTACATCTCTAAAACTGTAATTAAATGTTTAGCAAAATACAAAAGAACTTTTTTTTTTTTTTTTTTCTTGGTGGGTTTTGTCAAGAAAACTGAAAATGAAATTACTTACACAACTTCAGTACTAGTAGCACTGATCTCTTTTGAAATTACTGATTTGTTGTTCAGCTGGGCCATGTCCTCAGAGAAAATTGTCCAGCTTATGACTGTTGTCTCTTAAGTCTGCATTTTGAAAGAGCAACAAGACTGGTCATTGCGCAGCCTTCCAACAGAGCGATACATACACTGCTCCTCTGCAGTGTGAATTAAGCAGGCAAGAGGAGGAAAGAAAACTTTTCCACAGCAATCTCTGGAGGTTGGAATCAATTTTATATTCATATTACCCACTTCATGCCACGCCATATCTCATGGTTGTTGGTGGTAGGTGGTTGGTTTTTTTTTTTTTGTTTGCTTTGGTTTTTCTGTGGGGGCAGTGTTCTGTTTTGAAGCATTAGAAACAACTTTGTAATTTAAGTGTCTGAAATGGCTTAGCCATATAGAATCTGGGATATTTCTAAAGTTTTTCAACTTACAACTTTGGCTTCTTTACATATGGCTTCACTGCTTTGGACAGAAGTCAAAATCTATGGATATTTTCATAGAATAGAATCATAGATTCACTAAGGTTGGAAAAGACCTTTAAGATCATCTAGTCCAACCGTCAACCTAACACCACTATGCCCACTAAACCATGTCCCTAAATGCCACATCTACATGTTTCTTGAACACCTCCAGGGAAGGAGACTCCACCACCTCCCTGGGCAGCCTGTTCCAATGCCTGACCACTCTCTCAGAGAAGAAGATTTTCCCAACATCCAACCTGAACCTCGCCTGGCACAGCTTGAGGCCTTTACCTCTCGTCCTATCACTGTTACCTGGGAGAAGAGGCCGACCCCCACCTCACTACAGCCTCCTTTCAGGTAGCTGTAGAGAGCAGTAAGGTCTCCCCTGAGCCTCCTCTTCTCCAGACTGAACAGTCCCAGTTCCCTCAGCTGCTCCCCATCAGACTTGTGCTCCAGGCCCTTCACCAACGTTGTTGCCCTTCCTTAGACACGCTCCAGGGCCTCGATGTCCTTCTTGTAGTGAGGGGCCCAAAACTGAACACAGCACTCGAGGTGCAGCCTCACCAGTGCTGAGTTTAGGGGGACGATCACCTCCCTGGTCCTGCTGGCCACACTATTCCTAATACAAGCCAGGATGCCATTGGCCTTCTTGGCCACCCAGGCACACTGCTGGCTCATATTCAGCCATCTGTCAACTAGCACACCCAGGTCCTTTTCCTTCACACACTTTGCAGCCACTCTGCCCCAAGTCTGTAGCATTGCACAGGGTTATTGTGACCTCAATACAGGACCCAACATTTGGTCTTGCTGAACCTTATGCAGTTTTAGCCTCAGCCCATCGATCCAGCCTGTCCAGATCCCTCTGTAGAGCCTTCCTTCCCTCAGGCAGATCAATGCCTCCTCCTAACTTGGTGTTGTCCACACATTTACTGAGGGTGCACTCTGCCTTCATCCAGATCTTCAATAAAGATATTAAACAGGACCAGCCCCAGTACTGACTCTTGGGGAACACCACTCATAACAGATCACCAGCTGGATTTAACTCCATTCACCACCACTCTCTGGGCCCAGCCATCCAGCCACTTTTTACCCATCAGAGAGTCCACCTGTCCAAGCCATGGGCTGCCAGCTTCTCCAGGAGAATGCTGCGTGAGACAGTGTCAAAGGCTTTGCTGATGTCTAGGCAGACTACATCCATAGCCTTTCCCTCATCCACCACGCGGGTCACCTGATCATAGAAGGAGATGAGGTTGGTCAGCCAGAACCTGACTTTCACAAATCCATGCTGGCTAGGCCTGATCCCCTGGTTGTCCTGCACATGCCATGTGATCGCACTCAAAATGATCAGCTCCATAACCTTCCCTGCTACTGAGGTCAGGCTGACAGGCCTGTAGTTCCCTGGATCATTTATTCCAGCAGAATAAAATGAGAATTCTCCTTAAAATTGCAATTAAAATCCAAAAGTTTTGAGAAGAGAGCATGCTTCCCTGATCAGTGACTATTTCCAAAGTTTAGAAGATACAGCCTTAAAATCTTGCAATTTCAACTGAAAAAATACGTAACATACACATTGTGTGAGGTCATCACTGTGGCATTTTAACCCTATTTAACACTCCTTCTTACTCTAATTTGAGCATAGGAAAGAAGAAAATATATTTCATTTTGGAAAGTTCATGTAGAACATGAACAAACCAAAACAAAGGGCCAGGAAAGTACAGTTACACGAGGAAAAAAAAAATATTTCCAGTGTTGTCAGTCTTGGAGCACAAAAAACATTCCCTCACTGGAGCCAGGAAATAATTTTCCTCAGTCTTAAATCCTGCATTAGTGTCGTACACTGCTCAAACTGTGGAGTGAATTACTGTTTGCAGTTTTGCTTCCATGTGAAGAGCCTTGCATTCTGCATTGCTTGATGCAGAGCAGCACCGCTTTATTAGCTAGTACCGTACAGAAATTTCTGTGCACTTCAGCTAAGGCATATAATATGGCTATATTACTGATTCTTGGTTAAGGTTGTTCATAGAGCTTTATTCTAAGTTCACCAAACTGTTACCTTTTCTACATTTAACTTCCTCTTTAAAACCACTTTTTTTCTTTCTTTCTTTCTTTTTTTTTTTTTTTTTTTCATAATACATACAGGAAATGAGCTTAGTATTTCGGAGAAATAAATATATTATCATGGGTCATACCCATCTGCACTCTACATGGCACATTTGCTTTCTGATTTCTTGGTGTCTCTGCTACTGACTGAAAATTCCTTATTATTGAGATGGGCCTCACTCTTCCATTCAGTACATTTAATATTGAAACAAGTGGCTGTGGAAGGAATGGATGAAAAAAAGCTAGATTCCCTTTCACCATCACAGTAAATTCGTTTTCCCCCACGGTCCACATGACGCTCCTCACATGACAAGAGAATCATATTCTGTGGCTAACACGCTGACCAGCTAGCTGGCTGCTGCCAAGTGACATAAAGCGAAGTGATGTAAGATGGGTGACTAGCTGAGCAGACCTGGTAGCTCACAACCACCAGAAGAGGAAATCCTTCCTCTCTTCCCCTTTCTCCATGGTGAAGGATTGCAATTGTCCTGTCCTGTCCTCTCCTCAGACCCATCTACCTGCTCATGTATTTCCACCTTCTCCCTTGCAGTCTCTCCACTTCTAGTCAGACTTTTTGCTCAACTGTCTTGTTACAAGTACCAAGAGTATCAGCAGAAAACTACTCACACACACAATCCCCCTTCTCTGAGATCATGGAATCATATGATATTCTGTGTTGGAAGGGACCCTGAAAGGTCACTGAGTCCAGCTCCTGACCTCTCACAGCACCACTCAAAATCCAAACCCAAACCCTGTGTCTGAGAGCGGTGTCCAAACGCTCCCTGAACTCCAGCAGCTCGGGGCCGTGCCCACTGCCCTGGGGAGCCCGTTCCATGCCCACCACCCTCTGGTGCAGAACCTTTTCCTAACCCCCAGCCTGACCCTCCCCTGATGCAGCTCCATGCCGTTCCCTCGGGCCCTGTCGCTGTCCCCAGAGAGCAGAGCTCAGCGCCTGCCCCTCCGCTCCCCTGTGAGGAAGCTGTAGGCCGCCATGAGGCCTCCCCTCAGCCTCCTCTGCTCTGGGCTGAACAAACCAAGGGATCTCAGCTGCTCCTCATAGTTCTTGCCCTCTGGACCCTCCACCATCCTTGTAGCCCTCCTTTGGACACTCTCTGATAGTTTTATGCCCTTTCTTATATTGTGGCACTCACACCTGCACCCAGTGCTTGAAGTGAGGCTGCACCAGGCAGAGCAGAGCGGGACAATCCCTTCCCTCACCAGGCTGGTGGTGCTGGGCCTGACGCACCCCAGGGTATGGTTGGCCCTTTGGGCTGCCAGGGCTCACTGCTGACACAGGTTCAACTTGCCATCAGCCAGAACCCCCAGATTGCTTTCCATGGGGCTGTTCTCCAGCCTCTCTTCCCCCACGCTGTACATATATCCAGGGCTGCCTCATCCCAGGTGCAGAATCTGGCACTTGCTCTTGTTAAGTTTCATGCAGTTGGTGATTGCCCAGACCTCTAATTCGCCAAGATCTCTCTGCAAGTCCTCTCTGCCCTAGAGGGATTCAACAGCTCCTTGCAGTTTGGTGTTGTCCATACACCAGTTCATTTTTTACAACTTCGTCATGCTGGAACAACTCAGCAGAGGACACGACAGAGCATTCAGGACTGTCACAAAGGAAGGGGAGGAGGAATACATTGGCTAGCAAAAGGGAAGTGAAAGAGGAGAAGGTGCAGGCAGGAGGACTGCAGCCAGTGGTTAGATTGAGCTAGGCTGCCACTGAACCTCAAGCTCAGCCAGATCTGCTCACAGAGGCATCCACAAAGTGCACAAGCTGGCAAAAATTGATACGAGAAAACACGTAGCTTAAAAGCAGAAGAAGGGACAGTAGGACCTTCCCATGTTGGGTAGTTGTGAACTGATAAATAAGCTCAAGCCTGCTCAGTAAGACTTTCTGAGGATGGCAATATATAATGACCAAGTTCTTCCCACAGTGTGGGCATTAATTTGTTTTTCTCTCTTTCATGGATTTTCAGGAAACTTTTAAGAATTTATTTATACTTGAAATTTCCACCCTTTTTCCTATTTGGCCAAGAAAGTTCCAAAGACTATCTTTAGAGATGGGAAGTCTCACTGACACTTTAAACCACTGTATACATCCATTCCCATAGGAAACAAAACAAAAAAACACAGTACATAACACATCTGCAAATACTCATGTAATTAAAGGAATGCTGTCAAAAGCAATTATTTTAATCAACTAATTAAAATAGTAAAAATTTTTGGAGATGGAATTCTTTAATTAATATCACCTTCTTAAAAGAATATCCCTTTTACAGGTGTTTTGTTTTTTTTTTTTCCTTCTGTTTCCTAATGTGAGCTATAGAAGGGATCAGACTCTTGGTTGAGGAAAGAACAGCCACAAATATGCTCAAGTTTATCTCATATACAACCTTTTCCCCCCACCTCTGTGTATGTTTCCTGGTTTCTGCTTCCTTTCTCTCCCCTGCTGCCATAGCAAACAGCCTCTTGCAGCACTGTGGAAAAGCAAGAGCTTGTATTCTGCAGTGGAGCGCAGGAAAGCACTGTCACCCAGCTGATGCGGGAGTGTGACACTCATTTTCAGAAAAATCTTCATAACAATTACAGTGGTGGGCTGTTTCACTGTTTTGGACTACACATTGCTGTCTGCCATACCTGCCATTGCTGTCAGAGGAACACATCCATGATGTGTTTATGTGGAGTAATGCAAAATACATAATAGTTTTCCTGGAGGAATTAGGCCATTAGAGACTTCTGAAAATCCCAGAGGGGGGCTGTCTGCATCATTGAATACTTAACTAGGCCATCTGAAAATGGAGCTAGCTGCTTTTGAAAATCTCTTTAATGCTTCATTGTCACAATTCAGCATCATTAACTGGGAAGATTTAGCATTATATCACTGCTTTTCTCTTGCTCCCTTCTTTTCTTTGCCATACTCATTTCCCTTCCTTCAACTTGTTTTCTGTCTCCTCCACACACGCCCTCCCCTGCTGCACATACTTTCCTTCAGAAAACAGCAATACCTCGGTTTTCATACTGACCCTTTTTCCTGTCATAAAACAATGAGGAAAAAAAAAAAAAAAAAACAGCAACAAAAAAAACAGAGAACAGGTCATTTTACACCTCTGAGAGCTATTGTTTTCAGGACAATAAGCCATGACAGACTCAGGGGTGCAGCGCAGCAAGGTCAGATTTGGAAGGCCTGGGTTCCTTCCCTCCTCCTAGCAAATAAGGTAAGAAGCTTATTTCATTTACCTGATAATTCATACTCCAGAATCTGAATATTCAATGAGCTCTGTAAACAAAGGACTAGATATGACTCAAGAATCACATGGCTGGCAACACTGTGGTAGAGAAAAGAAGACTGACAATCAACAGAAATGTGTCACTGGTGATATAGAAGTGTGGTCAGAGACATAAAACAAGAACATTTTCCCTCTTTGTTCATTCCCGTATTTCTGTGAACACTTGGATGGGCTTTGCTCTTCTCAAAACCTTCTGCTTGGCTATGTGTGTATTTACGGCATCAGAGTTTTAGCAATTACTTGTACTAGTAGTGGACGCAACATTTTCAGATGGAAATTTGCTTTTAAATTCATAAAAAATTATTTCATACCAAAATGAATGCAATGGCTCAAGTGTTCTCAGAAGTTTATATTCTTCAAGTATGCCCAGCTGGACCTCGTAAGACATATTTCTATTTTTTTTCCTGTAAGATTATTATCCATTAATTATTTCTTACAGAATAAATGGAATGGAAAGCATGGGATTATCTGCATGGTTAAGACAAGGTTTTGACCAAGATTCTGAGAGTGAGTTTTAAAGGCTTTAGAACATATGCTTTCAATACCAAGTAGGAGAATGAGTTCACAAATCTGAATTTTTGTAGAATTAGTTTATACTAATCTACATAATTCACATAAATTAATTCTGATGAGCAAATAGCAGCCTGTAGCATAATCACATCTTAAACCAATAAAACTGTAACCAGCAAATCCAAGAAATCCATTCGGAATTCTAAAGAAAATTATTCATGCAATAAATACTATGCAAAGATTAGTCTTGGAAGCATTATATATTGGTATGTTTTATTTGCTTAAGAGGACAGTAGGTGCAGAATACTAACAGGAATAGAACAGAAAAAAAAAATCTTACCTTCAGAAAAAAAAAAAAATGAGATTAGGTGAAATATTTAAACTCAGGTTTGATATAAAGGCAATGAAAGTGCTACCCAGTAACCAGAGTCTCTCCTGATGTGAAAACTCCATATTCATTTGTACCACAGGTATGTGTGAGTAGAAACTGGAGAAATCTTTCTACTTTCCAGGGAGACCTTCCAGTACGTAAGGAGGGCCTACAGGAATGGTGAGGAGACACTTTTTGTCAGAGCTTGAGTGATTGGACAAGGGGCTTTGAAGTAAAAGAGGGTAGATTTAGATTACATGAGGTAGAAATTCTTCACTGTGAGGCTGGTGAGGCACTGGAACAGGCTGCCCAGAGAGGCTGTGGATGCCCCCTCCCTGGCAGTGTTCAAGGCCAGGCTGGATGGGGCTCTGAGCAACCTGGTCTGGTGGGAGGTGTCCCTGCCCATGGCAGGGGGGTTGGAACTAGACGAGCTTTAAGGTCTCTTCCAATCCAAACCATTCTATGATTCTATGAATTCTATGACTTCAGCTTTAGCAGGGTATGGGCAGAACTGCCCTCACTCCAGTTCCAAGCACACAAAGTGGGACATCCTAAGTGAGTTACATCTCAGCCACAGAACCCCAAGTAACCAGCAACATCAGAGGGATAAAAACTGTGTGTGGGGGGGGATATTCTATGAATATTTGAGCTTGAAGAACTTCAGTTACTAGTAAATAGGATTCCCTTTTAATTTTAAGATAACTTTGTGATAATCTGATAAATATTTATATGAGGAAATTTATAAATGGTGTGGATGCATAGAAGAAGGAAATCTCCACATACCCACAGAGAGAAGCCTGAGTCCTTCAAGCAAACAGCATCAGCCCTGTGTGTCCAGGATGGTGGACACTGGGCAAAGTCAATGGGTGAAGCTTCAGGTGGCTGCTCAGTGTTGAGGAGCAGGGGATGATGACATAAAGAGGGGAAAACTTAAGCACCTGCTGCCCATGGGAGAAACTGCAGGTGGATTTTTAGGGATACCTTACCCAAAAAGAATATCCTGTAGGGGGAAATCATCTGTAAAAACCTGCATTTCTCTAATTTCAAAGGTAACTGCAACCAGAAACGATTCCTCCACAGAGGAATGCAAACAAGAAGAAACTTGCCAGTAGCATGAAGAGGCAGCTCATGGGATTTATGAAAACCTACTTTAACCGCCATTTTTTTTTTTTTTTTTTATGATTTTCCTGCAAACCAACTGGTGCAGACTAGATTTCGGCATGCAGATGAAAACTAGGGCTTCCCCGGGCAGACTGGCTTCATTTTTATCCTTTTTCACACTGACGAAAGCATATTTTAGTTCAAAATCCATCCCCCCCTTTTTTTTTTTTTTTTTCCGTCTGTATACCACAGCCTTATTATGCACCATGCAGAACACTCATCAGTTGTCTGCCTCTAACCACAATACCTAACCACAACGTGACGCCCAGACAAACACACAGCGGTAACCTTTGCATAGCATACTCTGTGAACACGTCCCACCTGCTGTTATTGCTTGCTGTAAGTGCCACTGTACCTGCTGCTTGTGCAACAGCTCAGGAAACCACGACAGCATCTCAGGCCTCTCCTGGGCCTGCCGGGGCTAGGTAAGACATCTCCAGATGTCCCTCTAAACGTATTGCTGAAACCTCTAGATTTACATGAAGAATAATTTATTTATCTATTTATTCATTTAATTTTGCAAAGACAACAACCAATACAATAATGACTTACGAGGTTTTGCATTTTGAAGACCAACATTCCCCGTGGCACCACACTATGCTTTGTATCTGAGACAAGCAGTAGATAATCAAGAATTCTTGGCCACAGGAAGCCACATGAGAGGTGCCTGTCTGTCTGGGTTAGCTCCTGCCGTTCAGCACTGGCAATCTGGGCACCCATGCATATTCAGGAGGCAGCTGGTGCAGTTCAGCTTTGGCAAATCCAAGGTGGGGCTGTTTGCAGTCAAAATCTTCAAAGCCATTCTCCAAAGCCTGTATACCCATACAATTTTCTTCAGCAACACTGAAAACAGTCTGCTCTTTTTCCAGTGTGGATTTCCCCGTTGCAGGGAACAAAAGATGGGATTCACATTCTGAGGCCATCTCTGCACGGTTCCTATAATTACACTAAGAGAAAAGCTATCACTGTAATTTTCAGCTCTTCACTCACCCAAAGTGAGTGCCTGGCACTCTCCCCCCCTTTGCAGAACCTGGGCTTCTGCAAAGCCAGGGAGCCTGTGTTTGTTTCAGGCATTGCAGCTTTATCTTGGATGACGTGCCCCCACCCAGTCAAGCTGCACTTGTGCAGTGTTGCAGGGGACCATGCCCTCAGCTCGCTGCCCACATGGCCCACCAGGATACAGAGGATGCCAATTCCCACGTTCTGCAAGAATCCCTGTGACCTGATGCACCTTTGTGTGAAGGACGTAGTGAACACTTCAATGTGGATTATTCCCGTAAGATTATGTCTTTCAGTCTACATCCATCTCCGCACTGTTGCTGCCTCCAAGCAGTCAGCAGCTCTGGGATGGTGGGCAAGTGGGTGTTAGCAAGAGCACAGCATCACAAACAGCACCTGGGTCTGTAGGGTCAGAAGGGCACTGCTTGGATCAACGTCCATTCACACCAGTGCTCACAGGGTAGAATTTTTCCCTCTGTACATGGCCAAAATAAAAAGCACTAATTTCCTTCCTTCCTCTGCATCTCCTCCAGAAGACAAAAGCAATGGTTTCCTGTTCCTCTTTACACAAAAAGACCAACCACCCACCCTTACCCCTCCACTTCCTTTTCCCACCTCCTTCCAAAGTCAGGAAAAGCACCAGTTTCACTCCCCCTCACCAACACACCCCAAGTACACAACTCTTCATCTCCTTAACCCTCATAACTTAACTCTCCTCCTGTCCCTAAGCAGGTGGCATGCTCAGGAGTGCTCTCTGCACAGGCCAGTGCCCAAGGCTCATACACGAACAAAACCCAAGCTCTCTCAGGCAGGTGGACAGTATCCCACTTCTTGGCTGCCTGCCCATATCCCCTCCGGACAAAGTCAGCCCATGTTCCCTGATATCCCCCTCAAGGACAGGAGCCCTGGAGCTGAGATCAGGGAAGGAAAACACAAAGAGCCCTCCAAGCCCTCCCCTGGTACCTACCTAGAACATGCTGCTTGCAGTCCTGGGAGATGCTGTGACAGCAGAGGCTACTCTTTCAGGTGGGAAGACATGACCCAGGCCCTGGAGTCCAGCACATGCCTGGCAGATATCCTCAGGAGCTGTCAGGCTGAACATTCATCTGAGATGCACCAAAGATGCTTCCATGTGCATTTGGAGTATAATTCACACAGCATGTGGAAATTTTGGGAGAAGGCATCAACATGAGACAGCTGAAATCAAAGGAATGCTGTAGCAAGAATTTTGGCTGACTAAAAACCAGCTGAGTTGAACATGCTCCGTCCTATATGAACAGCAGCCAAATGTATGGGCAGTGCAGAAGCATGTCCTCTGTAGACACTCAAATTTCTCCTATACGTAGTGAGAGAGCATAATCACTGCACAGCTTGAAGACAGAAATACAGCTGGCAAGGACATAACTCTCTCGTGCTAGGTGCAGGCTTGAACTGAGTTTTTATTGCAATGGCATGTTTTGAAGAAAAGGAAGTTTTTAGATTTCAGGAATTTTGAAGAGTGAAAGGAATTCACAGGAGAGAAAAATCCAGACCTTACATAATTCAACTCAAAAAAAAAAAAAANAAATCATTAAAAATTTTTCTGTTTTTTTTTTTTTTTTTTTGTAATGGTATTTTCAATATTGAGTTAGAGAAGGAATAATACAATTATTAGTAGGTTAGGTTTTTAAGTTTTGCATTTTACACTTTAATTAAAAAGTTACTAAAATATATAATTTTACAAGTAAAAAATTAAAGTTCCTCCCATCCCTGGGAACTGTATTTGATTACACAGTATGATTCTTTATATAAGAAACTGAAATTCATTTTTTCAGGGGAACATATTACGTTGCCATTTTAACACAAGGGAAAACAGAATAAATTGTATCGATCAACAAACTTCTTAAAACTTTAGAAAGCTAAGCTAACTAGAGGAGCTCTGAGAAATTGTGCTTGTGGCTGCAGTCCTTTGCAGTCTTGGAAGCCCTGCTGCACTCTGTGGCGTAAGTGGAGCACCACCTGGCACACACACGAATGACATTGTAGCATACATCACAGGTGGTCGTCATTTGCATGGCCAGGTGCTGCTTTGATATCCCCCAAAGTATCTGAGGCCAGATCATTTTGTCACGCCTCTGTCCACCCAGGGCAAAGAATGCCACAATCCTGGTATCTTCTATTTTATCTCAAAGACAGAACTAGGAAGGACTCTCTTCAGTTGTTGCTTCTTCCTTGTGCCTCCCTGCCAAAACCTCTGTTCTGCTTCGTATCAGCCAGCAGCACTCTTTCCCATCGGTTCAAGGGATCACTTTTCTTCGCCTGAAGAGGTTTATTTATTTGTTTGTTTGCTCCCTTTTGCTGAGCTGAAAGCATTTTAAATGTCAGCTGTGAATCAGGAACCCTTGGCTGGTTGGTAACATCTGTCTCTCTGTTCTGCCAAGTAGGTCCAGCTGACCTTCCAGGGGTTCATATACCCTCTAACAAACAGAATATCCATGTTTGCCCTATATGACACCAGATTTCATAATATCTGCCTGATACATCCAGCATGTGTACACAGCACATATTCACATGCCACATGTTCACAGCCTGTTGTGAGATCAGGGCCATAGACAGATATCAAAGAGCTGTAAATCCTGATATATAGATATATATAAAAAAAAAACTAATCTGACTTTCAGCTCTATGAATGCAGCAAAGCACTTCCAAAATTAAGCACTCCCGTTTCTTTCTCTAATCACTCGTTTTATCTACTTTGTAGCTGTTATTAGTGTTAACTTTGTGACCAAAACAGAGCAGGTTAGAAAAGAAAATCTGTAGCAGGTCAAAAATATACAGCATTTTTCTACGGAACAAAAAGTACTGTCCAATGAACACAGAAGGAGATGAGAAGCCAGCGGTTAGTTTTAAGCTTTATTTCTGAACTAAAACCAAAGACCTCTTCACAACCTAACAGAATTAAAGACTCGAGTCTACCATTAATAGCATGTATGGCGCCAGTATAATAATAATAAAAAAAAGGATATTCATCATCTAATAATGATTTACGAAGCTCAGTAATTTGTGTCAGACTTTCCACAACATTATGGTTCTCAAAAAATCCCAGGTCCAAGTAACTAACAGTGCTCAGTTAGACATTGATCTTTTAATGAATGCGTGCACTTTACTGATTTTGCTTTGGCAATGTTACAAGTGTGGAAGTGAGAGAGAAAGAATATGTGCAGTGAAATATTGAGCAACATTTCTGGTATGCTTTGTACTTGGAATATTTAAGTTATTCATTTCAGGGGCAAATATGTACCACAGATCATGTAAGCGTCTTCTGAAAAAACACAAATTTTTGGTACTGAGTTCTTCAAAAAATGTAATAAATAAATGTGAGCTAGCAGAGATCAGATTTGAGGATGGTTTTAGCAATAGGTTTTATTTCACATGACTATGCATGAATAAAAATAGTGCACAGAAAATATTAACTAGCCTATTTTCTACCATACGTCATCCATGGTGTCTCTGTAGCTCACACAAAGTGAGCTTACTCACTTTTTTTTTTAACCATGCACATTTAGTTTTAATGGTTCAGCTCTTCTTCGGTCATCAATAGAGAGCCTTGTTACCATGGTGACAGACAGATGGATTAATGCGATGTTTAGAGAGATACAGCAGTGCCAAATTTTGATATATACAGTAAGCACTAATGTACTGCCTACACAAGGGGGCATGCATGCAGAAAATCTCCGGGACAGTCTTCCATATGTGCAGAGGTGGCTTTGACACAAAATTCCCATTATCTTCTGACAGAAAGTGGCCATCTATCTCCCACTTACGCCCTTCAAAAACTGCCTGTTGCAGACAGGTACAGTTGCCTTAGAAACTTAAGTGGATGGCTAACAAGGCCTGGCAGAAAGGTCTGCTGTCAACACCTAAAAAGTAAGCTGTACATATTAGGCCATGGAGCTACTGGTCATCTGAGAGTCATTATCCGTAATCCACTGCTTGAAGTGCAGTCTGACACTTTCAGCTGAGACCGCTGCATTCGCCTGTTTGCTTTACTCACTGCAGCTCTCACGGCGGAGAAAGGAATGTGACGTATACAAAATCAACTGGATTTTTACAGAGCACAGACAGACTGCATGTGCAGTAATTCCTCCCGACAACATCTGCAGTTCCTTCTCTCTCAAACCTTAATAACCGGCATCTTCATTGCCCACCACTCTCCCTCCCTAGAGCTGCTAATGAGCTTTCCTGGTTTCAGAGTATTACCTTAATGATTTGTGTCTTTCAAAAATCCTCACACAGAGATGAAAATAATATGGGGATAAAATATGACAGTTACACTATGAATTCCCCAGCTCAAAGAACTAACAGATATTGTATTAGTTGCATAGTTCACTTTACTCTTCGTGCAATGCTTGAACCATCCTATTATGCAGAACATCTTCACAGCAGAAAGCTATGATAAGCAGCCACATTCATTGAAAGCTGGGTATTTTTAAAACACAATTTGACCCACAGAATGAAATTCTGGCACAAGCTTGGCACTCTTAGAAATATTCTAAATATGAAATCAGAAGTACTTTATCCAGATCACACAATTAATTTCTGTTACAGGAATAGTTTAATTAGAAATGTTTATCATCCATCTGCACAAAGTGATAATTATCATTCATCATGATACTAATATTCAGCTCTCCTTCCAGGGCCTTTTTTAATTGTAATATTAACCATAGCAATTAAGCTCTGTGAATGACCGCAAAAAGGGCCTTTGGATATAACCCTCACTGGATCTGATTTGGAGAAGTATGCATTTCACATTCATGCCAATTAATTTTGTGGCTGGATTTCTCAAGCAGGTGACATACTATATCTGAGTCAATTTTACAGTGGCCCCCTCCCAACGACAAAGAAAATACTAGTTCAATTTCTTTTCCTAACGTCTTGCAACAAACGCCATTGCTAAAGGTCCCCAGACCAGTGTAGCTGGCCTCATGAGGACACCCAGTGGCAAGGGCTGTGCACAGCAGCTCTCCTCCGGGCCCCTTCCAGCATCCACAGAGCAGCTTCTAAAGATGGCGCTGGAGATGCTCCTACAGCCGAGCGTTGGCCCAAGCTGGTAACACTTCCCCCCGGCGCTGGGAGCCATCACGGGTTGATGAGTTAGATCTGAGTCAGATGAAAACGAACCAAGCCTGACGTCATGCTTACCCACCCTCTGACTCATTCATGACAGATTTGTGGGGGGATCGGCCCACTTGTACCATGTCATTCAGGCTGGCGGGAGCTCAGCTCCCCACTCCAACATTCCCTACCAAGCAGGGTCAGCTGTGAGCTCAGACCAGGTCTGGCTTTAACCAGACAGGTCTTGAAAACCTAGAAAGTAGACTGCACAGCCTCTATGGGCAACCAGATCTGAGCCTGACTGTCCTCACGTGGGACAGTCATGGCGACCTGCTGGAGCTATGGACTAAGAAGTATCTCATGAAGCCCACAGCAGGAAACACACAGAACAGGCAACTCTAAGTATTGGACTGTCACCAAGAGGCCTCCTCAGTCCTGCCAGCCATAATTTTTGAAGTTTCCAGTTCTGGCCACATGAGCCAGGCAGAGATTTTCTCTGTAGAAAATCCTGCTTCCAGGCTATCACCAGCTGATGACAGGTCACCACCTAGCTGGTGGTACAAGACCACCTCAGCTACCTCAGGTCAGATGTCTAGGCAGAATGGGTGGTTTGAAATCCCAGGCCATGCTCTATGGGCACTATGGCAATAATAATTCACTTTCGCTGGTTCTTTTTTGAACTCAGTCAGAAATATATTTTCCTCTGGACCACATCAAAGACTTTTTAGTACAGCAAAATGACTATTAAAAGGTGATAGAGTAGTTTTCTACAATGAAATACATACTGAAATCCTTAAGTACATAGTCTCCAGTAAAAAAAAAAAAAAAAAAAAAAAAAAAAAAAAAAAAACAAAAAAATTTTTTTTAGGCTTTAAAAAAAAAAAAAAAAAAAAAAAAAAAAAAAAAAAGACATCATAAACATATTTGCTAGGTCTCTAAAGCAATGGTAATATCACAGGAATTGGCAAGGGATCTAGGCTTTGCCTCTCTAGTTAAGAAAGGCATGTGGGCACAGCCAAAGACATGCAAATGTATTTTACTTGCAGAGAGAGAATATTTTAAACACCGAGCAGGTAAAACGTAATTTAGTGGTGAATAAGAATAGAAAATAAGTAGACACACACACGTGCAGGAAGCCCCTCCAACATCCTCAGAAGCATCCCACAGAAACCTGAATCTACTGCAGCTTCCCCACAGATGCCAGTCAGTGCTCTCCGGGAGCTCCCCAAGTGTCCCCATCTCTGCAAAGCCACACAAACACAGCCCAAGGCATGTGACATTCTCGAGGTGTGATATCAACATCTCTGAAACTCGCAATGTGCCTCTGACCAGTCCTAATGTCATCACACGTCAGTGCTACTTCGGGATTTAGCACAGGAACTCTGGCCACGCTGCCAACGGGACTTCTGCCACTTACTGAACCGTGGCCAGGCTCAGGCCTTACAAAGAAAGGACACTGTGGTATCAACACATTTAGGCATAGTCAGATTAAGCCTGACCTAGGTTGTCCTAGGTTAAGCCTGACCTCCTGGAACAGTGAAATTTTTTTTTTTTTTAAATTGTTTAATCTTCTCCAGCAATGAATGATAGGTTAGAATGGCAGACCTGTGTCGAAGGGGATGACTGGGCATCCAAAGATCTCACTTCCCAGACTGTGCTTTTGCCAAAGAACTACAGTGAAACTTTGTGCAAACTGATTGATTTCTTCACTTCCTCTTCTCTAAATGGAAAAATACCCCTGACATAAATCTGTGAAGCTAACTCAATCCATATTTTTTAAGTGTATTCTGTTTCTCAAATGCAAGGCTCTTACTATAATTATTCTTAGTCTGACAAATGATCACTGACTTTGTTGGTTACTTCTGCAGCTAAATGCTATAAGTCATCATTTAGTGACTAGAATTTTTTCTAGAAGAAATCTGAGGACTTACACTCAATATGGGAATTTCAGGGATTCTTAATTTCAGGATTCTTAAGAGGGGCACAACAGTAACCAGCTTATTACCACAAAAACAGAAAATACTGTAGAAATGAAACCATAGTTGCAGAATGTTTCCATTTCTTGTCCAATTGACCAGAAAATTGATCTGAAATACTTAACCAGATTCCTCATGCCTCTGTCTGCACACAAAGCCACAGGTGGCCTGTACTTTCAAATATCAAAGCTTTCAGAAATGCAGGAAATGACCCAACTCAGTCAAAGAGTAAAACCCAACTCTCCCAAGAGCTGAAGAACAGCTCAACTGCTGTATTTTCTCTCCTTCCAAAACCAGCATTTGGCTCTCCCCCAAATTCTTTTACATAATTAAATTCTGTTACTGAATATGTCATTTGAACAAGTATTGAAATCCACCTCCTGTGTGTTTTGAATTGGATTTCCTATCTACAAGTCTGATGCTGTGCTTCATCTGCCAACTTTCTTTGCAGTGGCACCGAGGACTGCTCTGGATACATGCTATCAGACTGCTGGATGCCTCAGTAAATACATTTATGTCCCAGTGAGCTTATAAACTAGCTCTTTCTCCCCTGAAGACCTGGATTTCAACCTTCGTCCTGAAGTGAAACAAGCCTTCAGTGCGGATTGCCGGCTTTCTCACCTCACTCTGCAGTCCTGCACAATTAGCTGTCTGCTCCTAAGAGGATGTGGAGCAAGAGAAACACAGGTTGTGACTGAAATACTTGGCGGCATTATGTTAAGAAGTTTGCACACAGTGCTTTCCTTTTTTGATACAGCTGCTTATGGGCAGGAATACCACATATTGACCTGGACTAGCTGGGAAAGTGGGCCCACAAGAACCTGATGAGGTTCAACAAGGCCAAGTGCAAGGTGTTGCACTTGGGTTGGGGCAATCCCAGGTGTGTGTACAGACTGGGAGAAGAACTTCTTGAGAGCAGCCCTGCAGAGAAGGACTTGGGCATTGTGATCGACGAAAAGCTGGCCATGAGCCGGCAGTGCGCTCTCGCAGCCAGGAAGGCCAATGGCATCCTGGGCTGCATCAAGAGAGGGGTGGCCAGCAGGGAGAGGGAGGTGATCGTCCCCCTCTGCTCTGCCCTTGTGAGACCTCACCTGGAGTGCTGTGTCCAGGTCTGGGGCCCCCAGCACAAGACAGATGTGAAGCTCTTGGAACAGGTCCAGAGGAGAGCCACAATGATGATCAGAGGGCTGGAGCACCTCTCCTATGAAGAAAGGTTGAGGCAGTTGGGACTGTTCAGCTTGGAGAAGAGAAGGCTCCGGGGAGACCTCATTGTGGACTTGGAGTACTTGAAGGGAGCTTACAGGCAGGAGGGGGATGGATTTTTTACACAGGTAGATAATGGTAGGACAAGGGGGAATGGTTTTAAACTAAGAGAGGGGAGGTTTAGGTTAGATATTAGGAGGAACTTTTTCACTCAGATGGTGGTGACACACTGGCACAGGCTGCCCAGAGAAGCTGTGGATGCCCCATCCCTGGAGTCATTCAAGGCTAGGCAACATGGGGCCCTGGGCAGCGTGGTCTAGTGGTTGGCAACCCTGCCCACGGCAGGGCAGTTGGAACTAGATGATCTTTAAGGTCCTTTTCAGCTCTGGCCATTCTATGATTCATGAGGATTATTAAAACACACACACACACCAGGAAAAAAAAAAAAAAAAAAAGCAATGTAGGTAATATATATATGCAAACCTGTTTCTCTTGTATTTTTCTTAAATTTCTTTTGCTCTTGCTTATTGCGTTTCCACACTTCAACCTCATAAATACTGTACATTTTTTATGAACTTCATCCAGACCAGCACTAATTTTTCATGAAAACCCAAGGGTTGATGTAGAAATCCTAATAGTGACTTCAGAATCACAGATGGAAATTTACAAGTATTTTGAAGCAGAAAGCTTTAGTGACCTCACACTGTCTGCTTTTGATTTACCATTCTTTTAACAATAAAAGAAGACAGCTGAAGGAAGTCTGCCATTCACCATTGCTTTGCTGTGAAACTCAGCATCCTGGCCGCTGCCAACCTCAACAAAAAGTAAATATGCACAGTGCCTGAATCTGGCATTTACCATTTACTAATTTTGTCCAAATTCTGACCTGTAGTCAAATTAAATTAGCAGAAGCAATGCATTTTTCAACTCTACCATCACCTATATAACCTACTTATTTGCATACATATTTTCATGCCCTAATTTTAAGAATATTTGAATATTTGATACCAGAATCATGAAAATCAGCCTTTTGAACTAAAATGTGTCTGCTTTTAGAAAAGATAACTGGTTATTTCTGAGTAGCTCTGTGTAGATCACTGCTTGTGTGCTGTAACAGTGACAAAGAAGGGATAAGAAGAGAAAATGCAAGGTTCTTGTGTAAATTATACTTAAAAGGAGAGAATTACATTATATTCAATTATATAACAAGAAGAGATTACTGTTGCAATGTAAAGGGACACAATTCTGCTGAACATCTCTTTTTTTTTTTTTTT
>VXAV01005477.1:347027-385311 GCA_013399715.1 Alectura lathami | reverse complement strand
CCCTGAGGGAGGGAGGGAGCGAGCGGTGGGGGGGTGGCAGCGGCTGGGGCCGCGCGGCTGGTGGTGGCCCAAGAAGCTGTCCCTGGCGGAGGGTGCTTCGTGACAGCCTCGGGTCCTTGCTCCGTGTTGTGCTTCCCTGGTCCCGCCCCAAGCCTGGAGGCTATGCATCAAGCTACTGCTGTTTTGAGGGCAGAAATTAATTTTAAACCCAATTATTAGCTCTGAAGTCAGGAAAGTGTTCTGGCTAGTAGACCTTAAGGTGTAAAATGCAGTGGGCATCCCATGGGCTGACAGGGGGAGGTCTTCCTGCTCCTACACTGAATGTCCTTCACACATTTCATCAACAGCAAACCACAGCAAACTTCTCCATCACAATAGCAGGACAACTAACTTCTAAGAAGTGGGACCTAACATAGGGGTACTTCGATTCTTGCTTTCTGTTCAGGCCATTTTTAAATTCTTTTCCCTGTGCCCTTTTCCGTTAGAAAAGGGAGAACGCAGGAGTCTTCTTTAACTCTCACACTGGGTATCAGTAGTTGCAAAGGCAGAATGTGTACCCCCCCAAGAGGGGACTTCAGCCCGAGCCAGGCACTTCTGTGCAGTGCACTCGGGGTCTGTTGCGAGGCCTTTTCTACGAAGTGGTCTAGTACAGCTGCATGTGCCTTTCTGCAAGAAGCAGAAGGGATCGAGGGACCTCGAGTGGCTTCAGAAGTGCTGAAGAACTGACTGACTGTGAGGAATGCTTTGTATCTTGGGAAAGCTTGTGTGTTTTTTTTTTTTTTTTTCCTGAAATGGAGCATTATAGAACATAAACCGGACAAAACCAAAGAACATGTGTTGCCTACAGAATGGTCCTCTGAGGTACTGGCGGGTTTTCAGATGGCCGCTTGGTGCTGCAGATAGCGCAGCAGCAGCAGAATTACATCTTTCTTTGGGGGAAGGGTGAAGCACAGTTGTAGAAGATGACATTTTTAGTAGCCTGGCTCTATAGTGAGAGGCTACTGAGTGAGCAGTGGAAATTCAGAATCACTGTGAAAAGGCATCCTGGGACGTGAATGAGTTCTGCTTTGTGTGGTTTGCAGATGCATGCTTGCTATTCATTTTCAGAATGCTCTCTTTCAAAATACTCTTTCCCACTTGCCATTTTAGTTAATGTAAATAATTTGGAGAGCTCTCCCTTTCCCTGTAGTATGTGCTGGCAGGTCTTCATTTTTCAGGTGTTACTTTCAAAACATGTTTTAGGCTTTTTTCTCCCTCTAGGAGGCAAAATCTTAATTTTAATTTCTTAAACTTTTCTTGACAGGTGGAATTTTTCTAGGTACGGTTGCTGCAGCGGGTATGATGGCAGGTTTTGGCACCACGCTTGCCATGACAAAAAAGAAGAACCCAAACTGGTTCAGTAAGGTTTGTCCATTTAAACTGTTTCCCAGCTGTGATGCACAGGAAAGAACAACACATAAAATGCTTGCTTTATGGTCATGTTGATCTATGTGGGGTCTGGCTGTGCAAAGTTGGTGGTAAGAGCTCTGCACTTAATTAAGTCAACAGGAGTAGGATTCATTTAAAAACTCGGTTCAGAGTTGGCACTAAATACTTTAGTACTTGAGATTGAAATAAAACAACATTAAATTTACAGTGTTAGCTGTTATGATACTACTGCTGTGGTAGTAATAGTGCATTTATACTACTGTATAAGGGAACATAACTGATGATCTGTCTTGGTTCTGTGATGCAAGGATCCTTCAGTCGTGAGCCGGTGTCACCTCCGTGATCCGACTCACCATGCAGTCCCATGGTGCTATAGCAGATCGGGGAGGGAGGCAACTGCGGAGTAAGGGTGGGAATTAAGAGACAGAAGGTTCATAATTTGTAGTGTGGAAAAAGAAAAACAATATGAGAAGTTGTTACTTTGTAAAGCATAGAAGATGGTGATGCATTTTGTCGTGGTACTTGAAGGTGAGCGGTTTCAAAAGGCTAGACTTTGAGAATTACTGAACTGTCTGTAGGGGCCCTCTGTGATTTGTCACCAAAAAGGTAAAGTCTTGCGGTAGCATTCTTAAATTTAAGTTACTGCAGGTCATTGCGTGGTATTTTTAGTAACGCATTATGTATAATAGAAGAAGAGTAACCATGAATAACTGAGTAAAGGTGATTGCATCTTTGCCTAAATAGGACTCTTTCCATTGAGGGTGAGGCCATAGCTTTGCAGGTACTTCAAGTGAACATAAGCCAGCACTGCTGTTCACAGAAGTAATCCAGCCATCCCAGAGTTCAGGCTGGGAAGAAATGCAAGGCCCTTTCTTTCAGCATCTTTGCTGGCTTGTGCCAGCTTTGGTGTCAATGAAACTGCAGCATGCGAGTCAGAGTAGAAACAAGAAGCAAACGTAATGCAGTCTGACGTATCTGGGTGGGAGGAGGGGAACCTGTAGCATCACATCATCTTGGCTTCAAGATTGCTTTCAGACTTTGAAGAAGCAACAGCATGAGACCCCGGTCTTGCAGAACAGCATCAACGTTAAAGCTCAAGTTGTACTTACTGTACCTCCTCCATGAGGTGGTAGTAAAAGCTCCGTGGTGAAGTAAAAGCTGTAAGCATTTATACAACCAGAGCCCAGGTTTACTCAAAACTAAGACTACAAAATCCTGTTTTGTGGTGAACCACTGCAGAGGCCTTCAATTAAGAAATTATTTTTTGAGCTCAGAAGCAGTTGAACATACCATTTATTTTAGGCTCTGCTTCCTTTCAGACACATTCTTATCCACAAGGCGATATTTACATGTATCTGAAAAAATGTCAATTCTCCTCCCACTTCCTGCTTCTGTCCTCCAGAAAAAAAATAAGTGCGAAGCACGTATTTTGGGAACCCAGCTAGCAAATTCTGCCCTGTATTTTCCTGGCTTGTTTTCTTTTGAGAAGATTCAAGCGTTGTCTAATAGCTTATTTTTTAAATCAGTTACCTCTTTTTTTTTTTTTTCCAGTATAGGAGCAGTCATGAAGAGAAAACAATCTACGTATATAACAGGCTCATGAATAAAGCTCTGTTCCGTTAAAAATGTTCTTTTGTTGGTGACACCTTTTTACCCTGTGCTATCATGGTATTTTACTGTTAGCTTCTTATACTTTTAGCATTTCATTAATTAGTTTTCTTGATGCTGTGAACAGCGTATCTGATAATCACATAACAGACTGTGGTGGTTACAGAAATCTCTATACTTAACACCCCTCAGGAATCAGCTTGTGACTGAAAACTGTCTGACTGATGCCAGTAAAACCAAATCAACTTTTTCCACATAGCATTTTTTTCTTCTTTTTTTCTGGGACAATCAAGCATTTAAATAGCATTCAAGGTTTTTTTTATTATTATTATTATTTTTTTTTTTCCCAGTGATTTTCACAGATAATGACTCCTATTTAAAGATTCTGTGTAGAGGATATTTTTGTCCATTCTTTTTCCAGAAATTCTTCTGCGCGTTGTATAAGTTTAGACTATTGAAGCAGGAAAATGTCGGAAATAATCATCAGCATTTTAAAATGTACTCAATACAATCTCTACTGCACGAGTTAGGAAAGTTCATTAGCTGTGGTAAGGAAATAATAGGGCCTGGTTTAACAGGGTGAGTACAGATCGCTGTTGGTTGTGTCTGTGTGTCCATGTGTATATACACATGCTTACAGAGCCCTCTTTTGTTAACAGCTTCCACTTTGGGATGTCCAAGTCAGAATCAATAAGGATCAAGATAGATTTTGGCTGTGCCCTTCACAAGTGTGCATTTGTCCTTGGGTAACTGCCTAGAACTAAATCCAGAGGACAAGTGTTAGTACCGAGCGCCGTCTGAGGATCGTTTTAACGTTTTGATGAATACAAAGCCAAGAGGGAGAAGACTGCTGATGCTTTTTCACTGACCAAACACCCTGCTGATTGACACTGTACATGATCTTAGTTGAAGGAGAGCATTTTTTTTTTTAAGTCTTATAGGGAATGCAAAAGATTTTTCCCACTTTCTGCAATAAATAGAAAAGTGCAGTTCTTTGGCATGTTTTAGAGGAAAAATATTTGAGATCTTTCTGCAATTTAATTTTGCTTTTCCATAGTTTAGATTATAAATGAATGAATACTGAATATTTTTATGCCTGTAGTCTTATTTGTTTACCTCTGAGCAGTAATTTTTAATTTTTAATTTTAATTTTAATTTTAGTTTTTTGTTACTAGATCGTAGAATCACAGGATGCTTTGGGTTGGAAGGGACCTTAAAAATCACCTAGTTCCAACTCCCCTGCCATGAGCAGGAACACCTCCCACTAGACCAGGTTGCTCAGAGCCCCATCCAGCCTGGCCTTGGTGGGGGGGCGGGGCAAATGCCCAGTAAGTAAGTAGGACTGTTCAGCTGTGTGAGATCCCAGTCTTTAGCAGTTATCTTCTTAAATCTATGTTTCTGTGTGAAGAATTGAATAGTGGTCCTCCTGAGGGGAAAAAAAACAAAGCCTTTTACTGACATTTACCACTTGGAGTGAGAGGATTATGTCTTACTGCTGCTCCAGGCTGCACAGACTGAAGCTGTCCTGATGCAGACAGGCACAGTGCAGGGGGCACTGCGATCCCAGAGTGGCTGGCTGGCAGCAAACACTCCGTGTGAACTGATTGATGTGAGCTTGTGTGTGTCCGTGCCCTTTGTAGCTGCACCCTGCACTACTGTGCTGTGACAGGACAGGTTTCATTGTGGCTGGGACTCTGTTGTGGTTGAGGCTCTGCTCTTCTTGGCCGGAGATGACTTTCCCAAGTGTTCTGTATTTTCACAACACATCTTGTGGAAGACTCAAGCAGCAGAATCTTAAAAACACCCACTCTTAGTTCTGACAGAAACGAGAAGTATGAAGATTGAATAGCGCTATCTTTGTTGCCACTTAGTGAACTCTGCAGGGAAATGGAGTTTAATGTTGCTGTTTGTTCTTTTGAAAAATTTTCCTGAACAGTTTCCAGAGCTCTTTCAAAGTTGTAGCCCTTAGAACTAGTCTCTCAGTTGCTGTTATGTTCTTCATCAAGCTGAAAGCTACGTAGGTTCTGCTGCTGCAGGGGGGCAGATGAAGATGTGTAGGCCAGTGGTCTTACTCCACCCATACCCCACCCCCTGCCCCCCAAGAAATTGCACCAAAATCAGTTCTGTGAAAGGGTTGCCTTCTGAGATTACTGGCATAAGGGCCTGTAATTGTTTTTGATCCAGGTTTGTTTTTTGAGTGTTGGCATAACTGCCAGATTCATGTGCCAATGAAACTGTTCACTTCAGCATCTCTGGGTAATAAAAATCATCCCTGGGTGCTTCCGGCAACCACAAAACCTGCTCGTAGTGGGAAAGCAGCTTACACACCCACCTGTGTGGCTCCTTGGGCCTGCTGGTATCCATAACAAGAGTTTCTCTGGCCATGCTACAGCTGGCAAGACAGGACAAATTCTGGAGCACTAACTTGTTTAGTTTCTGTGGTCTTTTTTTTTTTTTTCCGCCAATTATTCACTTTGTCTTGATCACTCTGTTTTTCTTTGTAGGGTATTACTGCCACAGCTGCATTACCAGAGAGTGGCTCGTCACTGGCCTTACGAGCCCTAGGATGGGGCTCGCTGTATGCATGGTGTGGAGTTGGATTACTGAGTTTTGCCATCTGGAAGGCACTGGGTGTTCACAGTGTGAGTAGCAAGATCCTCCAACTACTGTATTTTTCCTAGACTTATTCATCGTGGGGTGGCATCTCTACACTACTTCAGCCTGGCAGTACCCTTCATTCCCCACATGTGGAGTGACTAACCAGAGGGCTGTGCAGACTGGAAAGTCATTCTTGCATCTTCTGTAAGTGGAATGTTGTGGGAGGAGACATTTTTAGGGGAAGAACAGTTTCGTCCTGCTTATGTTTATTTGCACAGATGTTTCAGATTCTTCACAAAAGAGTCAGTGTTCTACTTTAGAGACTTAAAATAGTAGCAGCAAACTCTCTATATCCTTTGCTTATTGAAGGCTACCCCCTGAATCCTCTTTTATGGCTGTGTTTATTTGTCCAAGTGCTGTTTTCAGCATCAGGACATTGGGGACATAAGAAAAGCTGAAAGGAATACAGCCTGCTTTCTAGAGTGTTTCTGTAAGGGGAAAAGGGGCCAGGGAGCAAGGTTTCATGCGTGACAGAGCTGCGTTCCATGACACGCCACACCGAGGCGAAGGAACTCGGGAAGCATCTCTGTGTCCCAAGGGGCTAAGGCTATCTTTAGCAAAGAGCTGATGTGTTTTACAGTGTTGAGTGCAAACATCAGAGTTCACGTAAGCACTTTGGTTTGCCCCTAGTAATGACTGAAGAGTCCCCCTGCAGCTGTTTGGTGGAGCTCTACTTCCTTTTATGGGGTAGAAATGAACGGACTTCCTTTACCTCCTGTGACAAATTTTTTCTATATTCAGCATAGCATTTCAAGGTCTCCCAAAACTTAAAGAAGCACGATGTTACTCCATCCTGCTACTGTTCTCATTAATGTCTTTATTCAAGTTCTTCTTCCTTGTTCACTCTGCCAATGAATCCTGTGGGTGACCATTTGGATCCCAACATGTGATCACATATTCCTTGATTTCCACCACTGATTCTCAGTAAGAGCCAATAAAGGGAGGCAGGACACGGGATGCACCTACAATGCATTTTGCTTACGCTGAAGTTCTGCGTGTCAGGCTGTAGTGGAATAGCAGAAAAGGGAGAAGAAGAGCAGTCTGCATGCTGAGCTACAGCAGCCCACTGACTTTATCGTCAGTTACATCATCATCCAAAGGACTCACTTCACACTCTGCTGCTGATTCCTATTTTCACTCAGAGTGCTTCTGGTGCTGCCAAAGGACAATATGGCCCTACTCAGCAGTTTACATTAACTGCTTGTCAGTAAGCTTGATTTTTTTTTTTATTTCCTTGAGAAATGCTGACCTGGATGCACAGTAGCTTTGCTTTCTTGAGGCTGTATGACAGGGAGCAACCAGGACATATCACTATGTGACAGCAGCAGCTCTTGTGTCAGAAGTGCAAGGCCTTTTAGTGACTAGTTGAGCTTTCCACCTCAGAAGGTTGTTCGTTATTACATTTTGTGTTGTGTTATGTTGAGATGGGGGAAACTGTATCTTAAGAGGCTCTTGCAAATGGTGCCTGTCCTAGAACACTAATGTTTCACAGCATGGCTCAGTTAGAAGGGCAGAGCTGTAGAAGGAGATTTGTGTTAAGAGCCCATGGTTGCACATGATTTTGAATAGCTCTCTCCCCATGCTTTCCACTGACATATTTATTGCTTTTGCTGTAGACTTTTGAAATTCCAGCAGCAGGAAGAAAACTTGTGTAATAGAGCTACTCATTATTACATAAGCAAAAATTGGCATTTGTGAGCTTGTCATGAATTTCTTTACCCTGTTTTACCATGTATCTATTAAAATCAAGTATGTGTTCAACATTCCTGGAGGTACAAAAGCAGAAGTGTGTGCAAGATTAAATATTCTGACGAAAGGGAAGAGATTCTTTAGAAATATGTTTCTAGAATAAGTTATTTTTGATTGTTGTTGACACTTTCTGCATACTGCTTTAACCTAACACAAGCAAATACTGACTCACTGAGGATGTTATTTTTGTGCATAAGTATCATCTTCACAAATAGTTGAGATTAAATAAGGGTTACAAGCTGGTTGGTATATCATTAGGTAAGTAGCCATTTTGAGAAGGGCTTGCTTATTTCCTTGTTTCAGGGGAACATGACACTTCTGAAAGTCCTTTATTGCCGTCATAAACAGGGATAACATGCTAGCAATCAGTCAGTTACAATACGAACATCTAGGGACGTATGAAATACACTTATAGTATCTAATTATTAGGTAGCCACAAAAATAAAATTTAATTTGTATGAAAATACTTATTGGGGTTATCACTTAGTGGAATAAAGTTTCTTTAAACATTGACTTTTTAGACCAGAAGAGGTTCTGCAGATTTTACATTAAGCTCAACATTTTCAAATATAGCATTTTAATTTTAGTTGAACATTTTGAAACTAGGCTTTTACAGGTTTACCTGAATAAAAATGCCTTGATTCTTCAGCATAATTGAATGCTGTGAACTCACTCACCAGTTCCCAGTAGCATAGACCCGTAGAAGTTACAGTTTCAAGCCAAATACAACATACATAGATATGAAAGCTCTGAGTATAAAGCAGGCTTTAGCCTCTGAAAGTGTTTTATACATGACCATAGAGAAAGCTTGATTCATTTTGATGCCAGGAACCTGTGTGGTCTTAATAACTAAACTTTTGGCAGCTGGACAAGGAGAAGAAGAGCTTGCTGCCCTGCATCTTCACCTTGCTGCCTTTAACAGTGACCAGCTGCCTTTGGGATGTGCTAATTAGTGATGTGCCCCTGCTGCTGTCATCTCTCAGCTGGGCACCAACTTCATTTGCTGAAGAGCTGCTGGTAATATTGATAACAGCATTACTGACAGCTTATATGGTGTTTCAATATTAAGTTGTTAGGCATAATAAAATTCTATCTGTAAACACCACAGATGTTTCATTTAGCAAACAAGAAAGCTGTATCTGCCACACATAAAAATGCATTAACTCCAGCATGCACCCAAATCCTCTGCCAGCTCTGTCCTTGTGGGTCTCTGAGCAGAGGACTGACTTTCGCTTAAGGTTTGGAGAGGAGCTCTGAGTCCAGTGAAACTGAGCTGCAGCATTGTTTAATGCCTAATACTGTCTTGGGGAATAAAATGCAAGAAGCCAGTGGGAAATCAGTTGTGATGGGTTGGAGATCTCACAGCAGTAGCTGGCTGGCCAGCAGTTCTGCCGAGCAGTCCCACTCCTGATGATCAGCCCGTGTAAACTGCTGAAGGTTGTGCACACCAGAGCTTGCTCCGACTCTGAGGGAGAAGGAGGGCAAAGCTGGGCAGTACCTTTGGAGAAGTGCAGCCAACGGTGTGCTCTGTGCGCTTTGAACCCTGCTCACCTTGACCACATGCTGGTTTGGGCAGCTGAGCTGCTGTGAGTGAACTGCAGTTGGCATGTCTGCAGCGAGGCTGTTCTGGTCATACTTGCACGCGTAGGAAGAGGTGGTGAGCATCTGCCACACACCTGAAAGGACAAAGCTAAAGCCAGCCATGAGACTGCTACGACTTGTTGTGTTGTTAGTTTGTTTGTCTAAGAAAGTAAAGTCTGTATTATCAGGCACCTTTTATACCCTCCTGGGCAAAGCAGCTGGGGTTGGTGCAGGAGGGAAGGGGCTGTGGGCCCCCCTGCGCAGAGGGCAAGAGGCCTGGGGATGTGTGGATGGTTTGTCTGTCTTGCACTGCAGCTACATCTGCTGGCGGCAGGAGAGAACACCAGCACATTCAACGTCTTCGGGAATAAGCCTGTTTTGTTTTTCACACTTACTGAATGAGTGGTTTTAATTGCCTTGTAATGACCCATTTTCTTAGTCAAGTAGTGCAGTAGTGGCAAGTGCTGCTGCCTCTGGCTGGAGCCCGGAGGAGTGTTCTTCGCTCGGTATCACTGCCAAAATTCCATGATGTTTAATGTTCAGGGACGTGTTCCCTATGAGCATAAATTATCAGTGGGACAGAGTGACTGATAAAGATATGCATTGCGATGTGCTTTGGGAGTGTCTAAATTATCTTGTCATCGCTTCCGAAGTCAGAGATGAACCGATACTTGTTCAATAAGTTGTAATTGCTGTAATTAATCTGCGTCCGTGGCTCTGAAGCAGCACCGCAAGTTCTCGGTGGTTCGTGTTGTGGAAGGAGGCTGAAGGCACAGTGCCCTGAGGATGCTTCGTCCTTGCACCTCGCTCGCAACCTGCCTTTGCTGGAGAAGCAGGTGTGGGGCAGTCATGGCTCAGGTCTGCTCTGGGCACCAGGGTGATGCACCAGCTTTTGGTGATATTGAGTTTTTATTTAATCTTTGTGGTTCATTGCTTCTTAAAACAGTGCTGTCACCATGCCTGTTTCCAGCTCCTAAGTGGCTTTATTGGTAAGGGTGGTTCCCTGTAGCTGTACAGCTAACGTGAAAACCCAGGAGTGACAGTAAGCAGCTGATCTTTATATCTCAGTAAGGGATATAAAATTTTTATGCTGCCTCAGGATAGGTTGTTAATATCCCCTGACTGCAGTTATCACCGTTGTCATCTTAGAGTAGACGGGTAGATAATAAACCCTACTAAATTTCAGTGAACATTTATCCCTAAAACGAGAAGTGGTAGGTTGGTAAAGATTTGGTTTGATAATGGTTTAAATTCTGTTTTTCATTAATGTGAAAGAGAAATCTTTGTTTTCAGAACATTGGAGCTGCTGGTTACCTATTTTTGCGTTGTGTTCCAAGCAGAAGTTACCCAGTAGTCATTAACAGCAGAACTTTTTAAACTTGCTTCCCAAAAGCTCTTAGGAAAACTGTCCATCTTTGATGATGGCAACCCTGCCTGTGGCAAGGGGGTTGGAATTAAATGACCTTTAAGGTTCCTTCCAACCCAAGCCATTCTATGATTCTGCGCCAAGCTCTGGCAGTTCTGTCTGTACGAGCAAGTGACGCTGACCAACAGCACTGGGGCAGCGAAGCAGTTTGGGGCTGGGGATCTGACACCTGCAAGCACTCCAGGGGATGTTTTAAATTTGGACTGACTCTAGCCTTGTCCCATGGCTTGAATGCCTGGCTGCAGCTGTGTTAGCTGCGCTCCTAATGAATGTCGTATCATGCCATTATCTTCTAGGGTCTCGAGCGTGCCACCTGGTACAGTGAGCTGTCTCTATCCTGATGGATAATGCAGAGGTGTTGAAAATAATTGCGTAAAAATAATGGGTTTGGCCAATTTCTCATTTCATTAAGAAACAAAAAAGTCTTAGTTGAAACATCTTAGTTTACTATTCTCTATATGAAATGCTCCATGAAGTTTGGAATTTTCAGTTTAAGAATAAGTGATGTTTCATTTAATAAAAACTTTTGAAAGTAAAGCAATTGAAAATTATTTTAAAACCTTGTTATTTCAGTTGAACCAGAATTTGATGAAAAAATAAACGTTTCTGGTTTTATGTTCCCATTCTACTGGTGTTACGATCTGGCATACCTTTCTGTTGCTTGGAAGCCACAGTTCAAACACTTTGTATTAAAATGCACTCAGGTGCTGTTATGTAATTTAGTTTGAGCTAAATTATATCTTCATTGGAGTCATTAGGCAATAGAGCAGTGGAGACTAGCCTTGATCCAACAAAGCTCTGTAAGCGTATGCTGAAATGTAGGCACACAGAGCAGTGCCACGCAGGGCAAGGAGAGCTCTGTCTGCGAGGTCTGCAGGGGACCTGCTGTGAGACGCTTACAGGAATTTGTGGTCACAGCATAGTCCTGGAAATGCAGAGAAACGAGCTGTTCTTTTGTCTCTGGATGAGGCCCAAATTCTATTGTTTTATTTCTGTGATATGACTTCATATCAAACTTTAATTAAGCTAAAGTTGTAATAAAATAATAAAAGCTAAATTAAAAGCCTAATGCAAAGCAGACTTGCTGGAACTGAAGCAGTTTGAGGGATTTGTCTGGTCTGTCTCTTGCCTTCTTCTCCCTTGCTGCTTAAACTGATGTTGTTTGAAAGGCAGAAACCTAGCATCTTTTTTTTTTTTTTTTTTTTTTTTTTTTTTTTTTTTTTATATTTTTAGTTTTATATTTTTTTTTTTTTTTTTTTTTTTTTTTTTTTGGTAACATATCAGCAGTTATGAACTTTCTTTCAAAAACAGAACAGTGCTCCAGCACTGGCACAGTGATGCATTCAACAGTTAACAAACAAGACAAATTCTGCTTCAGCAGCCCTTCTGCTGTTCATGCCCTCAGTAAATTTCCTCAGAAATAAAAGCATTTGTTCTCTCGTAGGATGAGGGTCAGGATGATTCATGTGTAGGTTTGTTGCTTATAGATCTGTTCTGTGGAAAGCTCAGAAAATACTGAGAACTGCCTAGTAATTTGTGACTGATAGAGTTACAGAATATTGGTTTATCGTTTTTATGGTGACTCCTAATGAAATATCCTCTTTTTCATTGATCTTAACCTTTAAAACATTAACAGTCTAACACAATTGCACAGCTGTGTAGAGACATCTAAACCAATTAAAAACAATACAGAGATGATATGCTTGCCATGGCTTTGTTGGTAAGGACGATTCCTAGGCGGGCTGCTTTTCTCTAGAGGAAGTCTAACCTCTAAGTAGTCATTTGAAGCATTAACATCCTGTCTATTTGGGGAGATACTTGACATAATTTGGTGAAACTATAGTTATAGTTATAGGTACAACATAAATATGAAGGAGTGTTGGGTTTGAGGATGGATGATTTTAGAATAAATGGTACTAAGATCTACAGATCTCAATCAAGAGTAGACATTTGCAGAGTCTTACATTTTTATGCTGTTTTGTAAATGAACAAAAGCTGCTATAAAAGCATTGTATCTCCTGGAATCATTCTAGAATCATCTTAGAGGCATTCCTAGATGTCTTTGTTACTATTAGTTCTAGTTTTAGTTGTATTTAATCCTCACCTATTCATGAAGTTTCTATTCCTTACCATGCTTGACTGCATAATAAAATCATATTTTCTTTACCATTTTGTTATGATAGAGTTCAAAATAATTCCAATCTGCCCAGTTTTTGAACATTTACTTCCTCAATACTAATTTAAATTCAAGATGTAAGAAAGAAGCTCTAGTACCAGTACGTTAGCACTTCCCCCTCCTGTTTATACACATCTTTTCTGTCCTGCTCGTATTGCCTAATTAGTTTGGTGTGGAGAAGACTTGCCCCCACATGTATGTACTGCTAGTATTTTGCACTAGGGGTAAAAGGAGAAAACGAGGAACCTGTGCACTTCACCGTGTACTTGATAAAGCAGAATGCTGCTTCAAGGGACAAGGTCATCGTTTTCTTACTGGAAAGCGGCTGCATCTGCACTGTCAATAGGGACAGCTTTAAGGAGGCATTTCAAGAATATAGGATGACTGCAACTGCAGCTTTCTTGAGGAATTATTTTTCAGCATCTTGGAAGAGACTCCTCGCTGTCAGCAGCCTGTTAGGAAGTCAGAATAAAACAATGCTCAGCCCTTGGTCTGAAACTGCCTCTGGAGCATGCCTCCATGTGACGCAAACTGCATGTGTGTAACTGAACTCTGAATGAAAGGTTGCCTGACCAGTGCAAGATTTGTGCTGCTTCTCAGTACCGTGGGATCCTCAAGTGTGGCAGCATGACCATGCTGGACATGTGCTTCTGTGGTCACAGACCACAGGCTCTGCTTGCCTGAAAGCACTCGGTCGGTCCCATCCTAGTTGTTTGCAGCAAGAGCTCCGGTGCTGCCAGCAGTTCAGCCCCGCTCTGGGAGCCAAGGCTTAAGAGGAGGGCTTCAGTTTTATGCTGGCTCTTTTCTCAGCCATGAATCTCACTTCTGGGTAATGAACACTTTGAATTCCTGGTCATACAGAGGAAGAGAATTATTCAGGTTACACTTTTAAGGAGCTGCCTACTTGCAGACAATTCATATTTTTCATTTAATTCAGGAATCCAAAGTACAGCACACAAGATTTGTGCAGTGGGGATGCTTTGGGCCCATTAACCAACATGCCTTATGCATTTAGATATTTAACTATTTTAAAAGGTAGATGACTAATTTTTCAAATTGTGCAGGGTGACTAAGGAGCTGTGAATAATACCCCATAACATAAAATAATAATACAGAATCACGTGGGTGTCCTTTTCGGCACCCAGATTAGAAAGTAAGATTCTACAGAAATAAGTGGCATGTTCCTCAGTGATTTCAGAAATATTTCACTCAGTTTTTCTGCGTGGCATGAAAGCCTTTTCTGCAACAAGACAGAATAGTCAAACCTGGTACTGTTATTTTTATTTTGAAGCCTGGTGCACCATCACTGAAATCAATGGGTACGGGCTTGAGAATGAAACTGACATAATCTGCTTTGAGGTATCGTATACTGCAACAACTTAAGCTCTTGGCTTTTTATTTCAGAAAAATCAACATAGAAATTTGTAGAATTTTAAAGCATACTCATATGTCTCTGAGCCTAGGGAAGTAACTTTTTTTTAAGATTGTGGTTTACAAGATTACTCTCCTGGCCTATATAAATGAATGTCTGTCTTCCCATTGATCATAAACAGCTAACCACCTCTGTATTTTTTATTTTTTGTGTTCAAAGTAATCTAGCTTTAAACCACAACAGTTTTCTTTTGTTTTGGCTTTTCTACCGGTCTGGCATCCTCTTCCTTTTGCTATAGATGTAGAGATGTATAGAAACAAGCTTCCAAGCTACCAGTTAACCATCCGGTATTGGGAGCTAAGTGCCCTTCACACAGAAATCAGACCAAAGTGGGGCTACTACCACATGCTGGCGATGCAGAGCAGCTGCCTTCCTGTTTGTGAGGTGCAGGGATTCTGAGGAGCCTGATCATCCGGATGCCTTTGCCTCTAAGGTGTTAGAATATGAACCAGAGCCCCATTGTCCATGCTTGCTGTAGAGGTGAGCGTGCAAGCTGTCATGGGGTGACCTGCAGCAAGCACTCCGCTGTACCTTCACAGTTGGAGAATGGCCTTCAGCCGGCTGGCTGCTCTGCTCTTGGAGCGCTGAGAGGGCTCAGTGCTTGCTGCTTTCTGCAAATAACCTGCTATTTCTGTATGCAGACCCTGGTAAGCGTTTGCTAATGAGGGTGACAGCAGTCACTTTAGGATCTGGGAGGAGGTGGCAAGAACAATCCTCTCTGATGCTCTTAAATCCAGGGCAGCCTGTCTCGTCTTGGTGCCTTGCGAGGTGGAAGGTGGCTGAGGAGAATATGGGGCATGGGCCTGCTGCATTCTGCTGCCAGTCGATACTCCAGTTCAGGGCATCTAACCTCTTTTCACTCGGAAGCTAGTGTAAGCATTTCTTAGTGGAACAAGTACTAACATAGGAAACTAATAATTCCTAGAGTCTGGGTTGGCCTGTTATGAACGTCAGCCATTAAAGAGAACGTTTCTTTGTAAAACTTTCATTCTGGGATTCAAATAGACTCTTTCAGCCCCTCTTCCATTCATTTTAATATGAACGGCCACGTAAGTGCTCTTAGTAATAGTGCTATCCCAATTTTTGCATGACATTCTGTCAATGATGTACATTAAAAAGACATTATTAAGTGTGAGATGCTTTTAGGTCCCTGTATTTTTGCCACCTGAGGCAGGATCATTAGGTTAAGATAAGAAAATAACAGTGATCTGTAGCTATTACAGATTATTTAATGCAGTAAGGTAGATGATACCCTTTTAGAAAGAAGCCTGACAGTCAGAGGTGGAACAGTTACTGTAATTTATTTGGCAGGAAAAAACAGCATCAAGCTTTGCAATATCTATGATAAAAAAAATAAAATTCACTCAAGTGAAATTCACTTCAGAGAGTCGCCTCCAGGAAAGGAGAATGCTGGAATGTTAAATCAAGAAATGTGCTACAAATCGCTCCTGTACCACTGGGTTCAGAAGCAGGATTTGAGAGAGTGGTCTGTGATCCCGAAGGCAGCAGGAAGAGGTAGAAGGCATTCAGCTTTTAGCGCTCAGATTACTGCACTATTAATTGGAGACGTTATCACAGTTGAACTGACCACCCCAGGGTCATGTGGCTGACAGTCACAAAGAGGCAGCCATTGCACTGAATTATTTCAAAACATTCCAGCATTGAGCACATAGCTGTTAGTTTTTCTAATTAAATTAATGCTTGTTGGTTTGAGGCTGCTGGTGTGTATATTAGGGAATCTGGAGGAAATACAGAAGAATTCTGGGTTGGAGAGGGAAGAAGAGACCTTCTGAGTGGGATGTCTGCCATCACCCCAATGCAGGGGGCTGACCGGACACCAGGAAATCCAGTTTGTGGAAGGTTAGCTAATTTATATCTTCAGTGAAAAAAAAAAGTTACTTTCACTGCAAGGATCCTCTAAGGCTGCAATAGGCCTGGTACGACGCTACCAACCAAATGCAAATGAGAACAAGCCCGGGGCCAGTGTGAGTTACTTTGGAGGCCAAATCTGGTCTTACACTAAATACATGTTGGCCAGTCAAGGACCAAGGTGCTGAGCTTGTGGTTTCTGACTGAGAGAAGTCACAGCCTAAAATTTGATGCTAGAAGCATCCATTTTCCTCACAAGCAAATACATTGACACTGGGAGGAAAGGGAGAAGAACTCTGGGTTGCAGCTTCCATGGTTGTTTATGTGTGTGCTTACACTGGTCCCATTCCATCAGAGAAAAGTGATTTCTCCAGGCAGTGTGGCAGTGGAGCTGTAGAGGAGCTTCGAGCACAGGTAGGACAGCGGTCAGGATTTGGAAATACACTGAGTTTGTGCAACAAGCACAACATGGAAATGGGGGAGGAAACTCAAAAGCGAGTTGTATTAGTGCAACAGCTGAGAAAGGGGAGATACCTTAGAAGGCCAATTCAAAGCCCTAATGGAATACTGTACTGCAGTTTCTTACTGGGAGGAGAGAGAGAGAAAATAAAAGCCTGTGAGTAGTGCTAGTTACATTGCTTATCATATTATTCATAAACTACTGTGGAGAGAAATAGTAGGGTGCGGGATCTTACAGGTTGTGTAGAAATCAAAACATAAGTAAGAGTTGGTAGCTGTGACATTTGTTTTGTGAACAGTCTGGCCCCAGTTACACACACTATGAAGACACCAGGTATTACATAGGCTCATGCCAGTCACTGTAGGTAACACCTTTCTCAAATAGCTGACAGCCTAAGGCAGAATGTTGAAAAGTCAGTGTGCAGTGGTGTTCAGCTTGGCATTATGATTTGTTAAAGTAGCTCACTGTGCAGAGCAGGAATCACAAAGGAAGAAAGTTTGGGGAAGAATGTAAAACCTAGCGAAACCTTTGGACTGCAATTAAAAAGTATTTTGTGCAGAGGGGGGCCATGGAAAAGGACGTAGTTACTCGCAAGAGAGGAAATGATAAATGAGACATTGAGTCTGGCGTCACTTGCAAAGTGGTTTTACAAATAAGCATCAGAATTTGGGGAGATGAGGCTGAGGAAATTTCTCAAGTGGTCTTAAAAAAAAAAAAAATGTAATAAGATTTAATATTTCAAATTTTGTCCATGTGCTAAAGGAAAAATGCTTTTCCAGAAAATGAGTTGATTTTACCTGCAGAACATAAACTAGCATTCTGAAGGGAGAGAAAGCTGAATATTCTGAAGTCTGTTCGCAGTGTTGTAGTGCTTTCTAGATAACTACCTTTATTCTTTCAGCATAGACCTGTAGCGTTTTATTTCCTACACAGGCTTGCTTTGTGCATTCTAGCGTTAGGGTTTNTATTTGTATAAAAACTGATGACCCATAACACGCGGAACTTTGGCACATTAGAGATGTCTGTGTGGCTGTTAGAATATCTGGGTTTCTTGGAAGCTCTCCATGGGGCATACAGCCTGAGACAGCATGTGGTATTGAAGAGGTCATTGCGTCTCGTGTTTTAATACCACACATCCTGTCTTCTGTGCGTGAATGTCATAGAGTCTACGGAGCTTCCTAAAAATAGTAATCCAGACCTTCCCCTGTACATCCTGCTGTTCATGTAACAGTGTTTATGATTCGATTTTTTCCATGTCTATCCTTTAAGTATATGTAAAAATATTGGAAGAAAGGAACCCATTAAGTCTAAATAGTACCTTCAAGCAGAAGTGATTTTTAAAGAAATTAAATTTAAGTTTGGCCTGCCAGGACAACAGAATCAGACAGTTGTGATAAAATAAAAGGTCTGATGATTGTTTTCATGTGTTGATATACACAATATATAAAAAAAAAAAGCAGTCTTTCTCTTTCATAGCAGACATGTTAATTTACCAACAAAGAGATAAAAGCACAGTCCTATATATAGTTATGAATCTTGTTTCCTTCCTATTAATCTATAAATTGCAAAGAGATTTTGTTTTACCACCCATATCCACATTGTTGGATAAACCAAAACTGTCAGAACTGAATATTTTTTTCTTTAATCTTGTTTTAAAATCCTTGAACAGACCTATTGGGCCTTTAATGCGTAGGAAGCGTAGCATAAGGCACCACATTCAAAGTATGGGTGCATTCTATTGAAGCAATTTTCCTCCAAACAAAAAAATAGTTTAATATGTGTATATATAATATTCACACAGTGGTTCATATAATGGTAGTGAATCGGTCAGGCAAGTGGTTCAAATCAGACACCCAGTGTGGTTCTTTGGGTGTGGGGATTGTTGCCAGTCCCTTCATACTTTTTTTCACGCAACTGAACCAGCATAATCAGAGTGAATGTCTGAATTTGCTGTTATTTTTAGGCATTTTTACCTCTTCTTTACCTCACACAGCTGAATTTTGTGGGATAAGCCCAGGGTTCATGGTACTACTTTATCTGCTTCTTATTAATAATTGACTGCTTTTATTTTTTAATCTCTTCTATAGATGAAAGAATTCCGAACTAAAATGCAATCGATATTTCCAGCAATTCCTAAAAACAGTGAGTCCAGTGTTGAATGGGAAGACTTACTTAAATCAAAGTGAAAGAAGCATTTCAAGATGGCTTTCAGCAAGAACAGGAACAGAAGTAGCAGAAGTGTCACATCTGAAAAAAAGACAAAAAAACTCAGACTGAGCAAGTTAGTGACTGAGCTCACTGAACGTGGGGATGCCAGTTAACGTCTAATGGCAAGAGAATTAAAATAATAATTATAATAATTTCTACTGGACGTCAGCGTGTTTGCTATGGTTGATTTGTGAGGAAACGAACCCTCCAAGATAAGTTGGATCCAACTTGAAAAAAGACTGTATCTAATGAAGACTTAAAGAAGAAACCAACTTCAGTAATAAATGTAAGGACAAAACCTTAATAAACTTTTACCCTGTCCCACCTTTTAAGAGCAATTGTAGGGAATTTCTCTCAGAAACAACGGTACTTTCAGTGCCATTTACACATAGCATTAGGAATACAAACATCAAGACAATTATAAAAGATTCATCAATGAGCCTGAAGATAAAGCATACAGTGCACCCTTCTAAAAATAAAGGGGACCTTAAAAGTAGTATCAGAGAAAGCGTCTAATGCAAACTATTTTTGTGTGTCTGACTGGAAAGTTTAAAACATCTAATGTGGAGGTGATGACCTACTGAGCTCCTCTTCAGAGCAGTAGGTCTCGACAAAGTGCTGTTTTCTCAATAGTAGCTTTGGTATTGGATCCCACAGTGGTGATTCTGACAGTTTGTATAAATTCCTCTACCATGTTTGTACGGACATTTGAGTTTTAAGTGAAAAATGTATAGAAGTGCTACACCCAGTCTGTCCTACACAACAAATATTTTCAGCTAAGAAAGAGATATTCTGGGGAGGGCATTTTTTGTTTGTTTGTTTGTATTTCAGTGGTTGCTGTGGCTCTTCTATCAGAAGAAGCAATGTGTCATTTTCCGCACTGCAGTAATCTCATGAAGCGTAGGTGTAAACCAGGAATAATGTCATGCTCAAACATTGTATTTGCAGAACTGTAGATCTGTAAAATTGCAAAAATAAATTACAATCAGTGAACAATTCTTTGTTGAATGCTCAATTATTAGTTTTTTTTATCAATTGCACACAGTCCAATTAAGGCAGCTGTCAGATTTAATAGAGTCCACTTAAAACCTGTCCTTTGTGATTGAATCTTTATATTCCTAGGAAAGAATATTGAAAAAAAAAAAAAACCTTAAATGTCAGATGAATAATAGGGAAGTATGGTTTTCCTATGAAACATGACAGCAGTAGAATAATTTCTTTAACACAATTGAAGTATAATGGCTGACATCTTTTCCATGGTCTGATGCTTGTAACCCGATATTAATGGTGAATACTGCCATCCTGCGCACACAGCAGGGGTACTGTTTCTGTGTTTCTGTTGCGTGCATGGCCATGCCTGTCATGCCCATGCTGACGCGAATTAGTGCTGAGTCATCAGGTTCTACAGGTAGCCGTGCCGTTAGAACTGACCAAGTACAGAACTGAAGGAAGTAAATGCAAATCTCACGATGTCCTGAAAGTTGTCACCTTTAGTTTCTAAGGTGGGATTCAAATCACTTGGCTTTGTCTGGATGAAGTAACTTTTGGTAAGATCTGCTCTAAAATGGTCAGCCAAGTTCCCCACACATTCAGCAGAGCAAGGCAGGACTGATCAGTGACTGTACTACAATGAATTTTACAAACCATCTGAACTGTGCCTCTGAAAAGAGTCCCTCTCCTCTCGCTTACCTCCCATCAGCACAGTGACTGCATGAGAACACAGTTCAGGAGATGCCCTTAACAAAAATGAGTGGTTTTCAGAGTTCTGAGGGCTAAGTGAGGATTAGTCCTGGCACCAGAGAGCTGTCCCTTCTGGTGATGGTCAACCATTGGATAGGTCTGACTATATCACAAAAAAAAAACTCCCCTACGACAGGAGGAATTAAGTCTGGAGATGCCCAGTTAAATGGACATACCAGATGACATTTTTTTTTTTAAAGTTTGAACCTAGTGAAATTTGCAGACAAATCTTTAAGATAGAATCACACTTACAGGGCAAGTACAACGAGATCTTCAAACCAGTGTTAAGATAGAATGCTGAACATAAAACGTCTTCCAAAGAGTGAGGAATTCATAGATCATATTATTACAAGCTTTGTTGTGTGCTTTTGGCTGGAAATGGGTTTTCTCTAGATAAAGAAAGATGTAAAGAGTGCAAGCATAATTTAAAAGTAAGTCAAGTCTCAATCCACATGAAATCCACAAGAATTTTCTTGCACTATGCAGCCCTTTTCACTAGGCGAACATTCTGTTGGCTTTGGGATGTTGCTTTTTTATCTTCATGAAAATATTTGGCATGGCTACTGGGAACCACAACAAAACTAGAAAATGTGCCCTTCTGTGTACAATCAGAAGGGAAAAGGGTGTGATATACCATTAGTAGCTAAATTCCATAGTGCATGTAGTTATTGCAACTGAGCAAATAAAATTAAGCTAAAAACAACAACAGACAATATACACCAAAAGAAGTAAATCGAGTTTCAAGACTTACATATGGCTGTGCATGAAGCAGTGACGTGCAGGCGCAGCCCCTTCTTGTGGCTGCGGCTCTACAATGCCATCAGCCCCAGGGTCAGTGACAGTGTTGTTGCTGCAGAAGGTGACAACTGCAAACAAATGGGAAATGCTTGTTTAGTTTGCTCCACTGCCCACTTTGGCAAAAATGTCTCAGGGGCTTTTGCTGTGATTTTTGTCACCTGCGGCATCCACTGACTTAAACCAGGCTCCTCAGAGCTCGCTGTTTCCGAAAATACAGGTCAGCTAACGTGCACGCAGAGCAGAGTAGCCCTTGATATTTTGGCTGTCATTCAAAAATCTCCAGAGAGTGAAGTGCCTGAAACTCAATTAAGGCTGAAAAGCTGAATCAACGCTGCCAGTCTGGGCTGGTGGTTGCAAAATACCAAGATGTTTCCAGCCTGATAGGCCAGGAAACAATCCCATCTGGGCAAATGGACTGTTGTAGCAATCAGGACCGAGCTGACATGTTTTCTGTGATTTGTCTGTTTTCTTAATTACACAGGCATATTGTTAAATTAGCTAATGGGAAGAAAAAATGTTTTAACAGTTAGCGTGATCCTTTATGTGGAACACCATCTGTGTGCTGGCTGTCCCTGAATGAGGAAGAGAGAAAATCATACAGAATTTCAGCCTTGTCTTCTTTACTCTCATTATCTTGGGCAAGTATGATAAACAATCATAGTTATCTTCTGGAGCATATAGAGTTTTAGTCAACCTATTAACCAGGATGACAGTTTTCACAGACGTTGGAAGACACAAAAAAGGCATTATCTCCCTATACACAGTCCAATTTGTGGGTGCTGAGCAGTAGAAGCTTAAGACCAGAGCAAACAAGACAAGTTGTTTCTCCTTTCACATCTAAATAAAGCTATTTGAAGAGACTTTAGTCAAGTATACTTGCGGACTAATCCTGAGATTCTGGAAGGAAATAGAGAAATTGGGTTTTGTAGACTGTAATACAGAAGGTGTAAGAGAAAGCTTTAATCCTCCATGTCCAAAAATCCTCCTTTTACGTTTGGTTGAACACATTTCTGTGAAAGAGTTTTTGCTCTTTCAGGATTCATGAGAACCTGTTCAGTGATTCATCAGTCTGACAGCTGGGAATCCTCCTCTTCTGCCAGTTTGATGTGTGTTCCTGATCATCATCAGGAAGGCAGGGAGGGGACATTTAACAATTAACAATTTGGGCACGGGAATAATTCCAGCCCTAGATTACGAGATAACTGTAAGAAGGCAGAACTGCCTTTAGAGGGTTATGACAAAACATGCATTTACTTTTTGAATGTGGGCATTGATTACCTAGCAGTGCCTCATATTGGTACCTAACCACTGAACAAATGCCATCAGAGGACTAAGGTGAAACTATAAAAACATTTTTTTCTGACACACGGAAAAATGGAAAACAAATTACAACAGTGCCTCCAATAATTCCTCCTCAGCATTTTAACCCTTCTCTCAGGGGAGTGGATATAGGAACTACACCAGAACTGAGTTTTGCCACCTGAAGCGGCACTGGGCTGCATCAAGACGGAGGTGGCCATCAGGGCAAGGGAGGGGATTGTCCCCTTCTGCTCTGCCCTCGTGAGGTCCCACCTGCAGTGCTGTGTCCAGGCCTGGGGCCCCCAGCACAACAAAGACGTGGAGCTGCTGGAGAGGGTCCAGAGGAGGCTGCGAAGATGCTCAGAGGGCTGGAGCACCTCTCCAGTGTAGCAGGGCTGAGGGAGCTGGGGGTGTTCAGCCTGGAGAAGAGAATGCTCCGGGGAGACCTCATTGCGGCCTTCCAGTACCTGAAGGGGGCTTATAAACAAGATGGAGACATTTTTACATGGTGTGACGATGATGGGACAAGGGGGAATGGTTTCAAATTAAGAGAAGGGAGATTTAGGTCAGATATTAAGAGAAAATTTTTCACTCAGGGGGTGTTGAGGCACAGGAACAGGCTGCCCAGAGAAGCTGTGGATGCCCCATCCCTGTAGATGTTAAAAGCCAGACTGAACAGGGCCCTGGGCAACCTGGACTACTGGGAGGCGTATCTGAGCACAGCAGGGGGTTGGAGCTGGGTGGACTTTAAGGTCCCTTCTAACCCAAACCATTCTGTGATTCTATGAATTTATCCATCACAAAAGTGGTTGTGGTCCCACAGCACTCTGCCATTCCTGCCTGTTTCTCTGCATTGGGTTCGCTGGGGATGGGGGAGAGACAGCAGTGAAGCGAGAGGACTTGGATGGATGTCACAGAGGAGGAACTGAAATCTCTTTTTAGGAATATGTTAAGTGGAAGGCCACAATGGCAGCACCTGACTTTTAAATATGTGACTACAGATGTGAGGATTTCTTAATGCCTTGAGTGGTTTGAGTGCTGGAAAGGCTGCTGACACGCACAGGCTGGCACCCTGATAGAACAAGGAGGGGATATGAACTTTCTGCTGCAGCACCGTGCGTGCTTCTTGTTCCCAGGACCCACCTCCGGTCCTGGCACCCAACTGCTGGTGCAAGGCTTCACTCTCCCAGTGAGGAGGTACAGCCATTAACCCAAGCATAACAGATGCATATGATTTTTTTTTTTTCCCTCAGTTTAAGTTGGTAACCAATGTCTAAATTCTAAAGTGGGATGACAGCCATAAAGGCCACACGACCTGACAGCCAGTAGGAATTTGAAACCCAGTCCTCTCGATCACAGGACAGTTCCCCAAACCATCATGCTGTTACAGATCAAGGCTAGGGGAACAAGCACTGCGCTGTTTCCAGTAGCTTCTGTTGAAGCTGTTTCATTTGACAGAGCAATAGTTATCACACTAAAAAGAATGACAGGGGAAAAAAAAATAAATAAAAAAAGCTGATATGATAATTTTCTGGTCAAGGTACTCAGTTTGGGATAGGAAAAGGTAAAGTTCAAAAATAATTAACAGAAAGACACACAGCTTTCACAGTGGAGGTGGATGCTTCCAGCTCAGGATACACCCTAGGAAAACCTCCTGGGACATGGAGACCTATTTCAGATTTTATGCTTTCTGCTTACACTTGGTGTTTTTTCCTTACAAAAATAAAATAAAGTAAAGCAAATAACTCATTGGCAACATGTATTTTCATGGTTGGTTGGATTCTTCTAGTAAGGAAACATTTCCTATATTCTCCCTGAAAAGAAACATCTTCAGGTGAAGACTGGACTTAATTTACATTCGTCTATTCCACAAGGCCTCTGGATGTCTTGCAAGCAATAGCAACTGATTAAACCCAGTTCCTGATTCCTGTACTTCCCCTTAGCTGTTGGACTATGACTTTATACTGAAGTGTACTAGACAGGTTGTTGTCCTCTGCTCTGCTTGGCTACACAGCTCATTTGTTGTTTGGTATGACTTATCTCGAGAGTAGTATGTGGATGATATGCAGAAAGTCTGGGATTCACTCATATATCTGGGTCTGGCTCATTGCTTTCATACTAAGTTGCTCTATGGAGACACACATAGATCCATAACAGTTCTTAATACTTCTCCTTCCCCTTTAATTGGGTTATTTTTGCTTTAAATAGAGTAGGGGAAAAAAATACAGGCGGCTTTAAGATGTGTGGATTTTGGATGCTCGTACTGAGAGCTTTACTGATGATGGTTAACCAAACAATATTGATCCACAGTTTTTGCAGCACTGTAAAGGAGAACGATTCTTAGATTGAGCACTCAGGGTCACTGGCCCTTTATGGCTGCCTTTTTTTTTTTTTTTAAAAAAAAAAAAAAAAACAAACATTAGCTTGTTACATTATGTAATATACCAATATGCTTTTTGTGACCATAATATGGATCTAATATAACTAGCTATTTTTGTGGGTCACAGGTTTATTTTGATATTATTTATGGGAACACACTATAAAGAAAAAAGTAATCTGTAATTGTTCTGTTGAAAAATAATGCTCACATATCACAGATGACTTTGTTTATGCTAAATAGTATCCTGGTACCAAAGGACAAAGTAGTCCAAACCCTTATGACATGCAGCCAGCTCTTTTCAATGAACGCACTGGATTCATGCTCCTACTTCTACAGACGTCTTCAGAAGCATACATTGAAATTCTGAATATTTAAACATTTGATTTAAGTGCAAGATAAATTGTACCACAGAAAAACATACCAGAAACTTTGTAATTAAATTCATATGCTTTTTAGGCCAATTGCTAATGTATACTCAAAAAACAATGATAATTTTCCTAGCAGACTGAAAAGCCACAATAGAGACATTTATGCTTTGAGTCAAGCTAAGCTGTTTTTCCCCCTTTACTGTTAAGCAGCATTCTTCCTTTTCTAAACTCACTGCTCTGGGCCCTCACTGTCATTAAAAACACCAAAGAAGTTTTCTCTGCACCAGCATTTAGTGGTGGAAAGAAGAATATTGGAGAAGAGGCTTTGAGTCCAGGTCTGTGTCGTGTGGCACTTGGCTGGCCTGACCACAAACCAATGCCACATGGTGGGTTGTTAGGGGGTACTTTTTTTTTTTATTTTGAGTTTCTTTAAAGCTGAAACTTTGAAGCTCAAAATCCTCAGAAGGAACAGCAAGAGGAAGCTCATGCAAACAAATACGACTGATCTTTACACAGCTTTGATCTCTTATATATCTATAGTGCCTTTCATCACGAAGGAGCCCAATAAGATTTATAAACTGCCTTCAAAGGGAAATCTCTTCTCCTCTGTATCACAGTGTGCACACCACTGAAAACCAGTTTTAGAGTAGATGATGACCCATAGCCTAATGTATATTGACAAGCTGTAAGAGAATAGTTAACGGATTATTTGGTAGGATCTGTAATACCAGAGAAAATAGTAGAACCCTCAGTTTTTAATGGCACTCCTACCTAAACTGAATAGAGAGGCATCTTTGAGGGACACATAGGAACTACAAGGGCAGCGCATCTGCATTGCCACCTCAGTCCCAGTCACTGCCTCGGTCCCAGTTAGCCATTACATTTGGTTAGTCTGAGACCGTCCACATCCCTGGAAGATTTTGCCATGGAAAATACTCCAGCAGGAAAAGACACAGGATGCAGTTTCCACGCATGAGCACATACGCCTTTCAGCTTTCCACACTGCAAACTCCCCAATGCCCCTCTACCCTTCAAGACGCTGCAAGGCTGACAGCACATGTGAAGATGAGCAGAGAATCTGACTGCAAGAGGCAGAACAGCCCTTTGAGCACACTCTCAAACTTCTGATGCAATGACTCTAACCCTGGGACGGCTCAGCAGGTGCTGAGTTACGTCGACCGATCTTCAGAACAGCGGATTCTGCACCTTCACTACACGTGCACTGGCATCCCACAAGAGTTTGGCGCAGAAAATTTTATAGGCGCATTTCTGTTCTCTCTCCAGATCTCTCTTGGCCTTGGGGAGCCCAGCTGAAACAGCTCTTCTCCCTCCTTTGCATTAGCCAGAATCTTTGATTAGCTGAGCCTCCAACTGTCTGAAAATTGCAGGCAGCCTTGAAAACTTTCAGGTAATTGCAGTCTCCACTGCATTTCAAAGCTAAAGCTTAGATTACTAAGCCATCTCCATAATGTCTGATCAATGAAGTGATCAATTAGGAATGGGAAAATGAGCTACGGAGCAGCAGGTGGAACAGCTAATGACCTAACATCGAGAATTCCTTTAATCTCTGGCTTCCATGACTGCATGCAAATAAATCCGCTCCCCCAAAAAGCCAGCAGGGTCCTGCAAAGTTCAAAACTGTCACCAAAAAAAAAAAAAGACATGCGGGTCCTAGATAAAATCAGTTAAAACTGCAATTGTAAGGACCTAGAGTGGACTCAGGAAAAATTCCAAATGTTTGTTTAACTGATACATGAGATTGTTTGCCCTAGTAACTCTGTCTCTGATATGTATGAGGCTTTGAATATTTTATAACAGTGATGGCTGTGTTCATTTAAAGGCAGCTGCTTAAAAAAGAATTAGAATTCCAGAAAACACTTTGTCTTTCAGCTCAGCATTATGTAATGTTTCAGGCTTGATACCCATTTTCTTTGAAGGCTTTTCCTACTGATAACATCAGAAGTGTCATCCAGGAAAGATGTTTCATCTAAAAAAAGAATGGTGTTGGGTCTTTTTGGTTTTGTTTTGTTTTCTTTTTTATTCTGCTGACAGATAATGAGTGTTAATGCTTCATCTGAAACAGAGAAGTGATAGCTGAATTGGAAGAGTGCTAGAGAGGAGGGCACTGGGGAACACATTTGTGAGCCATCAAGCAAATTCTCATAGAAGCCCAGGCAGAAATTCAGAACATCACATCATAATAGAACATAATGTACTCCAGAAAGAGTAGAGATAATGTATCCTAATGTATTCAATATTTGCCTTTGATGTAAGCTTAAGCATTTTTCCATATGTTTTACTCCATCACTAAATTAATTTTGGTTGGAAATCATCACACATTAATTATCAAATATGACTAAGCTCCAGCTCACTTGTTTTCCTGGGTAATTTGATGTCTGCTGTGAGGTGGTTACATTGCAGAATTTTCTCTATAATAGCTGTGGCTAACATGGTAATGGTGATTCAGCCAGATTTGCTGGCTGTCAGGCACAAACATAGCTCAGCTGTCCAGGGAGGAGAGGGCACAGGAAAGGAAGGACCTGAGCATCTTCAGAAAATTTGCACATGTATAGGATCTTCTGTAAAATAGAACAGAATAAATTAGAATCTATTTTTTACAGGGACAGAATCAATACATTTAGACCAAACATTCTACATATCGAATGGCTGTTACCACAAGGAAACACTTGCTTGAATAAAGAAGGCAGAAATTGATTTTAAAACATATTCTCTGTACTACAGACCCCTTCCTGACCTAATACTGCAGTTTGTTTTGAACAGATTTTATGTGAATTTTCATGAACATTTTAAATAATAGATGTGCCATAATTACAGCTTGTTTTTCTTATGAGAGGGGGTTTTACTATTCAGATCTTGTCATTTTAAGATCAAAAGATTTCTATTTCAGAACTGTCTTCCTTGCTGAGCTCTAGACAGACAGAAAACTTCATGAGTTGCCAGATCCTTAGCTGTTGTAAGCTCTATTACCATTAAATTAAAGACATGTTCCTGAAAATCCTTTATTACACAAGCAACTTATTGCACTGTTGCCTACGCTTTTTTAAGAGAAGCCCATGTTCACTCTGAACAAAAATCTAGTGTTTCTTATGTGAGGGATGCCAAAGTTCTCGCCTGAAGCCAACCATAAAAAAAAAAAAAAGTACCTAACAGTAGAGCTTCCATTTTTGTCTATTTATTTATTTAATCATTTCTATATCCTCCTTTTTTTAATTTTATTTTATTTTTCCTGGCAGTGCTATTCACCAGAGATCCCTGAAATATAAGACAAGAATACCTTTTTTTTTTTTTTTTTATAGTCAAAGAAACCGTAGGGAAAAATATGGTGCAGAATTTTCCTAAAACCTTTCTTTGTTAATTCATCATGATATAGTAACTGTTCTACCAAAAAGTAAAGGCTCATAACTCTAGATCCTGTTGTATGAACAACTCGTCCAATCTGCCTCAATATTCAGGTGTGGAGAACTTGCACCAGCTCACAGGTAGGGGAGGCCGAGCTCAAATTGTGAGGAGGTAGTGTTCACAAGCAGTATTGGGCTGCTCAAATTCAAGGTGAAATCACAAAAGCAGATTGAATGCAATAATGACAAAAATCACACAAGCCATTTGCCTGATATTTTGCTAAAGCAAAAACTTCAGCCCAAATATTTTCAAGGGCAAAATCTCTCTAGAGTGATGATTTTTCCTATTACATGTCTCTTTAAATGTTGGTAAGAAAATGGACTGCTTCCAAGTTTAGGCTCTGACAAATGAGATAGTTTGGGTCAGAATGGAGCTGTGTTAGTTGTAGTCATGACCCCTCTCTAGGGATGTGCCAGCCCTGAACCATTTGCTTAATCCTCATTAAAAATTCCTTCTAGCTTTAATGGGACATTCGTATAAGGGGATATTGCTGCAGGGAAAAGCAACCCCTAAGCCACATATTTGCATCCTTTGCCTCCGCTGAGTTAGCAGCGTCAGTTGTGCAGCTGAGTGACAGAGCCAATCAGAGAAGGAAAACCAATTACAGTTCTGCATGGTCACATTGAGCTAAATTCTGCAGGCTTTAATTGCTGTTCACCAAAACTTCTTTAGTCAACAAAATCTCACTGAAAGGCAGAGCTCAATCCACTGAAACATAAAGCTATAGAAGAAGGGTGAATGGCAAGGAAAGGGGAAATATGTGACAACGGCAGAGGCACGGTAATTAATTGTTAGAAAATCATTTTGAAAAATAATTCTGACCAAAGTATTATGTGATGAGCACCAGAACCTCTTCTTGTAATACAATGCTTGGAATTAACTTTTACTTTTTATTTTTATCATCCCGCTGGCAATCTGTTAGCATTATTACACTTTTGATTTAAAAAGCCTTCTCATCTGTAGCAGATGTTCAGTTTTCTACATGTGTGTTCTGTAATTCCTCTTAACTCTGCTAATGGGAATTACAAGTTTTCTTACATTGCCTCCACAGTGCCTGTAGCATCCTTTTAAAATTTGAATTGAAAGCTTCTTCTGGCGTTTTCCTACTTTGACAAAAAAGTATTTAAACATCCTCACAAAATAGCTTTGCAGCACCCCTAATGGGCAGTAGCTGTAACCCCCAGAGCACCTATTCATTTTGAAATATAAAGTCATGAGCCTTAGATGGCTTTAATAACTCCAAGTTGTCACAAAAGAAATGGGTTGGCCGTTCCACAGTAAGGAGAAATTTGAGCATGAAGTATATATCTGATCCTATTTGCACTTGCCCTGAAATAGAGTTTTCCTGCTATTTTTCTACTTATGATAGAAGCCAGTGTGTATGATTAACAGTGCAACAAGTGCAGGAAGTATCACAGAATGCCTTTTTGTGTCCTGCCAGCCAGATGGATCATAGAGGATGCATACCTCCCATATGACACGTAGAGGTGCAAAAGGTCAAACATACACTGCAGCACAACTGCTTCTTGATGTTCCTAAGTTTTAGTTTTTCTAAAGTAGACATTTTTTTCCTTTAACAGATCTGTTAGCATGTAATCTTCCCCACCTCTAAATTTTCTCATTTTAATAAAATATTTACACAGCCTCTGCACCAGTGACTGGGAACAGAAGCAGGGGTAGAAACAGCAGAGGAAAGAAAAAAATGTTTATTTGCGATGGGTAAAGGACTTTGATTAACTGAAGGCCACTGTAAGACCAAAATCTTTAGGAAGGACACCATCTGTATCCTCCCCAGAGCATCCAAAGGAGGACTACGAAGATGGGGAAGAGTCCAGAGGGCAAGAACTATGAGGAGCGGCTGAGGTCCCTTGGTTTGTTCAGCCCAGAGCAGAGGAGGCTGAGGGGAGGCCTCATGGCGGCCTACAGCTTCCTCACAGGGGAGCGGAGGGGCAGGCGCTGATCTCTGCTCTCTGGGGACAGCGACAGGACCCGAGGGAACGGCATGGAGCTGTGTCAGGGGAGGGTCAGGCTGGGGGTTAGGAAAAGGTTCTGCACCAGAGGGTGGTGGGCATGGAACAGGCTCCCCAGGGCAGTGGGCACAGCCCCGAGCTGCCAGAGTTCAAGGAGCGTTTGGACACCGCTCTCAGACACAGGGCTTGGGTGGTGCTGTGTGGGGCACCAATAATTCCTGTGGGTCCCTTCCAACTCAGGGTATTCTGTGTTTCTATGATCCCATGATCTCTTCCTGAAGACACACACACGCTAAAGGGAAAGATGTGCAGAGCCTACTGTTTCACATAACTGTCTGGTCCGAGACATTGGCATGGTCAGTAGCACAGTTACGCATGTGGGAGTCAGGCAGTCACCAGGTGGTGCTGCAGATTTCTGAAAAATGCTCTCTCCTTGGAAAAAATATTCCAGAGAAGGCTTATGAATCCAGCCCCAGAGAAACTGCATTCATGGATGTCTGCAGTCTAACAATTAAGGTTTCTTGAACACCCCTTGCTCTTACTCTTCTGCATAACTTAGCTTTGCCGATTTGTCCTTCTACTTTCTCAAATAGACTTTGCTCTGATTTTCTCAAAAGCTAAAATAGCACAGCCTGAAACATGGTCAGCACAGTATAAGCTGCCTTTGCCCCGCTGCTTGCTGGAGGATTCCAGCCGCTCCACTTATTCCTGCATCTGTTTTCATCCCTGCTGCCACTCCCAGCAGGGGCACAAGGGAGGTCTGCAACCTGTACAGTGCTCAGCCAGGCTCTGCAAGGGAAGTGATGAGGAGAGCAATTTTAGCCATGAATATCCTAATGAAGCTCCCGTGCTGACCTTACACACTTCTGATTAAGCAAATATGCAAATGTAAAGCAGTTCAGAGCTGGATTAACATTCAAAGATTTTTAAAAAGCTACTGCAGCTACATGCGGAGTGACCTTTAGGCCTGCTCAAATCTGTTAGAATGCAGATGGGGAAAAAGACATTATAATGACAGGCTCTTTTTTTTTTTTTCCCCCCCTCCAAATATATCTTGCAGGCACCGTAAAATGGGCCACAAGAGGAAATGAATATCAAGATCAAGGTTTTACCGCTGGTGTGGTTTCAGGGCAAGAGATTACTCTGCATCATGCCTGGGGATGTCTCTGCCAGTACCTTCCAAAACCAAAAAGGTAGCTCAATAGTTGGTTTGATCGTATCTTGCAGGTTTTGTACTTTAAAAGATGAATAAATAAAACTGGTAGATAAGGTTCCAAAGCTGGATTCTAACAGTGCTTCTGAGACTCAGAGGGGAGCAGGAAATCCAGGGAAAGCAGCAGCTCACCTTATGGTCACAGGAGGGCCATTCCAGGCAGCTCTGAGGAATCTATTCAGATTCAAACAGTGAGCATTAGGAGCAAAACTCTCAATTCTTTTTAGCTAGAGAATGCTCCTGTGATGAGGAGATGCACATTTGCACTCTCGGATGCAACGGTCTATATATTACAACACAGTGGTCTAAGATGTGGTTTTAGGGCTAGATACCAAGATCCATGGATGCCAGAAGGCTGTTCTAATCTTGTTCTGCTAAGGGAAGAGGCTAGGTGTAGAAAACCATGTAAAGGGAAAGGTTAAGAAACACTGTACCAAGACTAAATATTAGAACCATATTTCTCTCAGGAAGTTTTCATGGCATTCACAGTCAACTACTCTTGCTACAAATACACTGTTTATTTCTAGGAACACAGCAGTGGAAGAGACTTCCTGGGTTCCCAAGACCCTGTAATTGCAAGGGCCATATTATATTCACCACTTCCTACATCGGGGATTTTTGTTGCAGCTGTTCTCACTATTTCCACTCAAAGGCTGTTCCAGCAGGCTTTCCTGATAACTGGGATCTGTCTTCTAATTTCCAGCCTCAGCATATCCAGAGGTACCTTTTACCTATTTGCTCTGAAACATGACTGTCTAATTACTTTCCTTATATTGGTGTATTTATCTTTCATTAAAAATACCACTTCCAAATATATTTTAACAATAAAAAATGGTGAAGCAGGAGAATAGTATAAGCCAGATGAGATCCTGGCCTGACTGTAATGCTAATATATATTTTGCCTAGGAATGTAACAAGTTTTTCCATGTGCTAGTCCTCAGGCTAGATGTGAAGTCAAATGTCTGTACTAAAAAGCTATGAATATACCCATAGCAAACACACATGGATCTACACATTCAGATAAAATTTCTCCCATTCATTTCCTCAAGAAAAGAGAGGAAAAAAAAGTTCCTATTCTAATGTCCTCTAATATTTTAATAAAACACTTCTTCATTTTTGATCCCATTACAACCCTGTGCCTTCACTTAACATGTCTGTTACTTTTTATTATTTTGCATCAACTGCATATTACTAAATTTTGAAGGTATTGTGGAATCTATTTGTTTATCTGATGGATACTTGAGGTTCCAGAATACCTTTACGCAGCTGGCAACAAAGTTCTATAATACAGTGCTTTGTTGTTTTCTTGATTTGAAGAAGAACAATAAGACTCAAGATTTACTACAGCTCAAAATACTATGGAACATTCACAGTAATTTGTTCAAGTTGCACTTAAAAGGCCTAAAACCCATCTTTTATATCTTAGAAGCAATCACTCAAAGTTTTTGAATCTGATTCTTTGTAAGTATTAGTCATTTTTGAGTAGTTATTTTCCAATACTTTGGTAAATCAAAGGAAAACAAAAACTTTGGCAACAATAACAGAGCAATTTTGCTCTGTTCTAGGGAAGGAGAAAAAATTCCCTTTTTCTACTAATTATAGAGCACATTTTTTCTTGTGAGTTAATCCCCATAAATTTTTGTTTAAAAACTGACAGNAAAAAAATTTTTTTTTTTTTTTTTTTTTTTTTTTTTTGCATTTTATAATGACAGACATCACATAGGCTTTGAGGCAAACTCTAAAATAACTCAGGCTGATTCAACATCAGGTCTGAGTCCTGCAAGAAATCTGACAAGTCTGTGTTTATAGCAAAAAACAAAACTGAATTTTCATTTGAAAATATGAACCAGAGTTTTGTACCTTTACATGCAATGAGTCTTCCTACAGTAAGTGTTCTGCCTTATTTCTGCCCAATATGAGAAATCCATATCGCAGCAGTGGGGTTAATGTGGCTGATTGCGCTATGACCCTTTCTGCTTATGAAGTCTGTAAACCTGAATCAAATACTCCTTTATGAAAGCAGCCTACACTTGAAGAAAAAAAGAACAATGGGGCTTTATGAAACATAATTGTGATCCATAGAAAGTACCATAATTCTGAGATATGTTCTATAGGTTTTTAAACCATCCTTTAGTATTCAGTATTATATGTATAATTATACATTAAATTATAGCAGATGGCACCAGAAACCTGCAGAAGTATCATTTGTTGATATGTTCTGCTGGGCTTTTCCTTTAAGGTAGTGCAAATTGGTGTAAATTGCACTTTCTTTTGGCTCCTTGGCATGCTGATGGCGTTGTGTTACATTCTCTCAGGGCTGTACTCTACTTTTACCCTCTAAGCTATGGCTAAGAAGTCTTCTTGTTTAAATTTAAAGAACAGAGAAACCTTTGCATGTCAGGGCCAGTGATCCCAATGGCTGGTTAATCTTATATACCGAAGTCCACTGAGCTCCTCTCCCTTCTGAACCAGGCCACCACCTTGAAAAAGGCAGGCTGCCAAGAGGACAGGCTAGGGTCAGCCTAAGGGAAAAGAAGGAAAACTGCAAGTGGAATCAGATCCAAGTGGATCCCTTCCACACAAGGAAATACCAGATGCAGAAGAACTGGGATTTTCTGATGGTGCAGGGCTGAGATGAAGGTAAAAGGGCTACATGCGGTGTCACCTTTGCAGAGAAGTCAGTGCCACCTCTGATGTCGTATCCTCGCGGGGAGGGCAGCTAGGGAACAGCTGCAGCTGGCACTGAGAGCAAGGAAAGCTGGGCAGCGGGAAAGAAGATCCATGCCTTTGGCACCTGCAGTTAGTCCGGGAGAAGTCACTCAATGAGTAATGCTGAATGAAGCTGTAATGCAGCAGTTCTCCAGCAGAGAGTAGCACTTGTATGCAGAAAAATGATGGCGCCTCTAAAAAGTGCTTTCTGCTGCACCTTCTACAAAAGCTAGGAATCTCAGCCTTTTCCCTTCTAATTAGTTCATAGGTAGATGAGCTCATCATCCAGTCATTCAATCCTGAACACTTAATAAAATATGGAAAAGTATGATATTAAAAAAGTCAAGACAAGATTTAAGATTACACATTTAAACGAAAATTACCAGCAATGAAATAATTAAGATTCCAGAAGCAAAGTTGTCTTGAACTCTGTATCTTTCATTCTACATATTTTAGAATGCAAACAGTATTATGACATTGATTGTTGTGATGATTAAATATAGACAGGTTAGGAACATCTAAATCAATCAATCCCAATCAGAGACAGGGACCTCAATTCAGGAGGTGTTGAACACACCCTTGTGCATGCATCTCTGCGTATATAAAATCAATGGGACAATGTGTGTTCCAGCAGACACACGCCTGAGCAGTTTTATTAAGTACTTCTAGGCCCCTGTTTTTTAAAAGGTGGAGCGGAAAAATAATTAATTAATCCAAAGAATCTAAATTTATACGATTCTTGAATCCTATCCCCCCCCTCCCCCCCCAAACACTTCATCTTTGCAGTTTCATTCTTTCAGCAATTATATCTGGTTGTGTTTATGCATGGTACCTGCAAGAAATTAGCCTGCATACAAGGCTGAGCCACACTGGGGCTACTCCGCATGCCTGTGGCCCTTCTTCCTTCTAGCTGTCCCTTTGTCTAAATTTATGTCTTTACAATCAGTCTGACAGTGCCTAACTTTATAAACAGGGCGGTGTCATCTGCTATAAAGATACTAGAAGACAGGCAGGTGGTTTGGATGTTCCAGTCACAACTCAGAGACCATTAATCTACAACACTGCCACTCTCTCCAAGATGAGAACTGTGATTAGGAGATCAAGAAAGAGTTTGGGAAGGGTTACTACATAAACAGAAGTTAGAGGGACTGCTGGGAGCAACAGCCATGTTTTAAGATGCTGAATTAACCTCTGGACTTCTGGAGTGCACCCATAACTGCGTGAAATTTTTCACTCTGACACACCTGCTTTCCATGGATGTAATTCATGGTAAGGGGTTGAAGCTGACTGACTGAGCAGAGAACTAACTTGTGAATTTTATGTATGGCTTTGTGACACAGACTATCAGATTTACTGATCTTGTGGTTTTTGCCATACTGCAAAATCATGATTAAACGTGAATCACACTGCAACCTGTGTAGATGAGAATATAGCGTAAGATGGATTTTTGCTCTGTGTCTTTTTGATAAGAGATATCAATGTGAAAACCCCTCAAAAATTCAATTGGTTGTGTGTGCAGCCCTTCAGCATCCAGAATAATAAAGGCCTACACTGTTCTAATGTATCTGAGGCAAGAAAACAATCTGTTGAAACACTAGGATTTGATTTTCAGGTCAGTGATATTTTATTCCTAAACCTGCAACACTAACTTTATCCATGTGACAAAAATGCTGTTGATTCCAGGACGAACAGTCTTGTACAAGGCCTTTCAATTCATCCTCAGGCCCTGATTTTGCAAGTAGAAACTAGGAGTTAAGAGAAAAGAGATGTCAGAGAAAGAAGGGGAACAAAATCATGCAGAAAGGAAAAGAGTAAGCCGAAGTACTAGAAAGTGGAGAAAAAAAGATGACAAAAAAAAATTTGATGTAATAAGCTGTGGAACTTAAACATGTTTCATGAATACACATATGTAGCTCAAAAAACCCATGTCGTATTTTTTTTCAGTTGAAAATGTCTGTTTTAAGTGTAAAGTATTTGTAATCTAGTAATCACAGAAGTAGCTCTTAATCCCTCCAGCACGATAAAGTAAAATACTGCTTATTTTCTACTTTTACACTCCAGCACTTCTTTCTTTCATTTCTTCTCCTTCCACAGGAACTCCAGTTAAAGAAGAGAAAAATTGATATGCTCAGATGTCAGCTTTTTCAAACCTTCAGGTGCCCTTGTGCCCCCAAAATCTCATCTGATTTTTCCAGTTCCAACTGGTCTACTGAAAGATAACAGCTCTGCCTAGAAATCTTGTCCTGCCTACACCAAAATATCAGTGTGATCCGCTGTGACCTTCCTTTCTTCCTCCTGCTGCAATTCAAAGTTTCTTATGCATTCCCCAAGCCTTCCAGTTGCCTTAATGACTCCATCCCCTCATGGGCAACTGCCTTTCCTCAAACCTACGTTCAGCCTGTCCTTTATACTTCTTTTTGGATGCTCTCGGGCTCCTCACCCCAGAGCCCTCTCAGTTACTTTCCAGTGCACAGGGTACCAATGCCCTCTCATCTTGTGCTCCTCCTGTCCCCCAAACCCTTTGCCTGCTCTATCACTTTCTTTGTCTTGACACACCTGGAGCATAAGCTCTCAGAGGTTCGGTGTTCTTCCTTTCTTACTTGTCTGTACAGTGTTGAACAAAGGGGCACCTGGATCCTTCGTTAAGGTTCCTAGGTATTACTATGATCATACAAGTAGGCTATTGGGAAAATGTAGAAAGTTCTCCTTTCAGCATCTGCAATTAGTTAAGGATGAATATGTTCATCCTTCTAAGTGATGCATTCATTCATACAAGCGCTGGAGTCATATCAATTAGGCTGATTCACTTGAGTAAAGTTATACTTCAGTATTTGTAGGACTGAAGCTATGCTTCCACTGAGAACTCTGCCTTTGACAATTATCACAAACACCTACATGTTGTTGCAGGGGAAAACTCAAAATTACAATCTGTTATAGAAAAAAAAAAAGAGATGAAAATGCTCCCAGTCCACAATTCTGAGGCATTCAAGGAAAAAAACATTTGAAAGAAAAATATTCTATTACCCCCCTTTCCCCACAAAGGAATGCAAAGCTCAAGAATCCCAACAATGGGAAAAAACAATGTTAGAATTGCAGTCTGGATGAGACTAGCATCACAACCCACCTGCAACAAACTCTACAGACGTTCAATAAGCTTGCCACGCAAAAAAGCTTATCCAATATATATTTTTTTTTGAGTAGAACATGATTTGAAGCATAGACCCCCTTAAGAGGCAGAAATAATGAAGGGAAAAACAAAATTAAGAAATGTCAGTACACATACAGGAAAATCTACTCCAGCAGAGAGGTAGAGAAAAAGAAATGAACTCTTCTGATAAACTCATTTGTCATTCTTTGCAGAATACCTTGAAGAGAAAGGCAAGCAATGCAGGATCTTGTGCTGGCCATGGAGTCTCCATACACAGTGAAGGACATGGCTTTATTGATATCTTGTTTTTACTTTCACCTCTGCAATAGCACAGATTGTATCAGAAAGTTTTAAAAGCAAAATAGAGGTTAGATCCATTTTCGATACTCTAAATTAAAAGAATAAATGAATCACCCAACTGTAGTTAATGGGCAATTAACATAATTCTGGTCCGGTGTAGCTGAAAGATAATGAAAAAGCTGATTGCAAATGAACCAGCAGTAATGTGGGAGGTCATAATAGTCCCATAACTCTGAATGAGAAACCAATTTCTCCTCTAACGCTAGATGCTTTGATTGGTGAAGGGCTTTATCATACTATGAAATTTGCCCATGATAGTATGAGATACGAAAAAAAAAAAAAAA
>VXAV01005477.1:298737-337409 GCA_013399715.1 Alectura lathami | reverse complement strand
ATAAATGAATATGTATAGGTGATTTCAAATGGAGTACTGTTCTTCCAGCCACAGCATTTTGTGCTGTTCTTCCTTCAGACGCACAAAACAGGGTCTGGCTGGAACAATCTGCAAATGGGAAACATCCACCATAGAGCAGAGTACCTCAGTGGTATTTGTACATCATCTGGGGGTAAACGAGGAGGGGTGAAGAAGGAATATTTCTTCCTTGTGTATCCTTGTACCATTCCTCTGTAAAATGGAGAATGCTTTAGTAGCCTGGACGATTTCCTTGAGAAATCACATAAAAGTACTGGGGCTGCTGCTGAATTAGTTTCCCCCAACAGCACAGACAACACCACCAGCTATTTACATTTGCTAGGGACCCACGATATGCAGTCAGATGGCTCGTTCACATGGAAGTCTACCTCACATCCCACTACATCTCATTGCTGTTATTAATGCTATGGTTGCTCAGGAAACAAATAGTCCTTCTTGTTGCACTATGGACACTGCCAGTATGCAGAAATGTTGCTCGATCAGTCAGCTCTTCTGTGATCCTTGTCACAGCTTCTCTTACATTGACTCTCTACACCAGACCAGGACCAATGCCTCCCAGCTGTGCATTCCCTACCTTTCAGATGAACAAGATATGATCAGCTCAAGATACTCTGTAGATGAGGAACAAAGCGTCAGCTAATTCTTCAGTGCATCTAAATCAGTTTCAGATAAGAGATGACATAGAATCCAGCTTGTTATTGGCTCTTTAATCTGGTTAGAAATTGGTAAAGCTAACTGTTCCACAGGCCAAGCCACCTCCCTACAGATTTAGAAGATGGATTTGTGCGTAAGCCAGGCTTAAACCAAGCTTGACCCTGCTAGAATTGGCAGCCCAACACATGATTTAAATCAACACTGGATGGAATAGCCAGTTTTTATGCCAAAGTAATAAGAACTGTAATGAGACGTACACAAGCATACATCCCTACAACAACTCCTATACATTGTGTCCTAGGCATCCTTTTAACCCACGTTTAGCTTTTTCAGTTGTGACAAAGCACCTTTCGGTCGCTACAAGAGACGTTAATTTAAATATCAGCATTGTCTGCATGTACTGTTCTCCTACAGAGCCTAGGATGTCCATGCGGCCGTTGATTTAAGAGACAATATCACTTGCTTCCAAGTTTATGAGGCAATAAACAGCTCCCGCATATTGATGAATGCGGAGGTGTTTGCTCAGCACATTTGCAGGGGACGTTTATTACCCAAGTGCAGTGCTTTAAAAGCAAATGAAATTGCAACTATTCTCACTTTCTTCTGTTGGGGGGAAGGGAGAAAAATACTGTTGGTTTTAATTTGTTCCTCCACTTTCCCTCCTCCTGTGACTCATTAAGATGACTGACACAGCCACGGATGTTTCCTTCATCTGTGCAGTTGACAACTACAGGCATTTTTACTTTGTTGGCTTTGCAGGAAACTGCTTTAGAAGAGGGTGCAATTGTCAGAATGCCAGAAAGACATGACTAAGATTATCCCTCGATGCTTTATTACCCCATTATCCCCCTTCCAAGGGATTAAATTAGCTCATCAGCATAACCACACAAAGTTGTTAACCCTACGGTAATTTTCAATGTTCTGTCCATATAATACAAAAATGAAATAATTTTTAATCTGCATAAAAGGGATCATGAGAATGTCAGCAATTTAAAAGACGAATCTTTGGATTGTACACCTGGCAAAACACTTCTTGGAATCTAAACTCCTTTTAGGTTTATGATATTGGGAAGGAAGAGAGGGTGGAAGAAAGATGAGATTGATTGCAAAGCTGCATGCCAACTGAGTTGTTGTGAGGATGCCAAACAGAGAGAGCAATCCGTAAAAGATATATTAAATTACCAAAACAAAACTGATTTATAGTTCCTGTAATTTCTCCCTTGCTCTTTGTTCATATAAAAAGAATGTTAGGGACTATTTTCTTACAATAAAAGTTACATGTTTTTGATGTTACTAAAATATACACTAACATTTTAAATTATTTTATTTAACTAGGTGAGGAATTAAAAGGTAATTGAATGAAAAGATGAATACAACATCCAAAAAGTAAACGTTTTCCAGAAATCCTTAAGAATGGATCATTGAATCTCTAGGCTTGTATGAGAAGTCTTTAAACAGCAGTGGCTCTGTTGTTATAAGAAAAGGATGCTTGAACCTTCCAGCAGAGCAGGCAACTCCTTATCCTCAACAATATGAGATTACAGAAAAAAATATCAACCTCAAGTATTTTATAACTTATGACTTCCTTCATTGTTTGTCTCATTGTTCTTTTCATTTTTCCTCTCCAATTTAAGGCTTAGATATGCCTATCTGTAATCATTTATATACCCGCCTTTTCACCTGAGCAGATCCATTGGTTTTAATGGCACACTCTCTTAGGACAAGCCTGCCAGCAGCACTGTTACACCAGTAGACTGTCACAGGCCATTCTTGTCCTTGGTGTCTGAAAAAAGCCTTCAGCCCATCAGGAGGTGTAAAAGTTGCAACACCACTGCTCCTTGGGGCTTCCACTGAGAGTCACCCATTTAGATGCTGCTGAACTTAACATACCTGAACTGTCTGCAAAAAATATTTTCCAGAAAGTCAAGAAACTGAAAATAGTCTTTTTCCATGACTTATATTATATATTATATGTGTGGAATTCTGGAATTGGAAAGACAGCAATATTACCTGTTCTCCAGCTTGGAAATTTAAGTGAAAAGAAGTGTCATAAAATAGTTTAATTTAGCTCTAATTACCTCAAGTATGAAACAAATTATTAGAAAATGTTTTAAAATCCCAAACTATAGTTTTCTTTTTTTAAAATCTGTATCTTGTTCTATAGCCATTGGACTATTGGGAACTGATAAAGGAAGAAAGGTTCTGCTGCTTATTTTCCAAAAGATATTTTTAAAAATACCACTGTCTCATTTTTTCCTTTCAGATCACTATTTGATCCTTTTTTTCCTCAATGTAATGGGAACAAAGTAAAGTTCCCTTCAGGAAGGACAACAGTGGCTTTTGTTACTATGTGCCAGAGAGAAACACCATGAAGGAGCAGATGGTGACAGTGGCTAGCCTTTGTCAGTAAGAAGAGTGGGTGATGGAAGTAATTTTGGAGAGGTCATTCTCAGAGCATGGGCAGGTACTTCTGTCACACTGAAAAAACTAGGAACAGCAGTGATTCTGAGCAAGGATCAGGTCTTTTATGGATATTACATGCCAGCCTCTGCTGGAGGAATCCAGAACGGTACACATTTTCCTTTCATCTCTTCTCTGCAAAGGGTCTCAAAAACAATGTACGGTACCCAGTAAGCTTGAATTGGTGGGGAAGTTTGGAAAGCCTGTAATATTCCATGCAAAGATTATTATGGACTCCCCCAAAATCTCACACTGAATACAATTTGCTAGCAGCAGACGTGTTTCCAATTAACACAAATTATTTCAATACATTCTTTCTTTGTCTGAAAATGTACACATTATCTCCTGTATTTGCGTACTGTATTTGGCCCAAGGGACATGTTAGTGCAGGCAGCTAAGGGAAATCAAAGAACCCTTTTGATAAAAAAAGAGAGAGGAGTGATACGATCGGGTATGTTTTCTAATGCTTAGCCGTTGAAAACACATGCAACTCTATCTCCAAACACAAAATACACATAGGCAATATGAATACTCTCAGTTGTCAAGTTCATCATCCCAGCCTGTTCTATGCCCCAGGAAGTCTTCTCCTTCATGCTGCTCCCCATTAAGGCCAAGCAAGCAGCTAGCATCTCTAACTGTAGTTGGAGAAATCCTCATGGCACACAGCCTAAGTTGGAATCAGGCCCTAGCACAAAGCTCTTTGCTAGTGCAGGGAACTCCTGCTCTTTCCAGCAGTTCCATTTGTATGAAGGGGCTTAATAAAACATTCCTTTTAGCTAGAATTAGGAGTGTTCAGCATACCTTTATCTAGAGCTGTCATGGCCTAGAGATCACAGACTTGCTTAACAGCAGTCACTGACACTTTCCAGCACAGCAATAACGTATCCAGCTACAACACCATATATGATTTCATTTCAAAGTCCTTTTGTTCCTGCAGGGGTCCCATCAAGCAAAGCATACAGCAAGAGCACAAATTCATAGAATACACTGGCTCCCTGCATGAACAAGAGATGTGTTAAAGAGGGAAAGTAAAAAGGAAATACATCTGGCATGCTGCTTATGTGTGATATTCATATTTATTAGTACAATCCGATTTATGATTATTCTTTAGTATCTCTTGAGAAGCACAGCCAAAATCTACTTTTTTTTTTCCCCCCAAAAAAAAAAAAAAAAAAAACAACAAAGGAGAGCAGATCTCTTAAGCAGCAGGTGAAAAGGTCAAGAACCTAGTTTTGTGACTTTCCAGTACTGTAAAACCATGCCCTCTGTGCCAGGACACCTTGGATGAGCCAGGATATACAAGCAGTATGTATGTACTGGAGTACTCTCCTATCAAGGCCTCCTGAGAAGTCCCTTCCTTAATGAAATAGGAAGCTTACCTTCTGGATTTGTTCACCCCACCCTGCTCCCTCCCACCAAATATCAACCCACCCCCCCACACACCTACCACCTGAAAACATCTGCACTTCTGATGTGTTTGTAATACCATTTGTTATTTCCTGGGCAAAGCTGAACTGTGGCTCACCTCCCAAAAAAAAAAAAAAAAAGCTGATATAAACCTATAAAAACTATCATGCTATAAAGGACTCTATAAAACAGTATGTTTTAATTGCTTCCTGTTTTCAGCAAACTGTTTTATACTGAGAGTTAACATTAGGTCGGCACTTAGCTTCTGATAATTTATGATTTAAAATAATAAAAAGCCCAAATAAGTTATTTGTTTTCATGAATGGAGGTAGCATTTGTGTGACTGATTAAGCATTTCAAAAATGCTGTACAACCTACCCCAGTTTTTAATTAGTTGCACAAATTATCACCAAGCACCGTAAATTTAATGTCATCTCTTTTACAATAATTAAATAAATACTGAGCAGGTAATAACACATTTGTATGGATCAGCTGAGTATCCTGTGGGTAGCTTACTGTTATACACATTTCAGAAGCAGGAAGATGGGACCGAGGATGCCTGAGGTAATGCACCCAAGTGATGTCTTGGGCTCTGAATCAGAGAGACTGACAATTTAGGAAATGGGGATGTTTGGCTTCATGCAGCGATGACCTGATCTTTCCCCCCCACAACCCCAGACATTGCCATTGCAGAGTCACAAATATGATCAGCTCAGCAATTACTGCCTTTCTTGGAAAAATACATGAACCAGTCTGTTTGCATTGCACACCTAACAATGTTTTTGCGCTCAGCCAGTTAAGTCTTTCCCTTAACAACCTGTCTTCTCACAGATTTTGAGCCTGCAATACCACTAGTAAAATGTGTTCAAGTGGTTTATTAACTGAGAGACTCTTCTGAAATCAATTGGTATCATTCTGCAGAGGAAAATGTACGGTAGCTACTGAGGCACTATTTATCTCTCAAATGAGACAACAGCTCATGAGGTTAAAAATCAGGCAAGTGAACTTTTACATTATAGATTCTCAAAAGAATCAGGTGAAAACTGGTGATGTCCAAGGGAAGAGAAATCTTACATGCTGCTTACAGTCAATCTACAGACAGTAACAGCCTGTTCCCCAGTGTAATGTGGTAAAGAAAACCACAGATGATCTGTGAGAAAAAGAGGGTCAGCAGACAGTTTAGATACATCTGTGTTCTGGAAACAGCTGCTTCACATTTTTCCCTGTGGAGGACTGGAACATACAAAGAAAGAGTGCACTGCTTAAAGGTAAGCCAACATCCCACAATAAACAGCAAAAACGAGCCTGCACAATCTGAAGACTTAGCTCTTCTTTCTCCTGGAGAAGTCAAGAACTTCATAAGCTACAGCAGAAGCAAGTCTGAAATCCTGCACTGCTAGTGACCTTTTCCTATAGCAAGCACTGCCCTGATTCATGCATCTTTAATGGACAGGACAGAAGAACCCCAACAAACCTAGCTGCAGCAGCTCAGGGTGTTTTTCCCAGCATTTGTCTGGATGCAGCTGTCTGCCAGGGCTTACCACAGAGCACAGTGCACTCCTGCACCAGCCCAGCTACCTCAGCATCATGGCTGGAGGCCTGTGTCACGATGGCAGGCTGCAAATTGAGCTAGCCGGGACGCAGGCGGCCCTGTGGCCGCGGGCTCTAGAGAGGCCTAGGCAAGCTCTGCCCTCCTGGCTGGGCCTGCCTGAGCCGGCCTGCTGAACTCGCTGCAGTGCGGAGGCTGAACTGCAGCCCCTGTAGGTAAGAGCTGTCGGCTGCCAAGTAGCGTGCAGGATTCCTGATGGGCCCAGCAGCCTGTGTCAGAGCCTGCGAAGTAGCAGTTACCATCACGCTGCAGTCATGCGTCTGAACGGCAGGCTACAATTGCACCTAGGACGAGCAGTGCTGAGAGAACATCAGAGAAATCTGTCTAGCATACAATGCTATCTCTTAATGGCAGGTGCCGGGGGCAGGCTGTAACAACACAGGTACTTCAAAAGCCAGAGGAAGCCGCACAAACTCCTCTTGCAGGAATTTGGCTAACTGCTTTTGGAACTCGTAACTTCTGACTTCTACATGAGTCCAAGGAGGTCTGAATTGTAACACCGAGTTAAAAAGCATCTCCTTTTGTTGCCTTTTTTTTTTTTTTTTTTTTTTTTTTTTTTTTTTTTTTTGGTCTTTTGCTAGTTCTAGTAGCAGCATGTGCTCCTTGGAGCAGAAAAAGCAGCAACTCCCTATCTACTTCTCCACATCTCACACAGGTTCACAGGCCTGGATTATCATAGAATGGCTTGGGTTGGAAGGGACCTCAAAGATCATCTAGTTCCAACCCCCCTGCCGTGGACAGGGCTGCCAGCCACTAGCTCACTGGATCAAACTGCCCAGGAACCCATCCAGCCTGGCCTTGAACACAGCCAGGGATGGGGCAGCCACAGCTTCTCTGGGCAGCCTGTGCCAGCACCTCACCACTCTCACAATGAGTAGTTTTTTCCTAACATCCAACCTAAACCTCCCCTCTTTCAGCTTTAGTCCATTCCCTCTTCTCCTATCATTAGCACCAGTTTCAGGCATTGCTGCCCCAGGTTGAGCCAGGCTAGCCCAGCATTTTCTTACTTGGAAGCCATCCCCTGCCCTTCCCCATTCCCGCCCTTCATCTCCATCCTTCCCCACCTAGCAAAATAGGGCAGCACCCTGTCCCCTTTCTGCCACAGGGGCCACAGCAGCCCACAACACTAGCACACAGACAGGAGGAGCAGTCCCAGGGGCTCTGCCCAGCTCTAGGGGACACCCACCAGCCCCACAACACCACATACATCTGCAGATGGCACTGCTATGCTCCCCACACACATAACCACTTACCCTGCACCATGTGTGAGTCTACAGATCCTCTCTAGCCTTTCTACCTTCAGCAAAAGAAAAAGAGCTCCTTGCAGGTGCTTGGCCCACTGGGTTAAATTCACTAAACTAACAAGATTATTTCCACCTGAGCAAACTATCCATCCCTATTCTTGCTCATTAAAAAGAAAGGCTGCAGGATCAGTGGTTGATACAGAGCATTGCTGACCCAATTTATGCTCAACTTCATAAATAAATAGTGTGTGTTTCTTTTTCTGAGCTGTGGATCTATGAAGGAGCAAGCCAAGGTATAAACCTGAAACAAATTCCACAAGGTTGGCAGGCTGTGTAGTTTAGAGCATTAAAACAAGCAAGCATTGTATGAATCCATGATGGTTTTATATCTTCATCCAGCTGTAAATTTGTTTTTGTTGGGCCAGGGTTATGTTTTCAGTTTCTGTATTGTACAACCGCAACTTTGTAAATGCAGAACAATCTGCGTTTAACAGAAAAATATTTTTTGAGTTTATTTAATGCAGAGAAACTGTGCATTGTAGGATTTATGTATGGAAAAGGCATGGCTTGTATAATTGCCCCCACCTGCCCTGACCTAATGCTACAGAGAAATATGAAGTAGGCAATACCACCCCTCACCTTGCTAAAAACTTTCCCAAACTTTAAAAAATCATACTTACAAATGCCTGGCAAATAATTATGCAATAAAAAATATTAAACGTTGTTTTAGTTTTTATTTGTGTTTCCAGAAAACATATTACATTTCACACTGGAACTGAGGGCAAACACCTAATATATAAAATATGTCAGAATTTGTTAATTATGAAAGGAGAAATGTAATTAGTCAAAATAATTCTAGAGATCAGTCTTTCTCAATTAATCTTGCAATTTATACATTTCCTGGAGCAGTTAGTGAAATGTCTCAGATCTCAGTAGAATAAATTCTGTATGTTTCAAAAAAAAAATCTCCATAAAAGGTTGTCACAGTAAAGTATAGGCTCTGTTTAAACTATTCCTGTGAAGAGTAATGCTCAGATTCTGCAGTTTGTGGCAGAATAACCTTTCAGCAGACTATGCGGCCTGTTCTACTGCATGCCCTGCCGGTGGTAAACTAGACTTGAAGAGGGAGTGCAAAGGGAATGTGTTTTGACCCTGGACCGTCTTCATCTCCTGATCTCTGTGCTGGCATCTCTATGTGTAGTTAGCTTCCTGCACTGCCGACAACATATGTTGGACAAATTCACTTTTTAAATATTGCCAGCAGTTGTAAGAGTAAGGGCTTTCTTTTACTGTGAGAAAAGCACCTTTACGGTGAAAGTCATGGGCCACAATGAAGTTGCAGCCACAGAAGTGTTAAGCCCCTCAAACCTTTGGAGAAGATATATGGAGGAGGTGCCGTTTGTTTTATCCCACCCGTAAGGCTGGTCCATACAGCTGAATCACAGCTTAGCTCAGGAATGTTTTCTAGAAATGTGTTTTACCCAGAGCCACACCTAATCACCCCGCTCACAGAGGGGGACACTTTTCAGTGCCTTGCAGATCAAATCACTCTCGTTACTCCTTGTAGGTCAGCATCCTGAAGCATTACCTTGTGACGCTTGAGGGGTAGGAAAGCAACATTGCCCCCCCCTCTACGTGAGACATTTAATAACATGAACTTAAAACATTTGATCATACTACACCATCAAAGACAAATATAAATGGAGCCTGAATTGGTGTACTCTGCTCTACACCATTTATAGATGTCTCTGTAAATATTTTAAGCTAAATATGCCTTGATTTGCTTTCAAAAGGTTTTACAATATTTTTTTGTTTGACTCCATCATCTCTAGGCCAAACTCCGATTAAGTGTCCGAAGTACATAACCAAACTGAGTTCTGTTTGCAGAAGAACACTTGTTTTTATGAAATGCAGCTAGAAAGAAGTATGAAAATATCTAGATGGAAATCAGCTATCATACTGCCACACTCGCAGGCTATCTGTAAAAACTTCAGACCCTGGTCAGTGTCCGTGTAGGTAATAAATCTGTGTGCAAACACTACAAGAGTTTATCCCAGAGTGCCACTTCTTTGACAGCTTCTCCGCTTTTTATCCCCCATATTCTTTTCCTCCTTTGCCAATAGTTCCTTGTATTTGCCTCTGATTTTGGAAATATTATTTGGAAGTACAGATTATCTGAGAATATTAACTACCCGAGGACTTTTTTAAAGGAACAGGTTTTTTAAAGTACCCATTATCTGAAGCACAGTACGTGGAAGAAAGTGTGGATGATTCTTTCAATCCCTGCATCAGTGTGCTTGAAACCTAGGAATCCAGTGCTCAGCTCTCTTGGTCACGTTGTAATTTCAGATACTGCTGGGCTACTATCTGAATCTCTCTGCATGTTTATGTGACCTATCCCCACACGCTGACAGGTTCACACCTGTAAATCTGATTAGCAGACAATGTTTGACTTGATTAGTCAAGTGCAAAGCTCAATGCAGTCAGACATTTGAAATTCAAGATTTCCTGGAGCTGTGTTAATAGATCTGAGACCTGAGCAGTGTGCAAATGGAACAACAGGAGCCACACACTCTTACAGATGGTATTGCAGTTCCTCACGTTCAGGGGGTACTGGATCAGAAACTTTTTGGAAGTGACGTGTCCCTTCCTTGCTAAATGCCTAGGGCCAGTGTTTTGCCATCAGAGCTTTTCTGGAGCTTCTTTAAACAGTGAATTTGTGTAACACTAACCAGCAAATTCCCATTTCTTGTTGCCTACTGCCTGTGTGTTTGGTATCACTGGAGGTCTAAAGGCTGCTTTCAGATTATTCCTCTGCATGGGAAAAACACTGTGCTCTCCATCCAGCCGTTCACAAGGCTTATCTATCCGCAGTCTCTAAGTTCATCCTCTTGTTTCCTTGTTGCTTTTCCATTCCTGTGACACCCATTTCCCCTCAAATAGATGTCAGCACAAAACCTTTCTCTTCTAACACCGTCTCAGTGGAGTGTTTGTGATTCCACACATTATGGATGCTCTGTGAAATCAGAGTAATGATATGCTGTGTATGCTTAGAAACACACTTATGTTTCCAAATGTCTCCCTGCGTATTATTAAGGTTAGTGAACCACGAAGATGAGTACTTCCGTCACCATGAGGGTGACGCACACAAGAAGATACACATGACTATAGATACAGGCCAGTTACAGTTAGTTTGGGAGAAAGTCAGGGAAGGGCTCTCATTTATTATCTAAACATACCCAAGGTGTGCATGGTATTTCTCTACCCAGTAAGAAGTTGTGGATACTTGTCCCTTGATCCTACAGGACATGGAACATGAGGGACATTCACACTGCACTGAAGTAATTGCAGTGTTGCAAACCCCTAATACCGACACAGTTTGCATGAAATGAAGCAAGATTTATTGTCGTGCACTACACTCTGTTACACACCTCAGCGAGTAGTGACAGGAATAAGCTTTACTCTGGTAATATACGCCAAATGTGGTACCTGCATGTACCTGCATGTATAGATCCAGTTATCTGTATTCAGACTCCCAGAATATTATCCTGAATTAGGTCAAAAACACAGCACAAGAGTAACAGGACATTATGACTGCGCAAAGCGATGGTGCAAGGAAGAAATCGATAAATAGAAAGAAAGGCTGAAAATTGCTTTGGTGTGGAGAGAGTTATTCCCACAGAAAGACTGTTTGCATTGATTTAATTTCTGACATGCTTTGTTTTCGGGATTTGTAATGATCTATACTACTACTATTTGTTCTGGAGGCCTGAACAAAATCATGAGTAAGCAAGAATGGGAAAAGGCAGATTTTACTGTCTGCGTACCATCTGTGAGGGGCAGCAATCGCCAAAAGGCATGAAAACGTGAGATGGATAAACAGGGCAGGCTGGAGGCTGGAGCAGAACAGAGTTCAGAGAGCAGCTGAGCTGAGAATGGAGGACTGAGCAGGAAAATCACAGACACAGTGCTTTAATAGTCATTGACCTAGCACTAAATAGCACAGGAGAAAGCCAGTGCGCTCCAGAGATTTAATACATGGCAAAATCTGAAGGACCAACATTTAACAGGCTCCCTCCTCGTGCATACTTTTATTTCCCTACCCACTTCTCCCTAGCTATTTTAGCTGTGTCCCGTCTCTGGTATCTTAAATCTACTCTTCCCTTCCCTGAGACAGCAACCCTCTTTCTCCCTCTCTCCCCTCCCCACCCCCATCTCTCTGAAACCTTCAGGGTAACATCTATTTCCAAACCAGCATTTTCTTAATATGAGAGGGCTATTTACCAATGAAAATTTGTAATTTTTGAGAAGACATAAAAAAAATAAATCCAAAGCCTAAAATTACAACACTATATTTAAACTGAGAAAATCCATGGAATAGCTGCTTTCTTTGGTGCTCATGTGAATGCACAAATGAATATCAAACTACTTCTCCCTGCATCATTTGCTTTATCACAGAGCAGCCACTGGGACACTTAGCACAGATTTCAGTGAATTGCATTAAGAGCAATGTTGGCTGCACTAACATTATTTTGCATAACACCAGGCAATTTCAGCATTTGTTTACTTTTGGAGCAAAGCACTCTTTGCTTACGGACACTTTCACAACGAAGCCCATACTTCTACAAACAGGCCGTCTCAGGCTTTGACTTCCCTCTGTCACTTGCCTTCACGCATTCTGCCTCCTTCCTCACACCTCCCAGGACAGACCCTGGGAAGGCCCGGTGGTCTGTAACGGTGAGACACCTGCTGACCCCACACACAGAGCAGGAAAGGAAGCGGCGTGCTGCAGGTGGAGAGCACGTGCTTGCTCAGTCCCACAGCCTCTCCCTCCTCGTGTTACCCTATGGATCAAAACACACTTGCTGCTGCTTCCAGTTCCCACCTCCACCGATCCAGTGCCCTGTCGTGATTCATCCTTCTCCCTCTTGAGGTGATGTGCAAACTCTCTCCACAGAGTTACCTGGACCCTCGTGTCCCCCCCAGAACGATCCACCTGTCCTCTGGATGAGGCATGCCTACAGGCTGCACAGCCGTGGCAGGCAAGAGGCATCGCAGGGCTGGCAGCGCCCGTCAGCCCCCTGGCCTGGAAGGGTCGCTGCCGTTCTGCTGCTGCAGTCGTGTGCGAGAGCTCGGACCCCCTGATTCAGGCAACTGAAATACGCAGCGTGGTTTCTTCTGACTCGTTTTATCTGAAGCAGATGAGGGAGAGCTCATGCAAACAACTTGCCAGCAGGGCAGTGGCACTGGCACCGCGCAGGGAAGGGGCAGCAACAGGCATGGTGGGCAGTGCTGGCCCGTATCAGTGCTGTCTGAGAGGGGAGCAGCTGCAGCGAGGTGGTTTGTGCGTGCAGTCCGTTTGTCAATGCGGTCAGTGAGGTCATCTGTCAAAGCAAAACTCTGCTGAGTTCCCAGGTGCCTCGTTCGTGTACGTGAACTTCCCTAACGTAAGTGCAGGGATAAAAATGACGTTCTTGTCGTTACAAGAATAAATTCATTAAAGGTTAGAGCAAAATCCAAAACAATTACAAGGAAGCATTTACCTCTCCACAGATAGCATCTCTCTGTTATTTTTGCCAGCAATTTGGAAAACTAATTAAAATAATGGATTATTCTACACAATGTTTTAAACTAATCAGTAACGTTAACATGCTATGCATTTGCTCTTTCCTATGAACGTTGTTTGTAAAAGCCTTCCTAAACTGACACTTAAAAATAAAAATAATTTTTTTGCTCCTTTTAATTATTTCTCATCCACTAAATAATAAAGCTTGGCTTGCTGGTATTTGCATGAGCACTAGAAAGCACAGGTCATTGGGCCTGCGTGTCTGAGGGTGTTTAATAGCCCAGAGTACCTTTTTCCAAGGAGAAATGTCAGACTCTGATCTCATGATATTGATGTACAAATGCAGGTTCATCGACCGATGCAGAATCCCATTAACTCAAATGGGGCTTTACACAGGCATCTGCCCTAGTAGCAAGAAGCAAGAACTTTATGATTGGAACCTAGCTCCTGAACAACGGGAGTTCGCATCTCATCACCTCCTTCCTCCTCTGTGCCCCATTCCCATATTGTCACACTGCTGACAGATTCCAGAAATTTCGGGAAAAAAAGGTGCAAGGATTCACTTTCGGTCTGCAGATTGACTCTCTGCTGTCACAACTTGAAGGCCCCTTCTTGGCTGGTGCAGTAACTCCTATGAAGTGACTCAGCCTGTGGATAAGCACTGAGGCTCCATCTCCAGGACAGGTTTTTACAACACCTTTGAGATACAAAGTGTTTTAAAGTGGTTGGCCTTCCCAAAGGGCCCAGCTCGTTTCAGATGCTTCCAGGTGGGCTTTCCAGAAGAGAAGGCCACCAGCCTCACGTCAGGCTTGAGTACCTTGCCTGGGGTGGTTTCCACAGACACTGCCTATGTGTACACACTTCTCAAAGCATCTGCCTCTTCTGCTTGCCTGAGAAACTTAAATAAGGGAAAGAGAAGTTCAGTCAGGCTATAAATAATGAATAGTTCTTCAGTGAATTGAACTTTGAAGCTTAAATATAACAGAGCAGTGAAAGCCTGGAAAACTGAAAGACGTACAATTTTAATTTAGTGCTACCCCATAAACTGAGTTAAGACATTTAAACATCTTTATTTACTTCAGCTAGAATCTTCAATGAACCAAAAGTGTCTCTGGGGAATCAGCGAAGTGCTCTGCAAGATCTGAAGAAGATCTGGGGGGAGGAGGCCGTGGGGGGAACTATCCACACTTCAAAGAGCTTCTTCCAATACCACTGTTTCAGAATCAGACTTACAAAATGTTTATTATTTATACATTTAGTTATTTAAACAAATGCCATGTATTACTTAGCTGAGAACAAAGAGAGTTTGAAAACTTTATTTTTATGCAGTAGAAAAATTAAAAGCCTGTTGGACTTCAGTTTCCTTTCACATTCCTTTCTCTTTTTAAAGAGATTTCTTTTACAAACTAAAACTGAAAATAATCACAAGTTCTCACCTCTCTGTTGAGGTTCAAAGAATTTTTTTTCCCTTTATTTTTATTCTATTTTTATGGTAAGTATCTTCTCAAATGAAGGTTGTGTTTGAATTTCAGTGAAAATAAGTTAGAAGAAACCAGAAGCAAGAGCTTTTGATATATACTTTAAAAAGCCTGCTAAAAGAACACGAAGAGAAAGCTCAAAAAATTAAAAAACAGAACAAAACAAAACAAAAATAACTTTGCTGTTTCATTATTATCACATCCTTTAAAAATATATAAATAGGAAAATACTTCCTAAAGCCAGAGTATCTAAGGATGTTCAATGGCCACAGCTATTACCTGTGGGCAGAAAAATGGCACAAAAGACAGAAGTGACAGGATTTTTTTTTTTTTTTTAATTTTCTGAATATTCATCCAATTCCATGAGTTCTTGAAGCATATACTGATCCTCAAAAATATTTTTGATTCAATTTACAGGAACATGACTTTACCATGTGCTCGATGCTGTCCTGAGCTGGCTCTTAAGCCTGCCACAGCCTATCACAGCGACACGTGCTCTGTCTGCGTTAAAGCCCCATTCTGTAACCCCAGATCGTGTCTGCTTCTTTGAAAGAACTCACTGACTGGGGTAGAAGTGACTCTAATCCCTCCACTTGCCTGGCATGGCAAACATTCCTGCAGCACATGGTAGTGTGAGTGGGACCTTCGTCTGTCGTTTTGTTGTTTTCTAAACAACTTGTCTCTTAAAAGGTGGGAACGAAGGGTGTCACTCGGGAGAGCTTTCTAGAACAGGATCAGCATTTGAGAAAGGCTCCTGAGCTGGTCAGCACAGTAAGGACGATCGGTCAGTATCTTTTCCTTATAGCGAACACAGCAAAACAGCCCCAAAGGTGCCTGTCATGCCAAGTTTCACTCAGACTGGAACAGGGTGACCAGCCCTTCACAAAGAACTCCCTCCAGATGAGGTGGGTGCAAAACAAGGGGTCAGTAAGCAGCTCTCCTGCACCCAGTGGGTCTCGCAGGCAACCACGCCACAGCCCAGCACGGTTCTGCCAAGGTGAGTTCCTACGGCCTGCCTGAAGGGCAGTGGCAAACAGAAGCTTTGTGATGGCATGTTGCATGTTTGAGTGCAACCTCAGTGCAGTCAGCTAGAGTAAAATATACGGCAGGCCAGACCTGAGTCAATGCGCCAGCGAGACAGAGAGCCTCTGCCAGCTGGGGACTGCGAAGCTCTGAGTGCCCTCAGGCTGTGCCCAGGTGAAGCGAAGGCGCGGCTTGTTACCTGCTGCCCTGCTCCCTGACCTACATTGCTCACACAGCTGCTGGAAACACCTAGAAAAATGGTGATGCCTCACAAATAGCATGCTTTGTCCTGTCCAGACTATGGTAACGTCTGTTTGCCTTTCCTTTGCTCAAAATATCATTTACCATTGTTTAGGGAGTACTGATTGCAGAGATTTTAGGAAGCTTCTCCAGCACACTCTCCTTTACCCCCTCTGTGACTCCCATCCCTGATGAGATCTACTCAAGACATTTTTTTTCTGGATGAACGTTTGTGTTTTCTCAACCAAAACCCAAGCTTTCATCCCATTTGAGAAGTTTTGCAATCACTCACTGCTTTCAGCTGGATTTTTGTTATGGGAAAAATTCAGAACAAAACAGTTGAATTTACTGTTTTGCTTTGATCATGTTGAACACCCTTGAAATCTTCAGTTTGGACAAAATAATTGAGCTTATTATTTTCATTACTCTTCCATCTTTTTGTATGACATTAAATATCAGTGTTATTATTGTATTAGAGCCACATTACCTATTACTGTTTGGTGCTGAAGCAATGCATTTTTACTTATCAGTGTTTCCAAATTACAAAAAGCCTTGCAACATGTGTCTTAACAGAACAACCTTCTATCTTTATTCAAGACTTTCTTCAGAATTTGAGAATACTCTCTGGAATATGGGAAATAAAGTTAGAATCACATACTATTTTCTTCTGGTTAGAAAAATCTCAGTTATTGAAATCTGCACTGAAAGCTCTGTTGTTATTTTTGCTTACTGTTGCTCTGCACAAGTTTGATTGATTCAGCCTTCTCTTACTTCATGACAAACTAATGAAACACAGAAGGTTCTCTTAATGTGATGGATGCACCATCTGATTTAAAGTCCAAAGACACCACAGCCTCCAGGGTGGGTGCCATGCAAGGCTGGTTTCAGTTACCACATGTAATTCAACAACAGAGGCAGCGGTGTAAGGGCACACACAGGCGCAGATTTGAGCAGCCGGCAAGCCACAGCCCAGCTTGTGCCCCGTGGTCCTTTAAACTCTTGTCAACCTTCCTTCAGGCTGGAGAAAGGAAGAGTTAGGGAGGAGCTCAGAGCACTGCAAACCTTCCGATGCCTCACCACGAGCACTGTAAGAACACCCAGGTCATGCAGAACCCTGCGGCCCAAAGCGTCCATCTGCGCAGAACTTCCATGTGAGATGTGAAGACTGGTCCTTGCCAGTTCATGCGCTCACACATTAAGTTGCTGAGGAGGAAGTTCTGACAGAAAGCGGTCAGCCTGCTTTTTCATCCAGTCTTAGATTTGAGAGTCTTTAACGAGACCTTTGCTATTTTAGCCTGTTTTATTTACCTGCTTAGCAAATTCCCAGCATTTTATCCCCTGTATGTTGCTGCACATACATTGTTTTATTTCTAGTAAACAAAGTAAGAATACAGATGTGCTTGATAACTTACTCTGCGACCACCAATGCACTGAGCCAATGACATTTCAAAATATTACAACACTTCATTTGTTACTATAGAGTTAAAGGGTGAATGAGTCACTATTAATCTGATTATTTTCAAAACAGAATTGAAATGAAAAAAAATAAAAAATGTGAAGATATAGTAATATAATGTATTTTAAACTTTTACTTATCTACAGGTGATAATGCTGATTCTGATTTTAGTAAATACCACTGCCTAGCAGCTCATTAGAAAATGAAAGTTTGTATTTAGGTGATTGTTCTGCTTTCATTCTTCATAATTCGCTATAGCAAAATCTCTGTGTGATCTCGAGCACTGTGTAAGAAACGTTACCACTTACATTTCCCTTATCAGCCAAAGAGTTTCAGAACAACAGGAGATGTTTCTGTCAACATTTGATTCTGTGGAAATGAAGGAGTGTGTCTACAATACATCACTGCGCCGCTGAAAGGGTCGTAAAATGTTAAGTATTACCAGATATATTAACAGATACGTGCAAACATGAGGTGAGGATTGCAATTTTTAATAGTTTAAGGATGATAAAGTGGTTCTTTCAGTGAATGACTGCTACTCATATTTCTTTCATTATGAGCTAAAATAATTTTTTTAAAATTAGAAGAACCTGACTTGTATGTGCTTAAGTTTGACACAGTGTGTTAATTGCCGGGTTAACAAAGACCGATGGAAAAAGTTTTGGTCATAAATAGAGCTCTCACATAAACACATTCTCAGCAAAGGAAGAAAAAATTAATTTCAACATACGCATAAGCTTTTATACCTGCCTCCCCATTATGAGTTGCTCTGAATAAACATTATCCTTAACTTGATTCTGCTCTGCATAAAATAAAATATAATTGTATTTTCAGAAAATCACTGATGTTATTCAACCGATGAAATTTGATTAAAAAGGTGGAGCAGGGTTGTACAATACCTGCCGAATAAGTAGCCTGGAGATGCATTGCATGTGTGTGCTGGCAGAGCCTGGCAGCAGCATGCCGCCTGGCCTGGCACCACCAGAGCCTGTCACCCCTGAGACCTGGGACCTCAGGCCTGGCACCCCTGTGCTGGCAGCCCCTGGAGGCTCTGGTGGTGCTCACGCCACAAACGCAGCAGCAGCAGCAGCAGCAGCAATATTTTCCCTATGTAAATAGACTTGGACAGATTGCCGAAACCTGCTAAATATTGATTCAGCTAAGACTTCGAATTAAAGTTAATTTAAATAGTACATGTAAAGAGTTTTATGAATTGATTTCAAATAACAAAGATGTATTGAAAAAGCATTAAACCCAAGTACCATTTCAAACAATGAATTTAAGCTTACGGTAATTGAATTATGTGTTTGAGCTCAGCTGAAACACAGGCTCGAGGGGAAAACACACACTGTGCTGTGGTTCACAGGGGCTCCCTGAGAGAGTCCTTAAGGCCTCACACCGCCCTGGGTGCCACACGGCCACCAGCCCTGATGGCAGCCTGCCTAGTTACCCTCACACACAGCTGGGGCAGCCAGGCCACTGCCGAGGTGAGGAGAAGGTTCTGGAACGCAGGCTGTGATGGGTGGCGTGGTACGAGGTGGGCAGGGAGGAGCGGGAAGCTGCCACTGTTCCAGGGTGTCTGGGTGGCATCAGCAGGCAGCCTGCGGGCTGGGCAAGGCAGGCATGGCACCCACAGAACGCAGAGGGCAGGGCCTGGGACAGGGCCTGGTCAGGAGCGGGGTGTGTGGCCAAGGGGAGCCATGGCTGCTGTTTTCCAGGTATCTTTATCAGCTCTCAAGTCACCAAGATGGGGAGGAAAACTATGAGTTAAACATTGAAAGGGGGGAGGAACTCACCCTCCCAGCACTGTCGATACTTTCTGCCTGAAGACACAGGGCTGCTGATGGAGAGGAAATGCTGAGTTCATACACGAGCGTGTTGCTGGCTTCCTTCCGTGCCTGCTCAGTGATGGCCCCGCTGTCTGAGGCTGCAGCCACGGTCTTCTGGGTGCTGTAACCCCTGTAGCCCACTGGCTGCTCCCTATCCAGGATGGAAGGGACCCAAGAAGCCATTCTTCTAACCTTGTGTTGCAAGCACAGTCCCGCATGTGGCAGGTCCAGGCACAACCAACCAACCAAACAGTGCAGAATATACTGCCTGTGTTAGAAGAATTTAACCGGAGTTGTGCAGTCTCCTTAGACCATGATTTATAAGTATATTTTGTAGCACCCTTTCAGCATGAGTCTGCTGTTCTAGCACTGCGTCCTCTGCTTGCACCTGGGGAAAGAAGCTGAGCTGCACCTCATGCTGCCAGGCTGAAGGTGAAATGCATGTCAGCTCCCTTACACTCGGTACTGGGATGCTCTGGGTGTAAATCAAATCAACCAGCTCCCGGAGAGCTTGCAGCCAGCACTGAATCGTTCGTAGTGTAATGGGTGAATAACCCTCTGAGTGCAAAGTCATAGCAGCTGTCAAAACATCCTGGGTGAAAAAACGGGCAAACACAGCACCTGAATGCACCAAGCGCTTAACCCACTTTGCCTGGACTGGGTTAGCAATGGTACCATGAGCCGCAGTGCTGTCATGTTTGCAGGGAGTAACTTCTAGGAGAGACAGGCTAGGGACTGCAAGCTCCTTACTCAGGTAAGGCCTCAGCCAGGAGAGCATTCCTGACTGCAGATGGAGATGAAAAATAATAAAAAAAAAAGCTAATGGAAGAGGATGCCTGCTATTTCCCTGTTCATGTGAGTAAAAGCTGACATTATGATCCATTATGCTATATAACTTCTGGAGTTCAAAGGCAGGGAAAGTGATACACTGAAAGATTTATTTAGGGACTAATGCTGGAACACACCACAGTAGCTGGCCTTATAAGAAGACAAGTTCTAACTGCAGACCAAGGACAGCAGGTGAACATCTCCAGTGTGAGTGCTCTGTTTGCAGTTACAGCAATGAATCACGAGCCTCTGCTGTGGAGTCAAGCAAATTACATGGATGGGGGCTTGGTGTGAGCACACAGGTGAGCTCTCTGCACACACACATGGGGTGAGCTCTGCTGCTGGTGCAAACCATCACAACACTGCAGGCTTCTCCAAGGGATCAGTGACACACCCTGTGGCCAGGAAAGCTAAATCTGACTCCAACAATTCAGGCAGCGCATCTAGCTGTGCCCTCCTTGGTGTCAAAATAATAATCGAATCATAGAACGGCTTGGGTTGGAAGGGACCTCAGAGATCGTCTAGTTCCAACCCCCCTGCCGTGGACAGGGCTGCCAGCCACTAGCTCACTAGATCCAACTGCCCAGGAACCCATCCAGCCTGGCCTTGAACACAGCCAGGGATGGGGCAGCCACAGCTTCTCTGGGCAGCCTGTGCCAGCGCCTCACCACTCTCTCGGGAGAATTTCTTCCTGATGTCCAACCTAAACCTCCCCTCTTTCAGTTTTAGCCCATTCCCCCTTGTCCTACCATTATCCACCCATTCAAAAAGTCGGTCCCCCTCCTGCCTGTAAGCTCCTTTTAAGTACTGGAAGGCCGCAATGAGGTCTCCCCAGAGCCTTCTCTTTTCCAAGTTAATGACGCTGGCTGCACCTGTGCCCTGTCATGGGCTGTTCTTCCTACTGGTAGGGATGGGCACAGCGGCTCAGGGCATGTTTGGACTTAGCGGTCTTCTGTATAAATGAAGATACTTAATGGATTTGAAATTTAGGTACACATCACATGTTGGTGTACGTTCCTCTCTATGCCCTACATACAAAACATCTCCCAGGTGATAGTCTGCTACTCAATGCCATGCTCTGTAGGCTGTCTTTCCTAGACAAGGTATGCACGTTGTGGAAGGCAGGAATATACCAGGCTGATGAATATACGTGAGCTGTGTGGGGCACAGAATAAGCTGTGGCTAAGCTGACACAGAGGCCGTAATGTTACATTTGTAGGGCACAATGGTCACGCACTTAAGTGCTTTTACACTGGCAGTTTTATTGATATTTAAGGAAAACATTTACTCAAAAGACCCAGTATAACAGAAAAGCTGAGGAAGGTATAGTTGCTGCCTGGAAAGGTTGGTTATTCATGCTTACCACAAATAACTAAGACGCCCATCCTCTGAAGAGGTGTAGGAGTGTAGGATGTATGACGAAGCCTTTTATTCTTTACCTCTCCTTGACAGATCTCAGCCACCTCCACAATGCTAAGGCTGGGAAACGACTGTAGTCACTTTTTCCTGCAGGATAAGAGCCTTCAGGAGATGCTGCTGTCTTAAGAATTGGTTATAGAATTCAGCAGAAAGAATAAATCGCTCTGTATAACAAAAGGTATCAATAACAGACAAACTCCAGGCTATTCAGTTACTTAAAAAGCGGGATTCTCTATTTGGCACTAATGCATAGGGGAAGGGAAGAAAGCAATGTGAGTGGCTTAGGGAGTGAATGTTAGGAAAGAAAAAGAATGGAAGGGAAGCACTTTGTCTGCTGCACTGCAGTGTTAGGAGATGTGCCAGTAAAATATGCATGGCTATACAACATAGATGGAACTATGTGGAACTAGACTTTTGTAGGTGGCTACAGGATATCGTTAACAAATATCTTGTTGACACAAGTCTATCTTCCCTGGCAATATACAAAATGCATAGTGCTCGTTCTGCTGGTGAAGCCTTGTTGGACTTCTGTCTCAGTATTTCTTGCTTGCTGTTTCATTCTTACAGTGCTTCATGTTTTATATAAAAAACAAAAACTTGAAAGAATCTTTTCTAAAGAATCTACTCTAAGCTTTAGTAGCGGTGATAAACCAATGGAACATTGTTTCTTAGCAACTTCCCTTTTATGAAGAGAGATTTAGTATTTGACTTTGCAGTTTTGTGTTATAACGACAGTAAAATGGACTAGATTAAGTTTTTTTTTTTTTTTTTTTTCCTCAGTTGTAGATGTATACATAAAACCATGTAGAGTAGAACTGCATTATGGAGTAAGCATTTTCTAGCATGTCTAACAGTTTTCATGTTAAATAATCATCTCTCTTTGCCCTGGCATGATTATATATAGACTTGCCTTCTTAAAATACTCCATAGTGGAGCAGAAGTCAGAATGTTTGTCCTTCAGGAGTCTCTTTGCAGACCTGAATAAACATTACAGAGATGTCTGAGCCATTTGGGATTCGCTCTGCTAGCAAGGCAATTCCACCCCATCACTCTTTCAATGTAAATAACTACCCTTAATTAATGGAAATGCAATATATACTAAAAGAAATGACAGACTGAGTAAATTAACAAGTGCTGGGCAAGACGTTTTAGCTTTGTTGAAGGCATTTGGTGAGGATCTTCCCCCTTCATCTCATCAGTTTAGACCAGTTAGAAAACAACATGAAGTAAAATCCTGCCGTTTTTATGCTGTACAAAGGTGCTGAAATGAAATACATGGTGTTAGAGTAAATAACTGGAAGCACAAACCAAGACATTTAGGCATGCAGCTAGTTTGATTTTGCATATGGTCCAAAATACCACAGCTGCTGAAAGGAAGGCCAGACTTTGAAAACCCTTTTCTGATGGTGCACAAATAAACAAACGAGTGTGAATTTAACAATGAAGTCTATATTAATCCTTCCCCATTCCTGCTGTCCTGGGGATTTGAAAGTTAAATGTAATCGAAAGTTAAATGTAGCTAAGGAAAAGTTAAATTTAGCAGTTTGCAGAGGCTTATCTTTCCCTTTTTGTTCCCTTCCCTTTCTCCCTCTACCTCTTAAAATCTTTTTGCTTCCTTTTTCTTTATACCAGCCTCCAATGAAATGCCAAATTCTCCTAGCTTGGTTTAATTATTTGTTTATTTCTAAACGTAAAAACAGAGCAACACTGCAGGGACAGGGGATGCTATTCTTTCAGCTTGGTCTTCATATTCTGCCTCCTTTACTCCAGATGGCCACATCTCGCCTCCTGTTCCTCCCTCAGTACTTCTCTCTCTCTCCTTTCTTTAGATTCAACCATCCTTAAAAATATCTTTGCGATGGATAGAGGGAAAGGAAGATGGCAAGTGTAAGATTTCATGATGAGAAAAAGGAAGTGCAGGAGCCCGCAGAACTTTCACAAGTTATCCTGAGGAAAATAAAACTTGCAAGTTCTATGGGACCATATTCTAGATCTTCATAATTTCACTTTGTATGTGATTCTTGTGTTTTAAGTTTACTGTTGCTTTTATTTCCATTTTCTCCCATCTGTCCCCACCTGCAGTTACTTATTCATGACTTGGAACATAAACTGCAGCAGGGACTGCTTTGTGCTGTTGTGTGGTTTCCACACGTATGGCACTACCACGCTGATGGTGACAAAAACAGCAGCCATCGTCCCTCTCTGGAGAATTCTTGTGTTAAAATCTGAGGCTGGTCTCCCATTTAAAATACAGCAAACACTGAATTTTGTAACAGTGCTATTACAGCCGATGGGCAATGGGTGCGTGCTGTTTCTCAGAACACACCAGCGTTACTACTTGCGAGGTACTGAACCAGCACACAGCACAGCTGCTTGGACAGGTGACCCAGCGGTGTGTGCCACCTCGCTCCAGCTGCTGAGTTCCAGATCAGTTCCACGTTACCTCGCACGTCTGCACGGTGGGCACTTACAGCTCTTCCTCTCTTACAGGGGGGAAGGAGGAGATGTGTGGTTTGTTCTTTGCTGCTGAGTAACACTGAACAGCACCTTCGGAATGGAACAGCTGAGCAAGGCACAATGACAAAGGGTTAAAATGCTGGCTGAAATGACCTCCCTCACCTACCCCTGTCATGGCTGGATGGTTACTGGATGGAAATGTTTTCATCAAAAATGTCAGCTACTCTTGATTCTGTTACCAAGAAGTATTTTCATACTATTTTAAAATAAGAGGTCTGTTCTGCACTGCAGTTTGAAAGTGTTGTAAAGGAATCCTCAATATGAAAGACAGCCGTATGCTTTTGCTATGGCATTTCTGTATATCAGTAAATCTTCTGGAGGTATCCAAGGCAAAAAGATAATGGACCCACAGTAACAGTGGCCATGGCCCAGAATTCACTGGTTGCAGTGTAAACCAGCAAAAGATGGAAGAAAAACGGCAAAGGCTTTTAAATGTGGATTGATTTTTTCTTCTGCATCCTTCCTTTTGGGTAGTTGAAAACAGTGTTTCTGAGCAGGATTTTACTTTTTTAAGGATATTGTTGGAAATCATAGAATCAGTTATGCTAAACAAAAAAGTTTACCTGCCAAAAGGGATAGTCATCTTTTAGTTCTTGATGTGATAGTAAAGGTCAGTAAGATTCAAGGACTCTATACCTCATGGCTGCTATTTTAATCTCTAAGCAATTTGTTGCTTGGTCCTGCCAACAACAGGCAGCTTATTGATACAGCCAAACATCTGTGGGTTTGATTATTGCCTAAAATATTAATTGCCTGCTTTCCACTAAGTAACTCGTGGTTTTAGAATCTCAAATATTGCACCCTCTCATTACTACTAGTCTGAGCTTTGCTGCACACTGCCTGTGATTGCATCACCACAAAAATGTAGTTTTTTTTCTTTTAAGTGAAAAACTAAATACCTCTTGTAGGAACAATGCCAACAGCAGCTCAGATTTGTTCATCTTTCAGCCAGAACATGCAAAATTCACAAATTCCATGAGCAGGTCTTCTCCAAAGGCTTGAGAAACCACTAGTGGAAGAGGTGAAATCACGCATCAGCCACAGAGCGGAGTTCTTGCGCTCCACCTTCCTTCCAATAAATGCGTTGTAATACCAGCCGGTGACTCAGATAACTCACTGTTACTACTGTAAATCATGTTCAGGCACCACCTGCATTATTAACCTTTCCCTTCCACTCTTCCAGTTCCCCAGCTGATTCTTGGCCCGCCTGGAAAAGTGGCAGCAATGCTGCAAACATACCGACATCATGTGGCTGGCTGGTGGTTTGTTTTTTTTTTCACCCACCATGCTGTTTAACCAGGTTCAGAGCAGTCCTGAATAGCACTAAAGCTCTGGCTCTGACAGCTCCGTGTCTTGCCACAGGTGTAGGTTCCCCCAGAGGACTCTGGGTCTGAATACTGAAGACAGGAGACACAAGATGTCCTTGACAAGAAAGAGGTGAGTACCGCTCTGCAGAGGGTTTATTGAACTGCTTGCTTGTATCCATGGGGTAATATCAAGCAGTAAAATGTTAGTAAGGAATAGGTTCAGTAGGGGATACTACTTCTACACCTCCTAGTATTAAGCAGCAAAAATCACCCCTGAAACACGCCTCCTTCTGTGCTGAAGAGCTACAAGCGGGTTACAATTCACCATGTATTTGTGGACACACTGCTATGCAAGGGGAAGAAAGACCGCTGCAGCAGGCGGTGTGGGAGGGGACAGATTGCCAAAGAAGGAAAGCTAGCAGGAGAAATTACTTCTCGTGGCACTGGGGAGTCACGTTTCAAACCTGGCTTACAACTGCGCATGCTTTGCCTGTCTCTGACATTTGTGTATGTATATTAATGTTGCAGCAATCTATCTGAACAAGATGGGCAGCGTGCCAAAGCGGGGTTATAATTTTCAAGCACCTCCATGTTGTGATGGGAGAGGGGAGGAGGATGTCCACTAACAGTGTAATTATGTGGCAATTCCACGGAAATTGATTATTATTAGCTTTTTATGATCGCACTAACAAAGTCAATGATCCGAGATGAAACAGCAAAAATTAGTGCTTGGACAATATTCAGCAACAACATACCACCAGGTGAGAGCGGACCTATCTGAAGCAGGTGGCTCCTGAAACTGAAATGGCCATCTCCCACCAATTACAGCGATGGATGTGCTCGGTTAGAGCCCCATCCACTTGAGCGGGGAAACCCCGGGACGAGGCCATGTAAGTATGCAATGACACATACGGTATCGAGAAGTGGGTGGGTGTTTATTCTAAATACCCACATTGCTGGGGTATTTGCACCTTTAGCCAACAGAGAGAATTACAGGTAGTGAATACAGATCCATTTCTTTAGGTTGGTTATTGCTTTAACAAAACCTTTTGTCACTTTTCCTAACATCCATCTTCAAGCACAGCACTGAGACTGGACGCCCCCATAGTCAGAACTACGATTTGCCAGCCACGTCTTCCCTTCTGAGGCTCCGTGGTTTTCTAAATAATATTTAAGAACACCTCTCTGTGATGTGAGAAGGTTTTTCTAAAAGGAGAGCAAGTTGCTGCACTACCTGAACAATAGAGTAATATTTCTGAAGGTCATAATAATAGAGCAGGGGAAAGAGAATAACCATTATTGCTCTTTCTTGTAATTAGTTTGCTTTCCGATATCCCACATTGCAACTAGAACATTATTCAAGAACACCCATCACAGTGCTTAACAAGATTTAATGTACATTTATTCTTAACATGTGGAACATATAAAGATTTTATACTGAATAAATGAAATTCATTAAGCCAGAGGAAAAGGAGGAATTTACATCAAGTTTTTTCTTTTTTAACTACATTATCTTGAAATACAAATGCAGATTCTTGTCACTGAAAAATCTTTGAAGTTGTGTTTCTTCCTTTTTTTCCTGTATATATTTTTTGTCTGTAGACTGGTAACCATTTTCTTAAATCGATCCATACGTAACCATTTCCACACCTTGATTTATAAAGCAAATTGTGATCGGCTGCTCTCCCGAAATAGAGCATGACTTTATACATACAGAAACTTGTACATTACCCTCAGTTGTTGGTTTTCTGTGTTGGGTTTTTTCTTTTTTCTATTTTTTTTTTATTATTTTTTGGAGATATGGCCCAAATGAAAGAAAGAATAATTCTACTATCACTTTGTAGATACCACATCATGAAAAAGAAACTAAAAACTTTGTACTAAAAAAAAAAAAATGAGGGTATGTTTAATGTACAACTTCTATATACATCACGGCCCTTAGGCAATAAAAAAATATTTTAAAAAATGATTAAAGGAATTGTGAAGAACTGTCATTGTGGAAGGTCAAAAAAAAAAAGACAGATGTAGACAAGACAGTTCTGGTGAGGAAGCAATTGATGTTTAGCATTCGGTTTTGTTTAAAAATATTTTAACTTGAATTTTTTTGTTTTGTTTTGCTCCTAGCCTAATGTAACCATTTCTCCTGAGGAGAAACCAACATCGTTTTGTATTCTGACTACTGACTGACACCCTCCTTGATCCCCTACACCTACATCACTAGAATCTTCTATTGCACAGAGCTTTGGGTGATGGTATACAAGTTTTTTTTTATTTATTTTTTCCTTATTTGAAAAAATAAAACACACAGGAACTTGGTATGTTGGTTATTTTTCACCTTTTCGTTTCAAAGTGGTGAGGTTTTTTCCATCATACAATGGTTTGCCATAACATTTTTTTTAAAAAGTCACTAGTTCGCTTCCCAAAAAATATGCAATACAAACATGGAAAAGAACATTGAAAAGGATAATCTATGGAAAAAAAAAAAGTGTGACCTTTGAATGTACTAGACAGCAACTTTGGTTAAAAAAAAATAAAATAAAAAGATGTACTTATACACATAGACAGCAAATATTAATTTCATAACTGTTCAAATTAATAATTTCTTTAATTCCCAATTGGTAAATAGTGAATGGGGCAGAGGAGCAAAGATTCTTTTTTTTTTCCTTCTTCCTACGTTGGATAAACAAGAACAGAAAACAGCCAGTTATATGTGACCCTCTAATCTCCACTCACACATGCTTGGCTTCTCACTTATGTCATAACTGCCCAATCTGAAAAAGTACATCACAGATGACAGATGCAACCAGAGAGTTCAGGACAGCAGATATTGAGATATCCAGCAAACGACCCTCGTGCAAAAGGAACTCTGAGCGGTTCTCGTCCACTCTAGCCATGGCCAGCAAGGCCTTGGCTGCCCTGCACATCATGTCTACGCTAGGTGGCTCCAGAGGCGGAGGCTGCATGTGCATGAGGTTATGCTGGCTCTGCTGGTACTGGGCCATGGTGACCCCATCCTCCAGGAAGCTTATCAAGTTTCCGATGCTTCCCTTCTGCACAGCTATTGCCCTTGCTGCTAATGTGTCCCCCTGGGCAAGGTTCGATAAGAGCGCCATGGACATTTCTCGGCAGACCGGGTTCTTGCGGTCCCCAACGTACCTAACTAAAGTAGCGTAGAGTTTCTCCTGACGACTGAACGGGGGGGTGGCCAAGATAAGGTCCACATTATTGTCCTGGATACTGAGCTTACACAGGGTCTCCAGCACAAGTCTCTGAGGCGAAAGAACTGAGTTGGGCCCCACGGTTGGAAAAGGATCCTGTGCCTCCGCAGACGGGCACACCATCCAGTGCAGCAAGCCATCCAAAATTGGCAAACAGATGCTTTCTGTGTAAGCAGACAAGTCTAGCTGCCCAGAAATGTTGGCTAACGTGACCAATGTATTATCCCTCAAGACCTCGAGGCAGTCCCACCACCACTCATCCTTGCTGCAGGCCACCCCTTTGTCCTCCTCTTCATCTTTCTCGTAAGTCTGCGGCGCTCGCTTTCTCTCTGGATGCTCGTGGTGAAGAAGGATCAGCTTTCCCAGGATCAGCACCAAGCCTGGATGTTTGGACATTTCGGTGTCATTGCCAGGCACAAAAGACAAGCTACGGACGATATTTGACACACAGATGCAGCGTTTGGCCAAGGAGTCTTGCCAGTGAGTTATGGTGCATAGAGGAGTCTCATCCCGGCTCCTTGGCTCATCCTCCAGCAGTTTAATATTCCGGTGGCTTTTGGCTTGATGGATCCCAAAGGGAAATTTACTGCTCTCTGTTTGGGAGCCGGAGTTTGAGTCTTCAGGCAATGCCCCTGGCCGAGCTGAGAGGACATCATCAATGGTTGCTGTTATACTTTTTTCTTGTTGTTCCTCAGATTCGCCTTTCCCCTCGAGGTCTTTCTTTTTGCTTGGAGAGTTTGAGGGAGGAGGGGCTTTCCTGCGTGGAGGAATCTCCATCTTGCTTTCAAAGTGGGTCTGGATATGCTCAGTTGTGTCACCACCACCAAGCTGCCAGTGGAGAAGTCCACTATCAAATTCCTGAACGCGTCCAAGTTTGTCAGATCGGTCAACAACAAATAGATTATTTTTCTTTACAATCTTTATCGGCAGCTTGTCAAACTTACTGGCTTGTTTTGGCCTCTCGCTTGGATCAGCAATGGCACCAGGAGTGGAAAAAACAACGCTCTTTTCTTCTCCTTCTACGTTTTCATCGTCCCCCTCCTCCTCCTCGTCATCAAAATAGTCAATACATTCGTCGTTCTCCTCTTTTCCAGTATCCTCTGCCAAGGACTGGCTATCATCTTTCTTGGCTGATTTGTGATCAAGTGCTTTGTGACCTGGATCTCCCACTTCATACTCCATAAGGATTCCAAAAATGTCAATCAGGCATTTTCTAAAATATTCTACTAAAAGCTCAAGAAATCCAGACAACTAAGGAGAGAAGACAAAACATAAAAAACAGATAAATATTTTTGACTGCATGGAATTTTATCAGGAACACTGAAGCATAAGCTGTGAATATTCCCCTCCTTCTGCCATGCTGTGGACTCGTGGCTAAGTCCTGCGTGGCACAAGTTAATCTAAGGAAATTCTTCTGCTTTTTGCCCAATCACTAAATAATGCCAGACTACCATGGCTCCATTTGTTCACACTGTAACAGCTATGAGAAGTACAGTACTTCTATTCATATGCCTCCTTAAAGCTGCAGCAGACATCCTGCCTGGCTATTCCGCCCCCTGGGAAGTGCCTAGTATCCCTTATTGTCTATTCAGAGAACTAAAGTTTCTAACTCCCTTTGCTTTTCTGAATTGTACTTTTATTAGGTTCCTAAATTGGACAGTTCTTCCTCTCTTCCTTTGCCTCTCAATCTCTAAAACCAACTGCTCTGTGGGAATCTGCAATTCAGGTTCAAGGTACTGGCATCCTAGATTAATATCCCATCTCTGCTGGAATGGTTCTCTTTTTGCCTGGCAGTATTTAAAAATTGTTATTGGAGCCTGGTGCTGCAAGTCATCCTTCAGAAACAGTTTTCATTTAGCTTTAATCCTCTTAATTAACTTGTAATCACTTTCTCGTGGAAAGGCAGTAGTTGGACTTGGTACTAATTCACCCTCAGTGGCTTTATTATTAAAAATTATTTACTGCTATGATACATTCAGCCTGATTGTCTGCCTTTTAATGGTTGCTTTAATTGTAGGCTAATAGGTGTTCAGCAAAATGTAAGAGAATACAGAGTGGGCAAAATCATACCATTGCCAAATATCCCAAAGAAATAAAACCAAACAGATTCTTACAAACGGCAGAGATTACCATTTGTCATGTGGAGTCCCAACTGACATTGGAAATACAGTTCAAGGCAAAAGTATCCCCCAAAAATCTACAATAATCTGGTATTCTGTGCAATTTGCCCTGTGTATTAACGCAATATCTAACAGAATTCAGATGAGATTCATCTCACTCAGCTCCAAACACCTGCACAGTTACAAACCTAACCTAATTGTCTAGATTCCTTCTATAATGAATGATCTTTTAGAGGCCATTTCTAGGGTATGATTCATCTGACCTATTTTAGATCTCTACTTTAGGAGGAGATGAATCATGCTATAGATATCCCTAGTTCTAAAGTTAGGTGTACCATCTGTGTCTGTATTTAAAAAAAAAAAAAAAAAAAGGTCATTATATTTAAAAAATGATGAGTTACACTATTAGTAACCAAGGAATGAATGGATCAGAGAAACTGAATATTTAATTTGTACAAATTTTAGATTATGTGCATTACCAGCATGCCATCTATTACTACCACCTAACAGGCCGATGGGCAGAGCAGGCTTGAAAAACACTGGGAGGCAGCGAGGCAAAAGCACACATTGTTACTGTTTTGAGGAAGGGCAGTGGATTTTAGCCTTTTAATTGTCTGGTAAACACTTCTGTACAAGCTGAATTTACTGGAAGAAGGAATGAAACAAAAAATATGCAATTAACATATCTCACAGCCTAGTATGGGACTGACTACTGAATGAGACAAATAGTGTCTGAAAGACAGTCTCAAATCAACATCATTTTGCGACGCCTTTTTTGGAAACACCAGTTAAGCAAGATTACTAATGCATTGCTGTTTTCTGGGATTATCCTTGTACTACAACAAATCACAGAATCACAGAATGTTAGAGATTGGAAGGGACCTCGAAAGATCATCCAGTCACTGGTCTTCTGCCAGTGGTAAAATTCTCACAACCCTCTGTGTCCCTTCCTACCAGATATGCCCTCCTTTTGAGCTTCTTATTCCCCCTATTCCACCCTCATGCATGTTTTGTTCCTCACTCCTACCAATCATTACAAGTGGAAGTTTTGCAATATCCAGATTTATGTTAATTATGATCACTTCTAAAAGACTTTTTCGTATGTATCTTATTACCAGGTATATTGCTTTCCCACCTACCTGCGAAAGGTTGAAAGTAGCGACAGTGCTGTCATCATACAGAAGAATATTAATAGTGTCTAGCGCCCAGGTACTTTCAGCCAAAAGACCAGATTTAAGAGACATCATCACTCTCCAGGCCTCAGGAGTTACTGGAGAAAGAAAGGATAAAAAGTAAACCAGTATTAGTGCATCCTCAGAGAGTGTTAATGAATTTTGAAAGAACAAACTGTGACATTCTGAGGATGCAGAATGTAAATGAAATAGTTACTGAAACACTCCTTAAGGCCTTGGTTTCACCACTTAGCCCTGTTCTGTTTTTCTATAACTGCTGCTTAGTCTTAATTCTGGAGAATATTTTAACAGGGCCATTCTTCCTGACCTTGCTGAAGAAATCATCTTACAAACTTTTGAGAAGTTGACTAAAGCAAACAATCCATAAATACCAGTAGAAAACTCTGCTAGGAGTACGGGAACTTGAGTGTGTGAAATGTAACAGGAATTCAAGCTAAGAAGATACTTGGGAAAGAACATAGGGAGAAACAAACATGACAAATAATATGGAATGAATAAATGGGCCAGTCAGGTAAGGCAGGCACTGTAAGGACACAGCAGAACAGCATTAATTATGCTGTGAGCTTCCACGCAACAAAAACGTAGAAATCTTTGCTTGCCTAAATGTTGCACTGGGGATTTAACATACATTCTGACGGACCTTTCAACACATCACATTTGTAGCCCGAAACAAGTTCCATCTTTAATGTAAATGTATGCTTTCTGAGACCTCAGGTCTCCATATAAAAACCGCTTTCATCTCACGTCAGATTTGCTGGGACGAGTTTTATGTATCATCCCCACTGATGCATATGCTATTACATTTTTATTGAACACACAGTAGTTACCAAAGTTAACTACTTGCCAGAACAGCCCTAAAATGTAAAAGACAATAAAAACCAAAGGCCCTTTCTCCCAACCTGTTTTGGTATTTGGCTTTTGCTCTGACGCTTACCAATATCTTTTGAGGTAATCTTTCGTCTTGGTTTTAAGACTGGTTGCGATGCTTCTACGGAGCCTGGGGGGAAGGTAATTTCTCGCCTGATCGGTGGTGGTTGGGGTGGAGGTCCTGCGACCTGTGACACTGGAACTGTGGGTATAACCTTTTGCATCTTCATGGAGGGCAGGAAAGGAGACTTGCTTGGAGACATACGGTTTTCCAAAGAGCGCTGGAAGGATGCTGGACTTGGAGCTCTGGAGATGTGATTTGGCATAGAGGGTGGCGTCTGGTAGGATGACTGAGGAGGCCTAGTGATAGGCTGCATGGAGGCTGAGGATGACATGTAAGAAGGCTGACGTTGGTTGACATGAGAAGGCCACTGACTCTCGTGGTTTATCCTCTGGTCAGGTACCATCATATCATCAGTGCGATTCATCCCTGGATACGGTGGGGCCTGTGCAGGGCCTCCTGGACCTTGCCTGTTCTGGTAAGGGTAAGGCATATCGTTTCGTGTTGGCCACATGTTCTGCTGAGGACCTTCGCTGGAGGACGATGACTGCATGGGGCCACCAATCATCTGGGGAGGTATTCCATGCTGCTGCATTTGTCCTGGGCCCTGCATCCTCTCCCTGTTATACGGATACGGATACTGTCCCTGCATAGGCCTCCTGTCAGGCCCGGTGTAAGCGTTGCTGTACTGGTTATACATGTCCTGCTGCTGGTTGCCATACTGCATGTTATACATATCCCCTTCATGGCGTTTTGCTGGAGGCCCATACATGCCATCCATGTGTCGCTTATAGTTCTGAAAAAAAAAAAAATTGGAAAGAAGATTTGTCACTTTTACTCCATACACAATAAAATAGATCAGCTGAAAGCTCATTTAAAAAGCTGAAGGCTCCTAGTTCTGGAGGGTTCGTGCTGATTCCAGTCAGGCACGCAGTGCTATGACAGAGGCTTTCTTTTTAAGCCTCTGTTGTGCTGCATTTATAACTTAACACTGAGAGGAAACTTATCCTTGGGCTAGATTTTCTTATGCTTGCTCTTGCTTTCCCCCATTCCCTTTCCTTTCCTATCTGTCAGATGAAATTCCATTGGCCATTTAAGCCATGCATGAAAAGGCAACAGTCCTCACCAACTAGGATATTTTCATTCCTTTTTCATGCTTAGTCTGCTAAGAAGATGAATCTTAAAAAAAAACAAAAACAAAAACACTCAATAACTTGATCTTTTCAAGGGACAAACACTGAATAAATTCTTAAAATAACAAGATAGGCTGTTGATAGAAGTATGCATGTCTGAAACACTGGACACTATGACAGAGTATAATCTACACACAATGTATTTTCTAGGAGGAAAAAATATTCTCCTGCATTTGTTACTCCACATAATTCCCAGGAGTGTGGTCCTGCTTGGGCAACCAGCCCTCCTTCCCAAATCATCCTAATCACATATAATTTATTGTGAGATTATTTTAGCAACTGGCCACATCCAGACATTCTCTTCTAGTGTTGCAGGGTCTTACGCTGCTGCTGAACAGTAATGAACGAAGCAATGTAACTAACAGCTGCCACCCATGGTTTATTCCCTCTTTGTTTCTCACCCTCTCAAGTGGGGAATGCTGTGTGAGGTAAGCTGTTATGCTGTCGGGGGAGCAGAGCTGTTTACAAATCACACAAGCTTGTCTGTATTTAAGACAGTAGGACAAAAAAAGGCAGGCTGTGGTTTGAGGGGAAAGTGGTAAAGTTCGCAGGGGTCCTTAGATCCTCTGGGCGTTTGATGCACAGTTCAAACCACACTGAATGTGCTGAAGCAAAAAACATTTGAATTAAATGGGCAATTTTTGAATACATGATCTATGGTAAATTCAGAGTCATGGCTCCCCTGGTATCTGTATCTACATATAGGTAAAATTCTGTATGTATTCGATACGGGTCAGTTAAAACAGCTCTGGGATTCATAAACTCATCTTCCAACTTTGATGCACATAAAACTGCAACTGCTGGATTGCTTGAAAGTTTTTTTTTTTTTTTTTTTAAACTTGCAATAGAGCTGTCTGGCTATCTGAGAAATACCCGTTTTCAGCCTTATTTAAACTACCCGCTGTGGTAAATTCCACACGTTGGGCCAACTTAAAGAACTGGCTTGGTAGTTGCCACACCTAAGAAGGTGTTTGTTTTGCCAGAGTGATTCAGAATGCTTAAAGCAGACACTTGGGAATGAAGAGCATTAATTTTTAAAAGCACTTCAGTGCTCTTGTCTCTGCAGTGGCAACGGGCCCAGTGGCAACCAGTGCTGAGGACAGTGATGCACCTCAATTCCCGCTCCTGTGTGAAGGCTCAGCAGGCGACCGAGGCTGCACAATGTGTCTCTCTGCACTGGGAAAGTGGAATTGTGAGACCTCGTGGAAGACAAAAAGACACCAACACTGGCAACCTGCTGCCTTGTAGCTCTCAGGCTACAAGCATTCATACAAGAATCAAAAAACCTGGCTCAAAGTGCTTGGTGAGCCCCCAGGGTTGATGCTGCAAGCACCTCCTTCCCAGTCATTCCCTAGCCTTCAGGCTATAGATCAAGCTCCAGAAGGGCCATTTTTTCATAATTTTCTTGATCTACTACAGAGTGAAACTTCGGAAATGGAAAGAATAAGGCAGGGGCAACCTGGTCCCTAGCTAACTGGGAAAGGGGAATGCTCTGGGAGTGGGAACCCCCTCTGGGAGGGACCAAGGCCAGGATTCTCATTCGTCATTCTTCAGTGCTTTTTTGCATTCACGTTTGAATGCATTTTGCATGTGAGAGCCATTATAGAAAGCATATAAACAGCACTAGGGACAGAGCCCAATATATATTTTCACTGCCTCCTTGCTTAAATGAATATGTAGTTCATATTCAACCTACATATTTTAGCATGGGATATCACAAACTCTTCTGTTATTCATCTTTGCAATTTCCTCATTAAATCACCCCGAGTGCTGGTATATGCTCCTCACGAAGAACAGTGAAACAATTTTTTTATTACGTTATCTTAGAGAAGTTATGAACCGAAGAGACAGGAAAGAAATGGAACATTTTGAACATTTTTAGCACAGTGTTAGAGATCTCCTTTCCTAGTAAAACTCTACCCCAGATGGAAAAGGACTATCTGGAGCTGGCTGAAGACAGGCTTGCATTTTGATATTTGCATTATAAGGAAATGCTTTCCATTTTGGAAGCTAACTCCAGTTATTGTATGACTAGAACTGACTTCGTAACATGCAGGATGAAACTCTGACCTTGCTGAAGTCAGTGGAGTTTTGCCATTAACTTACAAGACAGGATTTCACCCACAAGGCCGTAACGATGCATCTTACAAAAACCTTTATTATTAGCATCATTTCTATTTTCAAAGATCTTACACTGAGAGACTGAAACTTACAAATGTTTGAACTATTATTAACACTAGTAACTGATCACACTCCTCTCATGTATTTGTAACACATCCCTAGTGAGAACATACGGAGAACATGCCATCTGACGTATATTAAAGACAGGTGCCTCACACGGCCCACCACAGCATTACAAATAATTGTGAGTACTGCATGTTTTACTCTGTTCTGCTTTTCTGTTGGGTTCACTTGGCTACGTGACATAACTTGAGACCCTTCAATCTGCCAGGCAAGCAGATTTCTTATTTGCTTCTGAAAGGGAGGCGGTATCACTTTAGTAGCCTATGAATGATGCTTTCCCACTCTGCTGATTATTAACTTGGGACATTCACTTGATACACATCCAAAGCCACAGAACGTCTGTTAAAATTTACACTCTTTCAGTGTAATGAATGCACTCTCCTATAGCTGCGTATGCACTGCTTATTCATATGGGCTGTGATTCTGACCAGAGCTACAGTGCTTCTCTGTGCCAAAAGACATACATCCTATAAACAAAGTTTTGAGTGTATACAGAATTTTGGGGTGACATTTATTACACAAATATTACAAATATAGCTATTTTCCTTTTTCCTACCTGCTGCTGTGGATACATTCCAGGTTGATGTCCTCCATATGGTGGCTGTCCTGAGGGAGGTCCTTGTCCTGGATACTGCTGCCCGTATGGTTCGTGCCTAAAATGAAGCATTCAAATCAACACTTAGAGCTGCTGGAGTATCTGAGCCCCCAGGAAAAGGAAACTGCTTTGATGATCTTGCACCTTGAAGATACTCGCCATGGTGATGGTACAGCGTGGTGTGGTCCAGAGACTAGTAACAGTAAGCTCTGCTGGAGCTGGCAGTGGAAGGAAGAAGGTAAAGCAGATAGAAGGAAAGAGAAGCAATGGAGATGCAGCAGAGAGACTTCGGGGTATTGTCAGGAATGGGAACAGCAGATGGTCAGCAAAAGAGTAACAAAGGCAGCTGCAGTGCCACTGGGAACCAGTCACAGCAGCACAAATTCTTGATGTATATAGCTCCAGGGCTGAGCAAAGGCAAGATTCTAGTTTTTAAAGAGGAGGTTTCCAGATTAAGAATGTAATCGATGTATAGGTACATAGGTTAGGTATATATAATCAATACCTAACTGCTGATTTGAAGTGAAATTCTAAGGTTCTAAACTGATACATTACAACATGTAGCATTTGAACGTATCTTCACTGAGTAAAACCAGTACTCTTCCGATTTGGCTAAGGTTCATGTGATTTTTAACTAAGGCTACATAATGAGGCATACACACAGGAGGCAGAGCTGAGCTGCACGTGGAAACTTACCTGTGCCCTCTTATGACCTCTGAGGGGCACTGCAGTGCAACTGCAGTATTTTTAGCACATCTGAATGAAATTTAGTTTGCTGAAATGAAGTACTTGGAAAGCATTAACACTGAAGAAATGACGCTGTATTGCAGACCAGTATGTCAGTAATTCCACTCTGTACACAACCAGCAAGAACATGTCCACCACTTGAGTACAATTACGGAAATAACGTATCACGGAGAGTCTGAGAAACAAACTGGACTGGGGAACCTGCTTTGTTAAAAGAACTAACGGGACATAGCTTTTCCAAAAGCACAGAAAATGCACATTTTTTTGCGCCTCGATGAGAGTGAAAGCAACAGTTGTTCAGTATCTCCTAAAATTATGATGTGGATGGAGAGAAAATATGTAACAGCAGTTAAAAGAAAAATAGAGGAATTGCCTATACTTGTCCAACATTGTATGTGCAAAAAGGTAACACTGGGCAAAGGTACATGTGTTACATACATAAGGAAACACTTTCTAAATGTTAGTTTTGTTAGCCACAGGATAACCACAATCCAAGTGAAGGTGTGGAAGCTTCAGAACTGGTGTCATTTAATGCTGCGCTGGAGAACTTGGGCCTGTAACTTACGTTCAGTTCAGTGTTGGCAGGGAGATACACCAGGCAGCATGTATACTCCCCTTCTAACATCTATGACTCTACAGCCACACAAAGCCAACTGATCCTCCCAAGCCAGACCCCGAACCAACGGCAAAAGCCTAAACAAGAACAGGCAAAGCATAAGCAACACCAAGAGGCCATGTATTCTGCGTGCTCTCAGAGTCTGCTAGCGCTCATTAGCTGGTTATTGAAGGGATTACAAACAGAGAAATCAATGTTCACCTTTGCTGGCCAGGGTAACGATTAGGAGAGTACATGCTTGGGTCACTGTTTGAAGGCACCATGTTGCTTTGACCAGGTGGTCCCATACTGCCTTCAGGACCCAGCCCATGATCCGACCTAAAAAATGACAAAGGAAACCTCATTCTGTAAAAAGCACTTATTCTCCAAAATGGGCAACAAAACAAAACACACCCCTTAAAGAAAACATTCTCTTGGCTTATCACCTTCCGCATTAATCAGACTCCCCAGCCATGTGACCTGTTGAACAACACTGCAGTTGTGTTACTTTACACATCTACTACTTCAAACCACGAGAGAAACCTCTGCTCCGCTGTTCCACGTAAAAAACTCACACTGCATCACTTTGGCTGCCACCAGGAAACGAAAGGGAAGCTGAAGTACACAACCTGATGAAATTAAAAGTGGGAATATTGCCAAAGCTGCAAAAACTACTTGAACACTTAATATAATCCAAACATTCCCAAATGTCTCTGCTTGCTATAACAGTGCTCAGTCATCAGTGATTTTAATGCTGCTTTTT
>VXAV01005477.1:277000-291733 GCA_013399715.1 Alectura lathami | reverse complement strand
GGGGAACCTCTAGAAAGGCCATTAATAGGAGGCCTGACGTGCTCTCTAGGATATCCCTACCTTTTGCCAGAAGCTACAAATGTACACTCTAAACTAAACAATGCGAAGGTTACTGAAGGTTAAGCACATTCGCACACAGCCCAGCAGCCAGCCCCACGCAGGGAGGATCATTCACACCGCAGAACCCCGCACCCCAGCTGGGGGCACGGGCTGCCGCAGGGCCTCCCCAGGGCCTCCCCAAGGCTGTGGGCGGGGGGGGGGGCACCCCTGCCTGCCCCCACCCTCCGACCCCTGCCCATCCATCTTCCGCGGGGATTCCCCGGCTGGCCCCATGACATCACCTGCCTGTTAAGAATAGCACTTCAGTCAGCCTCCGCCAGCCAAGACGGATGGGTTTGGTTACAGAGGCACTCACTGAACGCCGCGGCGTCAACCACCCCCCCCCGGCCCCCTCCGCAAGTGCTGCTTCTCCACTGCCAAGGAAACGCTCGCTCGCTCTCCTCCCAGCGCAGCCACGCGTTCCCCAGGCCTGCCGACATCGCAGCCTCTGCTGACATCGGCGGGGCCAGCAGCTGCGTGTCACCCAGCAGCACCCACCCCAGCTGTGCCTCGGTGCTGTCCTGCCTGCTTGGTGTGATGCAAAGGTCTCAGCCTACCACAGGCACATCTCCGGCGTGCGCTCAGATACATTCAGGCCCCCACCTCTCTTCTGAAAGACCAGAAGAGGCTTCGACAGCACTGTGATGCCAGAACGTTTATTAAAATAGGTAGCTAATCCTACGCTGGATACCTTGGCTACAGAGCATACCTCTGCTACCCTGGCTCCCTTTTTCACCTTAGTATTGCTGGCACTATCCTGAATTGCACTGTACACAGCACTGAACTACTCACTCCCTTACATATCATTTACCTCATTAGAGTCAATGTGAAAACAGAAGTGATGGGAAATCCCAGTGCTGCAAGCAAATGGACTAACACATGAACCCAGACCACTGCATCGCAGTCCCATAGATTTGACTTGCACATCACATCCTTCCCGACTGGGTTCTCCCAGTCATCCTGGTTGTCACGCTGTATTTCCTAGCACTCCAAGGGTCACCGGGGAGGCAGTCAGTCACACAGTCACCCCCCTGGATGAGTGACATCTGCAAGAACTGACTTGCTCTGAACTGCACTTCAACCTGCTTCCACAGCATCTACCAGGGACTACACTACACAGGAACGGGATTCTTCTCTGTACCAAGAAGGCTGCTCATCTCTGAGCAACTGAAATATTTACTTTCAAAAACTTCATGAAGATCAGCTGGTTTATGAAAGATCTCACGGCTTCAGCTGTAGAATGGGACAAAACACAACATCCCCTCTCTGAGACAAGTCCAGGGAGACCTCACTGCGGCCTTCCAATACTTAAAAGGAGCTTATAGGCAGGAGGGGGACCGACTTTTTACACAGGTGGATAATGGTAGGACAAGGGGGAATGGGCTAAAGCTGAAAGAGGGGAGGTTTAGGTTGGACATCGGGAAGAAATTCTTCACTGAGAGAGTGCTGAGGCACTGGAACAGGCTGCCCAGAGAAGCTGTGGCTGCCCCATCCCTGGCTGTGCTCAAGGCCAGGCTGGATGGGTTCCTGGGCAGTTTGATCTAGTGAGCTAGTGGCTGGCAGCCCTGTCCACGGCGGGGGGGTTGTAACTAGATGATCTCTGAGGTCCCTTCCAACCCAAGCCATTCTATGATTCACCAAATTGACCTCTGCGCTAATACTGCCGCTTGCTGTCTGTAGATGGACTCGGCTTCAAAGCGGCTCAGCCTAGGCTGAGCTAACCACACACTGGAGGCAATGCTTAGAGCAAGAACCTTCCAAGGCTACTGTTTCTTGTTGTATTGAGCTCCTGTTCCCTCTGAATGCCCATGAGTAACAGATTATCTAACATACATCCACAACTCTACCTCTTTTGTGCAGTTAAAATGTTAATGTCGGTATATGGTAAAGAAAAAGGAGCAAGAAAAAAAGCCAACTATTAGAAAGAACAAGCCTGTACTCTGCGCAGCATCAATACCTCAGCGGGATTTCATGTACTAAAGCTGAAACACACTGGGGAAGTCTTTCTCTGTAGAGAAGTGCAGTCCATTCAGTGACACGAGTTCTTTTCTAGCCAACAAAACAAACCTTGAGATCTTTGCTTGCTTCCTCCTCTACTAGTCTCTATGTCCTGCTGTGTTTTTATTTTAGAAAAATAGTTTCAGTTCTCCTCATAGACAGCTTCCTTGAATGTTATGATAAATTTAAACTCGGACTTTGTTGTTTTCATCCATAGTGTCACAATACAAAAGACCCTGTAAAATGGTATGTCTGGTATTTCTGTTCCTTTGTTTCCAGTCTACGTATTTAAATAAGGATTCTTCAACTCTTCAGCTGATTCACAGTGGTTGTCCCTGAACAAACTGCTGAGAGCAGTGTTGGAAGGGGATGGGCGAGGGGGGAGACAACAATCCTTTCATTTTTAGGGCTGCTGCTTAGTTTTAGAAGGAGATGGATTTCCTCTTCACCCTCCTTAACAGCTGAACAGTAAGCCTGAACAGTTTCACTCCCCTTACCTGCCTTCTTGGGAATGACAGGCAAGTGCAACATCTTTTAATTTCTGCAGTGAGGCACATTCTGGACATGTCATGCTCCTTTCAGACTGATAAACATCTGGACTACAGGCATCACTTCGTGTACTGCATGTTTTTGTCCATCTTCTAAACTCATCTCGCAAAGTCAACAGTTATCTTCTTCTGTATTAAGTAATCAGCACTGAGGTACCTGACAACTCTCAAGTGTTAACGAGGAAGAGGAATTATTTAAGGTATTGCACAAAAAAAATTTAGCTAGGAAGCTTTTAACTAAACACTCCCCCAAACCCTTACTCTGAATACATCATGCTGAAAAAGATTTAAGCCTTATCACCTTCATCTTCCTCTGTAATGACAAAGCCCTATCATAAGAAATGATCTTGTAAAGGCCAGAACTGTATTATATCATGATAAAGGTTTTTGCAATTTTCTGGTATCCACAACAGGAATTCTCAAACTGGGTCAATACAGCCTGCAAACCACCTGAAGATGTTGCTGTGTCCCTGATTCTCAAGTTCCCATTTTCAGCCAGTGAACTGAAATAACAGAAGTTATTAAATACTTTTCTAATATTGCCTTCTAACACAGGGAACTGCTGTAAACATTCCAGGAATTATGTTCTCTTGGCAATAACAGAAGGTGGTCTGCCTAACAGTAATTGTGAAGGTAGGTATTAGCAAAATCATTTTGTTGCTTAGAAAAGTCTAATAACCAGCAAATCAAAGGAAAATTTTCCTCTTCCATGGGTAGTCCAGAAGTCAAGGTAATAGACTAATATTTACTACACCTTTTCTTATGTACCTAAAATGTCACTACTATTTTCCTGCCTCGAATATCAGCCATGACCATCAAACACTGAGAATCTTAATTAAAGAAAGGAAACAGTGTGGTTCCAAACACCACACTGTACATGCGAAAGAGAACAGCCAAAATTAACCATTTCCAGTTCTGATTTTTCAGAGGAGAAGATGAAAAACAGTGATGCCAACAACTTATCTGACATAGAGGATTAGCAACAATGGAATAGAGAGCATGTGTACCTCCAGACGACAGTGTCTGGCGGTGGGGCTACACCACGCTCTCAGCTCTCTCCATCTGCCGCACATTCAGCACAGCGACCATCTGAGATCCGCTCATTAGTCCAGCACCTGCCATCCTGCCTCCAACTGAAGTTTTTGCCCTGCTGAAAATGCAGCTTCAGAGTCGTAGCAATGGCAGTGCAGGTAAGAGGATCTCACCTTCAGGTAAGCGGACACTCCTGCTGCTGCTGCCTGCCTCATGTCTTACAGCACAGGCAGACTGCCGTCATTTGTACGAAGACAACTCGTAAGGATATATTGGCACACGCACCTTGAGCAATGGTTAGATACGTAGCTGTGGGTTACATATCTAATCTGACTCAACTCAGGAGCCAGTTCAGGTTTGAAAACAACGTATTTATGCTCACAGTTTGTCTAGTATTAGCAAGACATGCTTCTAAATATACAAACTGCAGCCTAGTGAGTATCTCCTGCATCTAAAAAACGGTTGTGTAAGAGTTCACTGCAGTTCTTTTCACTTACCAGGAGATGGCGGCTGAATCTTAGGTTGTTTCTTAGTATCTCCAGTGCTGAAGACTTCTGGAGGGGGCTCCTCCCCTCGCTCGATCTTGCACTCGAAGGCAAACAGGTACTGAATGTATTGTTTTTTCAGGGAGCTGGCTGCACTGCTCGATGTGCCAACGTTCAATGTTGTTGCCAGCTCGCGCCACTTCTTGTTTTTATTAACCTAGCACAATAAATGGCAGAATCATCGGTTTGCAGCAAAGTGTTTAAAAGTCAGGAGANGAAGGAAAAAAAAAAAAAAAAAAAAAGTACTTAACATCTTGGTTTACTTTTTTATTTTCCCCCTCTAACTAATGCTCATTACTCCCACACGCAGTAATGCATAGACAGCATTTACAGTTATAAAACCATTTAGGAACCTGCTGATAGCAACATAAAAAGCTTTGCTTGTTGAAAGTCTTCTGCATGGTGCATCTTTTAAATGCCTTGCACTCTTCCTATGCTCTTTAGTTAGCAATTTATCTCCAAGCAAATGCACGCTCACTCTCGCTCTGCCACCCACCCACACCCACCCCATTCTAATTAAAAAGCAGCTTCTGAAAACTAATTTAAAAAGCAATAACAGTGTTATTCTGCAATTTAAGTGTTTGAGCACTGATATGAAAAATATTTGTTTCTCCGCAATAGCCACCAGCTGTCAGACGGTTTAGCCTATAATTCCTGGTTCGAGGCCTCTCACTTCACAGCGTCTTGCAGGGACGGATCAATGATCCTTTGGCTAGATGAGAGGCAGAGTGAAGCGAGGCCCCTTAATTAATTAAGGCAGACTTCAAACACACGGGACTGGCCCACCAAACTGTATTCCAGTGCTGACTGCACAGCTCTGCTGTGAGTCTTGTTTGCAGTGCAAGACTGAGAATATCCAAAGAATCTATTCCTGAGTTCCTCAAACACAGCTGATCTGTAGTAACAGCTTGGTTCATCTGTCATCCTGGATGATGATGCCACTGGCTCACTCAGCTGTACCAGTCAGAGCAGTATTTTTGCTGTAACATCTGATGCCCCAAAGTTCATTCAATCAGTTGTGCAGTTGCTAGCTATGATCCAAGCGGGGAGGCAGCACTGAAATAAACTGGCTTTGCGCATCTGGGCTTTTGCTGGGGAAGAATCTGCTCCTATGCCTTTGTGCCAGCAAAAGGAATATTTCTCACATTTCTCTCTGTGTTTAGTAACACCGTTACTGCTGCCAGTCTTTTGGGGATAGCACTAATAGCAGGCAGATTGGCATGGCCATACAAAGGTTTTTTTTTTTTTTTTATTTCTCTGGTAGATCCTGCAAGGATTCAGGAGTTATAGAAGAGATTTTCATAAACTGCTCCTGCTGAGGCTTGAAATCCAGCGACACAGCCCTTTGTGCCTGCTGACTTACAGCTAAGTGGCACATAATGAACACATTGCATAACGCAAGCAGAAATATTCATGCCTAACTGCCCCCCACATTGCCTTTAAAGGAAGGCTGCCAGCAGCCGGTGTGTTCCTGTAGGGACCCCATCAACTGCATGTATTCAGAGAACATGTACTGCTGCTGCACAGCTACGTTCCCTGTCACTCTCTGGGCAGGATCAGGAGATGTGCAGTGTAGCAGCTGGAGTAACAACTTTTTAGGAGAGCATCACTCAGACACTTTTACATAAATCTCATCAAGCAAAGCACTTCACCTCACAGTAGGCCCAAACAGATAAACATGGTGATCATTCATGTGGGCATACCAGCAAAACCAGGAGCCTTTACTCTCAGCTTCAATTCTTATCAGTACTGAAGTACACAAATTTGTAACTCAAGATCCTTCAAAAATCAGTCTAAGTGAACAGCATCTACTCTTTGGCAATGCATAATGTCTGTCATTGCAAATTAACACCGAGTGTCCCAAAATAAAACAAATTTCCATGTAATAGGCAAACACTAACAACTCTCTAGAACATCCCATTTATCCCCTCTGCTTTATTTTTGATTCTCAGAGTCATACTGCGGGCACAATCATGCTGTATGAGTACCAGCTGCATGATACGATTTACCTGTAATAAAGTTTCTGAGCTAAAAGTAATCAAATCTTTATGATGCTGGGGGGCATGAGCTGATCACTGAAAATGTCAGGATACCATTTCTTACCCATATACAGTATTTCACAAGGCAAGGTGAACTGTTCCTCTGCCTTCCTCTAGTAACAGGAATAGCTAACAGTTCTGGACTTGAAGGGTCAATGATCTAATTTGGTAGTCAAGCCCGATGTTGTGAAGTGTACTGTCAATAACAGCAGTAATAATGGTATTAGTTGATGTTGGAAGTTTCTTTCTTGAACTAACCAGATAGATCATTCAAATGTGCTTGTTTTCTGAGGATCAAATTTGATTTGCCATATTTTTGAGATAACACTTTATAGTGTAAAATGGTATGTATTTTAATATTAAATACTACATAGCTATTTACCTATACACTTATCTTTAAGACCTAGTCTTACAAAGAACATCCACAAGTGTTCTTAAATTCACATAATTATGGGTCTCGGTGCTTTGCAGAAGCTTCTAGCACCTAGCCAGACTTACCCTGTAGATGCAAAGGATGCTTTTTAAGCATTAGGAAAGGAGAGCTGATGTTGAATACAAAATTTAAGTCTGCAAATACTGGCCACTTACTCCTGCCTTTCCTTCTGATGGTGCTAGACAAAGAAACAGTTTTGCTCTGTGGTGGTCAGTCATATAGAACCCTGTGTAAGTTATTTCCACATATTCCTTTTCAAAAGCTCCAGTTAACTGGTGAGAACACAGACGAAAGCTTCTTCCATCTGTGGCACAGCAAACACGCTCAGCAGGAAGAACAAGGCCACAGAAAACCATACCTTCTGTATGCTCTCATTGCGCTTTTTTTATTCTCAGCTCTTCCTACTTTTGTTTTCCTTCCTCGCAACTAAGTAATTCACCTTTTCTTTCTAATGATTATGTTCGTAAGGCAAACCAAAATATCCTGTAACTGCTTTCCAGAGACAGCAAAAGCACAGCCTGTGCCTAAGACACAAGTGTACAGTATAGAGACATTCGGAAATGAAAGGCTTGGGATGAAGGACTATGTTTTCAAGAATCACTTTGCCACTTCTCTGGAGAAATGAACTGATTTGCCCCTGAAGCAGTACACTTATCTGTGAAGGAAGGATTTCTAAATCTCCTTTTCCTTTCAGTTATTTCCTTTCAGCTCTATCATCTGTTTCTTACATGTGAATTTGATGCAATGGCCTTTTCCTCTTCTCTTCTCTTAGCAGCATTACTGGATTCCCATGAACAGGGAACAGCTTCTTCTGTCTACAGCAATGGTCAATTTTGATTCAAACTGCGCACTTTTAGAGCAATTATTGAGCCCAAGATGAATGCCAGACAAATATAAAACCATAAACATGATGAAACTCTACCTCCTTCAACTCTGTTGTCAGGGCTGTAAATGCAATCCTGTTACCAGCAGGAAATATTCTAGAAAATTGTGTATTGCCTCTTCCGAAGGTTCACCATTAAGCACTTCTCACCTGTGCCAAACCTCCAATCTCCTTGACGCAGACGTACAGCCTGAACAGGTCCAAGGGCTTCTTGCCCACGGCCGGCAGGCTGGCCACAGGCGTGCCCCTCTCCTCCATGAACGTGAGGTACCGGTCTACCCACATCTTGCGCTCCGGCTCGTTTCCTAGCTCATAGACTTTTGTGATCTTCTCTCCAGTTGTGGTAGAGGAACTTGATTTCTGAATTGCAAAAAGAAACAAAAGAGTTGGGGGAAGGGTGGGAGGGGGAGGGAAAAGAAAGTAAGAAACTCACAACATTGAAAAAGAGAAGATGTCAAACAAACTAAAGCTATCACACAACAGTCAGGAATGAAGGCTACTAGTTCAGGCACAAACAGTACATTCTGTCCATATACTGAAAATTCAGCTTTTTAATTAAAAGGGCCCAAACTCCCCATTTACATGTTTCTTTCACCAGTCTGAACTTTGGATCCCAGAAGGCAAGGTTCTGATGTTGCCTCATTTCATTTTAATAACAGATATCTCTCACATAGTACTTCTCATCCACTTATCTCGAAGTGCTTTGCAAGCAATAATTTAGGCAAAATTAAAAACAAGTTTGTCCCACACAACTTATCCTTACCCTAAAAACAACCTAAATGAACACTCTCCCTTACACCCAAAAAGGGGCTAGAAAACCTAAAAGTGTTCCACCGGAACAAGAGTTGCACAAGAACAGCCTAAAGCATGAATGACAGTGATCTAGCTTGCTGGGTAGTGGTACTCAATTTAGAGAGTCATAAATGGTGATGCTTTACAGTCTGTCCCCACTACTGTTGGCCAAGAGAAAGATGGTTAAGAATGCCTACAGTACAAGGAGATTGGTGGCAATACTCCCTGTGAACTCAGGGCAGGTACTACTCTCCTCTCTTAAAAGACGACAGAAGATGATCATTTCCTGTGTGCTACCTTGGGAAGAGAATGTGCATTATGACCTGGGGAAAAAGAGCAGGCACAGCAATCAGAGCTGAAGCACCATCAGGAAAACTGAAAGAGGTGGAAAGAGCAGAAGTGCAGGAGTGAAACCTTTCTCTTGCTGCTATTCTGACTTTACAGCTAACAAAAGCTCAGGCTATCCTGACATCCTTTTCTTCTCAATCTAGAGATGGCAGAAAGCACTGAGGCTGCTACACAAGCTGGAACATATAACTTCTCACCGTATCTTCTTTTTGCAACTGTGAGCTGGGCTCTGTGCCATGTGTGGATGGACCACACACTGTCTGCGGCCTCTGTTGCTACTGCAGGCAGACACTCCTGCCTGCACACGGTGCAGTGATTTGCTCTGCACTGAAGATGGAGTGGCTCCGAATGAAACACGAGAGAGAAAGATTGATATAAAGCTTTGGGAAAGGAGCCAAATACATGAAGGGAAACATACTCTTTATGTCTGTATACTAAAACCCTAAACTTGGTTGTTGATTGCAGTAGACACTTCAAAATCATCTAGTCAATCATTCTTTCCCTCCTTTGCCTTTCCTTACTTTGCACAGGAGACAGTACCACTCTGAAGTAAACAACAGCCTTGTTAGGTTGAACAAGACCCTAGAAGTACCCCACGGATGCTACAGCTCCAGCCACAGGTCCGTGTCTCCACACAGTGCTGGTGAGGGCTGGCACTCGACACCATGAAGGATGTAGCGCGGTAGTGTCCAGCTGCCAATGGTTTTAAAAGCATTGCCACCATTCATCTTGCACATTAGCCTGGAAATATGACAGGCTCTGCATCTTCCTCCAGCTGAAACTTGGCAATACTGGAGGAGAGCCAGGAGAAAAGAAACATGAAGCCAAGAGAGGGTGATCCAGCAGTTCCATGAGCCATTGCTGTTCTTTCCAGTGAATGGATATTCATTTTAATTAAATAAATAGCCTCCTGTCAAGTTTTCTGCCTTACTTCCTGATACTGTAACTCCTTTGCAGCAGTCTCTCCTACACACAGATAATATCACCTTCTCCACTTAGAAATAAGACACAGTTTGAATTTACTTGAGTCTGATTCAGTTGTGTTATAACTCCTACTGAAGTCAACTGAATTTGTTTTACTAAGTGGCTGGCAGGGAAGAATTCTGTCACAAGTCCTGCAGATTTTGGTCATGGAATGGAAGCACAAACTGATTCTGTAATGGCAACCACTTTACTCAAAACATCACTTGCTATGTATTCAGGTGATTAAGGAAATGTATTTAATTATTTTCAACAAATACAGTTTGCCAAAGATTTTTTTTGGTGGTGGGTGGAGTGGGGGCAGTAGACAAGTCATACTGCTGCTGATATTGCACCAAAACCAGATAGATGATTTCATAGACTCGAACGGCAGAATAAGCTGATGCAACCCCTCTACCAACTATGGTGATAACAAAGTTACTCTGCTGGTCATCAGCATTAGCATCAGTTTTAATCTCACACTTAAGATGCCACAGAACTCCGATAAAAATCAAGGTAATTCAAGGAAATTTCAGCTTTCACCGGGTAAATTTTGCGTGCCCATGTATTTTAACACGCAAGGCAACAAAGAAGTTTCTATTTCAATTTTATGGTAGTTCACTACTAAGTATGTTCAGATTTACCAGTTTTACATTTTCATTTTTATATGGTAAGATTCTCTTTTTCAATTCAGATTCAGAGCAGAATGGAAACCAGTTAAGACCTTTTTCATTCTGGGTTCTTCTCCTACACATCTCAAATAATGCTGCTTTTCAGCAATGCGGCAGCAGGCTCTAAAATGACAGTATAATCTGAAAACTTTTCACAGCTTACAGAAGGTAAGAAGTGTTTCTTACTGTGTGAGCTTTCAGGTTGTCAGGCTTTGTAAAATGGGTGCAATTTCCTTCTAAAATGAAATGTTAACTTTAGAAGAATGCTCTGGAGGGAAAAATACTATTCCTCAAGAGTAAAGATCTTTTTCTCTTCTCTGTTTTTATAAATGTAAACATATAAAAATGGCAGATGTGTTCAAGCTAGTCTACACACAAATAAACTTCAGATCCACATGGGCACATTCAGCTGGAAGCCAAAATTTGCCTACGGGTCAATGTTAATGTCTGGAAAATGGGTTTATTACAAGATGATACCATTCACTGGGCAATGCTGGATGAACACAGATCGTAAACTTTTCTTCTGTAGAAGTTTTGCTGATAATTTTGGTGATAAAAAATGCTGGTGCAATCTTCATTGACTCAGCTGTACCCTACTCTTCCCTCAATTCCCAGTCATTCTACAGATATGACTGCCCATGTTTACATGGGTGATAAAAAATCCAAATCAACCCCCGTAAAAAAACAGCAAAGAGTGTGGATACCAAAGCAAATTTTTCTATTAAATTTGCCTAACCCCATACTCCATTTTCAATACACCTACCCCTGCTGAAGTTGTATAGCTTTAGTACAAGCTGCCGTATGGTGAGACCAACACCGATTTCTGCCTTAATGGGAAAAGAAATTCAACATGTTTCTGTACGTATCTCTAGACAACCATACTTGCAGAACTACCTACTGTTCAGCTCCCCCACTTCAGTAAAGGATTTGCCAATACTATACCTACTACACAGACTTCTCTTACCGCAGAACAGAGTGTGCACACACAGGCAGCAAAACCTGCCCAAGGCCAATCTCTGACAGAGGCTGCTGCAGGACACAGTCCTCTACCAAGATATATCCCGAAGGGCTCTGCAGAACCCTCACAGCTAGCACCACAGAGACACAGAGCTGTTCAGGTGTCTCTACTGCCACGTTCCAAGTGTGCCTATGCACAACAGACAACAGTTCATGGGATTTTCAAAACCTGCTGTTTTACTCACATAGCAGTGACCACAAACAGTGCATAACCATTTGCAAATTCTCTTTCAGGGAATTTCAAAGACACCTAGCCAGTGTAAGGGACACATGCTATACATAAAATCAGAGAGCCCTCACAGCTTAACAGTGAACAATTCCTCCTCTACATTTTCTCATGCCTCAGTTCCATATAGAACTGCTCAAAGAGAGAATCCACTCAGGATCACAGGGATACTGTGAGACCATTCACCCTTGCTTTTATCCTCTGCTGGAATGAAGAAGTTGTAGCACAAGAAGCAGCTCTGGGATTTAATGAACAAATTTGGCCTATTTCCAAGTGTAACAAAACGCCTGCAATCAATCTTCCAGTCCATGTCAGGCTGCTGTTAAGGTCGATGAAGTTATCCAATACACTGCTTTCATAGGTAAAAAGAGATCAGCTAATTTACAGCACTTACTTTTCCATCATTCTAAAGCACTGTATTTATCCTTATCTGTGCACCAAGAAGCTACCTGAAGCTAAAGATGTAGCAGCATTTGAAGAGCAAGGCATTCAGAAGAGAAGCTTTTACCCTGAAAGCACAAACTTTGTCCATTTGTTTTTTCCAACACTATACTTTGCTATGTTTGCATGGAAAGAACTCCACATGGCTCTAGGACTCGTTATGTAGCTTACGCAATGAGCTCAGGAACGCGCTGTAGAAGAACTCGATGGGTTAGACAACCTGTGCAATAGCTCTCCTTCCTTCCTCCAGACAAGCAATAATCAAAACATTACTATGAACAAAACCAACCTCATTTTTTGGCCCCACCCTCTAGAAATCCTGTTAAGAAAAAGATGAGACTTTGTGGGAACAAGTAACACCAGCTGCCTTCTGAGACTCAAAGTTGCTGCCAAATAAACATCAACACATCGAGGTGGTGCACTTCATGCCACGCTGCCCCTCTGCTCAGGGCGTTCACTAGATGTCTGGCTTTCTGACGGGCAGACCTTCTCCTCCAATTGGCCTTCCTCTGTTTCCAAGACATACTCTTTAACATACAACTTTGTGAACATTGTTACCAAAGAATTGTTGGTATTATAAGTGCATATTAACATTGGAAAAAAACCTTTATACCCCTCACAAAAATATGTTGCAATATTTTTCTACAGAGAAACTATGATCATCATTATTTTTGGTAGAAAGAAAAAAAAAAAAGAGGAACAACATACATTTTCCTAATTAAAAAAAAAAGCAAAAAAGGCTCCTCATAGACCTTATATTCTTATGTCTGCATTTTCTTTTCTATATATGTATACACATGTACGTAGATTTTTCTACTTGCATATATATACACATATGTCATTTACATTTTATCTCCATGCATTTCTCAGGTTTTTCCTTTATGAGAATGACTAATCATTATTCACCTAAAAATAGTTTTCTAAAAACTTACAGACATCATTTTTTTTTCTACCCACAATCTGGGTTATTTCAAAACAAGTGAATGAAGCAAATCAGAAACAATTTTGATTTAGATTGTGACCTAAGAACCTAATAATCGTATTTCCAAATACACAATTCAAAATTAAAAATGCTTCAAAAATATACATGGAAGCTTTTTTTTTTTTTTTTTTTTTTTTGTTTTTAATTTTGCAATTTACTNTTTGTGGTGCTAAGTCTGCAATTCAGTCGCTGATGGATCTTTGTTTTTGTTTTGCTTTTTTTCCTAAATAACAGTAGCAGAGTGGAGTGCAGCAACCAGAGCGAAATCAGTTGTGTGAAGGAGTTTGGGCCCAGGAACAGAAATGGAATTGTCCTTAACAACACAGTCGGCATGCTTGGAAGCTGATGCATTACAGGATGTTTTCTTCACAACAACTGCTGTATTACCAGACAGTACACTTGCATGATGCACGCAATTTTACTCTTTCTTATTTCAAAGTACTATTGGGACAAATTTTGCCCTTGGATAAGCATGCTCAGGCCCCACTGAAGCCAGGCAGTGGAACTTGCAGCCATGTGTCCAAGAGCAGAATTTGTACCCAGTATTATAAAGAAAGAAAACTGTTTAGTGGATAAATAATGAAGAAAAGAAATTTATAAAACAAACAAGCAAGCATTAAAATATAATTAATTACAAAAAAATAAACAAAAACCAAAAAAATCAGAGCCACTTACAGGGCTTGATGGAGTCTTTGGCCAGCCTGGGCTGCTAATGCTATCACTTTCATCTCCATGAAATGAGGAGATGCTAGCAGAGCTTGGGGACATTGGGGAAGGGACTGGCAGGTTGCCTGGGGTTGGGGGCTGAGAAATACCCTGAGAGCTGTAGCTATCCTGTGGTAGAGGAATAAAAAAAAAAAAATAATATGACAAAGGCAGGGCAAACTTTATTAAAAACAAAAAAAAACATCCAGTTTAACAGACTGACCGATTTTTTATATATAAAATATATATAAACAGAGAGACACATACAGAAAACACACACATATATAAATATATTTTTATATATATATAAGGTATTAAAACAACATTGTTAATTAGTATAATTTGGAAAGTTTGCTGGATGCTTGGCTAAAGTCACTAAGCCACCATGCTTACTTCAAGCTCACATGGAATGCTAAGCATGGGTTTCCCCTTATGAAAGAAAGAAAAAAAACAAGCCGTTCACCTTATTTTGTCAAATAAGGCAGGAAAGCAAAATATTAAAGTATGTTGCTGCCGCTGAGGCGGCCAAAACAGGAAGCTATAACTGAAGGCAGAGAAAAATGGCTGCAAGTATCAAAACCAGGCAAGACCCTTCTTCCCCACCCACCTGGCACAGCCGAATCCCCACGCAACTTTTGGCTTGGGTAGCTTTGCCCCCGCAAGTTAAAATGCCGTAAGAACTAGTAACTTTCAGATCCACACAATGAAGGAAAAAAGAAAAAAAAAATAAAAGAAACAAAGAGATTGCACGTGAATGGAAAGGCATGCAGGAAAGAACAGAAGTGGGTAGGCCAAAACCAGAAGATGGAGGACAACACAGCAGACTCCTGCGGGCCGAACCAACACCACGTGCGGAGTGCTAAATACCTTTGACTTGCTCTCGGGTTGAGGGGCTCCTTCTTCTTTGCCATCTGCTTTGAGAGGAAGGGGTAGTTTGGACTCACCGGGTGTCATCATATCTGCAAGACCCATAGGTGCTAATCGAAAACAGGAGAAACAGTTAAGCATGACTGC
>VXAV01005477.1:256069-276921 GCA_013399715.1 Alectura lathami | reverse complement strand
CACGACGCAGAGGCTATCCCACCTCTCTCCTTTCACTCTGGTGTCCGGAAACCTGCACATCTCTTCAGTTGAAGCGAGGGAACAAAAGCAATGAATGTGGCAAAGAGAATGCAAGCACCATACAGCAACAGTAAAAAACTCCATTTTTCATGGAGAAAAATAATTTTCCTGCCACTGGTGGTCTGCAGCTGTCCACAGATTTGACCACGACATCTTACCAGAGCAATAGTCTAGCAACTACTGCACCTTCCCTTTAGTAACAGAATAATGTAGATGAAAACAATGCAGATTCTGCTTACAATTTTGAACCTGAGACAAAGGCTGAATTTCCCAATTACACTTCTGAATTAAGACTGGTGTCCAGCAGATAATCGCTGTCCCTATCTTCAGGACGAACTGCTTAGCCTCGTGAGCCTTAACTACAGAATTACAGAATTACAAGCTGCAAACTCTGCTCTGTTGGAGACACAGCAGCCAACTTTTCCTCTCGTGCCAAAATGAGGTGGGACTGTAACGAACACACAAGTGTCTTGCTCTGATAATGGCATGCAGTTGCTTCCCAGGGGTGTGAGGGGTTTAAGGCCTTTTTTTATTATTTGAAGATGCAAGTGCTAAGTATAGCATTATTGCTGCAGAGCTGCGGGCTTCCTGGATTTCTAGAACGATGCAAGAAGAAACATTCAGATAAGTACACAGAAAATGCTGGGCAGAGCAGATGCTAGGAGGTGCTGTGACACGGAATCAACGCAAATAACCAAAGAACAACAGCAAGACACCAGGCGATTCTTTTCCTGCAGAAAGCCATGTGCACAGCATTTATGAAAGACTGGATTATCTTCCCTCCCCCTCCCTCTTTTTTTCTCCCCCTCATGTCCTGCTTTCAGAGAAGGATCTGAGATAAGAAAAACATAGGCTAGAATAACCTATAGAGCAATGAAAAGGGAAAAAATATATACCCCAGACTCACAAATTTTAAGAATCAGCAAAGAATCAGTGCTCAAAAAAAAAAAAAAAAAAAAAAAAAAAAAAAAAGAAAAAAAAAAGAATGCGATCTATACCAGACTGGTGTGCCTCTGCAAAATGACAATGCTGGCTCTCACTAGGCAGCAGGCACACTGCATAGCAAGCCAAAGAGAGGAGGGGGAAAAGAAGCTTTAAAATGCTTCACAGATTGCCCACTACAAAATGATTATTGCACATATTCATGTATTACTATGTTTTAGAAAATAATTAGTTTTAATTACAGCAGTGAGAGCATGAGCAGGACTCTGGCGAATATGCTGGCAAGCTCTGCAGTGCTAATTTGCTAATATCTTTAGCATCACTGCAGGTTGAGACCATGGGTCTGCCAAAAAAACCTACCCAGCCATGTGCCATGTGAGTTTACAACTGTATGCTCAATATTCAGCTTTGAACTGCCGGTGTTTTTCATGGGCACATTTTCTTGTTTTTTCAAAGCACATTTGTAGCCCAATCAAGCCCTTAAAGTCAATCCAACACATAAATCATAATTGAGATTTTAAAAAAATTTACTTGCAATACTTAAGACTTCGAGAATTGGAACAAAAAGCCTTTTTCAAGTGATGCAGCTGCAGAGAAAATCTATTGGGATCAGCTAAAAATGCTGTTATTTTTATGTATGTGTGTGAAACCTCAACAAAACAGCCAAGCAATATTACACTGGGAAGCCAGCACCCGCTAAGTGTGTGATTTGTATGCATTTTGCCCTTAGACTGTTTGAAGAGCTGGGGCATTATGGAGTGAAGGATGGCAGCCTAACACATTTTAGCTTTGATTTCTACAGTTTAAAAAAAAAATAAAAGTTACTTTATCCTTTAGACCGGTTTTTAAATACACATACAGAATGGTCAAATGTATGCCAGTCTGGTCTCAAACTGGGATGCAAAACTGCTATACAAAATCCTTCTTAACACATCTCATGCTGTGAAAGCACTGAAGAAGATGTCTTAGTTTTAGTTAAAAGCAAACCAAAAATGACCCTTCCCCTCTAAAGCAATCTGAAGGTCAAACAAATTAAAGCAAACAGTCATGCTTCTTCACCAGAATTCTGCAAGGCCAAATCCCCTCCAGCTCTCTCACTGTTACCTGGCTGGCACGCTGTATTTCTGTTACAAGGAACACAATGGTTCTGCCCATTCCTGGCAGTCCTGTTTCCATCACAGCTCCTTTAGAAAATCTCTTTTTCAGTGAGGTTTCAATTAACATCTCACGTAAAGGGCAAGGAACCCTCGTCTGCAACAAACCACACATTCTGACTACATTAACCGCGTTTGGGACTGTCAAAATACCAATTACATGTGTGGATTGCATATTTCTTGTTTTGTGGTATATGCATATATAGTTTGGTCTCCAACTATCAGGAGTTGGAGACAACTATGGAAAAAAATTAATAAAACTGCCCAAATTCTTTTTTGCTTTGTGTTCTAAATTATTTCCTTCCTCTACACCATTTCTTTCTACTGTAAAGAGGAGACCTGCAAGGGTTTTTCGAGTAAATTGTAGTCTCCCTGTAGCTTTTACCTAGCATGTTTCCACAGCTACTTTTCCACGCACTGTTGAAATGCTGTTTCATAACTTCTTGCAAATGTACTCTCCAGTGATTTGCCAACAGATACTCCTTCACTTTTCAGCAAAGCAGTACAGCAAGAATGTTTTTTTGACCCTTTCTGAGCAGCGAAATACTGCTATTGTCATGAAACTGCTAAATTAAGACATGCTCTCTTTCTACATAGGTACTAATAATTCTGCAAGTGAAGTGCAGGCCAAAAGATGAAGCATTTTGAGAAGAGGGTAACAGGAAAACCTTGACTCAAAAAGCACTGTAGTGTACTGTGAATAGGTTTCAAGTACTAGCCTCTGGCTTATTATAAGAATTTAAGAGCTAGAATGGTTTCAAAAAGCAAGTATGGGTCAAGGTCCTGAATTAACTATTCCACACTGAATTTAATGTACTCAAAGGCATATATTGACATGAGTGAAACTGCATCAAAGTATTCTTTTTTGCTAAAGGCTGCACTATCAGTCCCAGAAGATGATGAAATACTGTAAGAGCAGCAATACACAAACATTGTTTTTCTCTTTACTGCTAGTGCAATAACAAATCACACTCTACAAAACAGAATATTACATCCTTTGTAAGACATTTCTCTCTCCCTCCTGCCCCTAGCACTCTCCCTCCAAAAAGAAGAAGAAAAAAAAAAGAACAAGAAAAAAGAAAAGCAGAGAATTTATGACTCATGTGAAGCTGGCAAAAGAATCCCCACCACTTTTATACCCACAAAAACACAGAACAGGGACAACAAGCATTGCCTAATATCCTGCCATGAACAGCCGTCCCCCTGTGGGTGTAAGCACAGCCTGGGGTGCCTGGGCTCTGTTTTTGAGATGGGTGCGTGGGCGGCCAGGATGTCAGCACCTCCCCTCTGCCTCCCCGGCCTGCTGACTGCAGGGTGACACGGGCACATGTTTAGGGACGTGGGCACGTGGACCCTAACAGCTGGCTGGATTTATGGCCACAGAGACCAGCAGGTTACAGTCACTGTCTGTTTGGAGGCCACGGGATGCGATGCTTTGGCTGTTACTAGCTGCTGGTGTCCTCTGAAAATTTTGCCTAAATGTGCATTAAGTAATAGCTCACATAAAGATTTGTGTTAGAGCAAAAAAGAAAAAAAAAAAAAGGAAAATAAATGGAGGTCTTCATTATTCTGAAAAATGAAAACCAACCAAGCCACAAAACAGAGAAAAACAATTTACACTTCTAAAACATGCTTCACATCTATAAATATAATTGCTTTTGCTCTCAGAGGTTCAGACAAATACATACAAAGTCCAAAATATATTATATATGAAAAAGTAAGTGTTGTATCTATTTTTAAGAGCATCCTTTTAATTTCCTGTAGTGCAAATAACTTTTCCTAGAACTTCATGTTTTGTGTTAAGTATTCCAATGTTAAAAATTTGTTGGGAATTAAAAAAAAAAAAAAAGAAAAATGAAAGGTTTCCGTACCACAGAGGCAGCAACAGGAAGGAAATGAGTGTCTTTCAATTGTTCTGTTCACCTCCAGAGACAGAAGAGGCTACGGGTGCCACTTTCTGTGCAAGTACAGTATGGAAATCCCATGAGATGCAAGCTCCTTATTACTTTTTTAAAGCTAGTTTTCACTAGAATTACCAAGGTTCGCAGCATGAAATTATTATTTTATTGATGGCGGATTAGTAAGTTTCCTTCTGTTGTATTTATAAAGCCTGAATTTGAAAAATGGAGGGGGAAAAAAGGCATAAAATATATATGGGGATGTGAACTCTCGTATAACACAAGGACAGCAGAGGTGTTACCGTTTTTCCGAGCGGCAGTTTGTTCCGTAATTGTGAAGGGTTTCTGGCACTTCTCTTGGAGCTTTTGGTATTGCTATGGATGTGATACTCTATCAGAAGGATCTATGTGCTTTAATCTCATAATTTCTGTGTTCCAAAACTGCTCTGTGTCAGCAAAAGCTGGTGATGTGCTGTTTGATCAAGAGTTGCTGCTGAAATACCAGGGTGCAGAACTGCAATACGGTACTCCTTTTGATTGTGATGTTAATTAAAAAAGACACAACCAAATAATTAAAAAATGATCAGCTGGCAATAAGGAGTTATAAATACTAATAAAAACAGGTGGCAAGAAGCGTTGTACTCAGTTGTACTGAAGCTCTGCAACCATGTAAAAACAATTCCAAACAGCATCTGCAACCGTCCTGTTTTGCAGGGCAAAACCAACAGCATTTCATGGCAAAGAATAAACCAAAACCTACCTTCCATCTCCCAAACAAGGCAACTGTACTCTCAAAACCCAGAAAGCCCAAACCCATTTTTCCCTGTGGCTTACCTTATTTTTTCATTGGCCTGTAACTGAAGCAATAGTTGTTCATGCTCAGTGCACGTCTGCGCGTCAACCCTCTCACCTGACTCCGTCACTGGCTGCCCAGTTGCTATTTTTTGGCCCTATGTACTGACTGAACCCTGTTTCTTCTGACTGACGTGGCTTTAAACTAGTGGGAAAAAGGCTCCCAAGCTGGCAGCAGAGCTGGTCTTTGTGTCACAGGTAACACACTGCTTTCGACCTGGACGCAGGCACCACCTGCATGCTCTCTACCTCACCAAATGCAGTGCTTGGATGGGAGCAGACCCTGCTCCCTCCAGCCAGTATCATCTGAAGCACGCTATGACGCTCCTCTTAGCTCAGCCATTTGTTTCTTTGGCCCAAGTAGAACACCGAGGCAGCACACTGGGAACAGCGGCGTTCCCACTGCATGTGCCCCAGCAGTGTGTCCACGCCTGATTTCCTCTTTTTTCCCCCTGTACCAGCACACCCTGCGTGCTGTTGGAGGCCAGATGCCGAAAGCAACAGAGTGTAATCTAGATGCTTGTCTGCTCACACGCAGGGGAAAAGAGGTGCGCTGAACTCCCCCAGTTCACCTCACACTTACTTTCTATTGGGTAATCTTTGAATTAATAAAACTGGAACAAAAGAAAACCTCACAAATGCACTGGCAGAAAAAACCCTGATAAATGTTTAAATTATTAAAAATCCAATATTTCAGAATGCATAACACAATAAAAAGAGTATGACTACCCCATACAAAAGACTGCTAGGATAAATGGCCTTGCATTGAACAGATTTCCACTGTATGAAATAACGAATGGCTGAATTATCTGAACAAAAAAACCTCTGTGAATCTTCCTTTAAACTGGTTATTCCTTAGGAATACATAAATCTTCTTAGGCAGGGCACTCTGCCATCTGTTTGCTGTTGGTTATTTTTGCAGCTCTGGGGGCCAAAGGAAAAGGGGGAAAAATTACTTCTGCTAATAGCAAAACAGAATTTATAGCACAGTTTCAATGCTCAGAAGTAATTTTATTTCAGCAAGCCAGACAAAACACATAACTACACAAACAAAACACAATATTACCTGGGACAGCTCTGGTGGGGGAAAAGCAAGCTATTATCTAATGGTCTTCTCAATAGCTTTTCCCTCTTCATCCAGATGGCAGAAGTGTGCTGTCTGGACTAACCAAGGGCTTTCAAGACAGCCTGGAAAACGCATCTTTTTTTTTTTTTTTTTTTTTAAAAAAAAAAAAAGCTTGCTGATCAACACCTCCTTGTCAGTTTCTTCTGCTAACTAAAATGTAACATAATTTTCTTGAAAAATAAGACACTCTTAAGAATCTTGGGAGCTCCTAAATACAGGAAAGAAACCCTCTGGGCATACTGGACACTAGAATTTCACGTGGCCATTTTCTACCTGAGAAGCAGGGGCGTATAAAATTGACAGGAAGGGAAGCAGCGAAGGAGGCAAAGGATGAAGGAATGGAACAGGCTAAGCAGAGCAGAGAAGAAGATACTGAAGCACAGGCTCTTGGTAAGACACAATTTAAGTAGTGAGGTATCTTTAAAGAAACAAACTAAGCAGAAACAAAAACAAGTAAAAAATGCAGCTTCCAAAACAGGAAAAAAAAAAAAAGTTTTCAAAAAGGGCTAATGTAATCAGTAACGCATGCACAAAACCTCCATGACTAGAGTAAGTATTTTGGAAGATCCTCTTTAGAGTATTGAACCCGTTGTCAAAAGAACTGGTCTTTACTGAAGTATTACCTCAGTGGGAGATAATTGTTAGGATGTCAAGCTGAATATGGATTATAAAGCATATTTGCAGAGAATTACATTCACCTGTCTTTGAAGTTGCACACAAATCTGCAAATAACTCTTAATTCACAATATGGAAGATAAATCCAACAGCTACATTAAATATGCTTTGTTTGCAGAAGGAAGCTATGATTCAATTTCATACGCTGATATTTAAATAAGTAAATGAAGAAACCCTATATATGGTTATACAAATTTTGGAAACGCAGTAAATATGGCTTATACTTTCAGAATAGAGTAATTTTACGTGCCCAACTTACAGCATCTTCAAGTTAGAGCAAGTACACATCTCCTTTTTTTTAAACAAGCATCACATTAAATGTTTCAAATAGCAGTTTTAGAAAGACACCGAGAAGCAACAGCAGCCTCTTCAAAGGTGAGGTTTTTCTCCTTCCCTCTCTTGCAGACACACACAAGTACACATTTTCCTTGCTAGTCAACACCTATGTCAAACTGGGTCCAAGCGCTGCTGTAACTTTCAAAACATTGTGCTCATCTACATGCTGCGCAAAAGGACTTCATGAAAAATGTATGAGTTTCTCTACAAAACACATGACTACCTCAGCCTAGCTTGGAATCACTCTGAACTACCCCAGTGGGGGCGGATCAAATGAAGAACGCTGTCCTCTGCCATCAGCTCAGGGCTGGTACCTTGAAAGAGATTTTTGGAGGAAGGCCACTCCTGGAAGGCTACCCACCATTACCTGTTGAACTGTTCACCATGTTAGGTGCCATGCTGTATGGAGGAGCCTGCGGGTTCATCAAGCCCGAGCTGTTGTTCATCGGCTGAGTGTACGGGGAGCTGGATCCCATAATACCGCTCTGATTCATGGCAGGAAAATTGCCTTGCCTGCGAGAAGAAAAAGCACACACACAATGTCTCACAGAGGATGCTGTGGTTTGTCAAAGAGCACATCTCCTAATGTTTGCAAATAGCTGAGGAGAAGGCACGCAATTAGTTCGTTTTGCCTACATGGGGAGCTATTAGTCTTGAATTAGTCGCTGTATATCTGAGACAAAATTGGACTGAACACAGATTTCTAGAAAATGAAATACACAGTATGCAGCTATATACAGAGACACAACCTATCAGCACAAGAATACAGATCATATTATTCACCCTATGAGCAGACAGCAATGTGACCAGGAGTCAAAATTGTAACTTAGGTTTGGCATAAAAAAAATTCAGAGTGACTGCAAATTTTGACCATGTAATAGAAATCCTCTCCTGCCACAGCTCAAAATACAGTGAAATGACCAGAAGAAAAATGTGTGCCATGGAATCTGTTTCAGATTTCTTTATCTGATGTTACCTAACACACCTTGTTTCCTGTAAACATTTCCAGTCCCCAAGGCGCAAAAGAGAAAACCAGCTGCATGTGAGCATTCGTCTTCAGTGTAACTGACGACTAGAAGTGGCATTCACAGAAGTCCCAATGAAATCATGTAAATGTAACTTCCCCCTACTCTTATTCTTCAAGACTTTTTTTTTTTTTTTTTTAATTAAATACCACAACAGGTATTCTGATGATTTAGGGCGCAAAGCCACAGCCATTTAGCAAATACCATTACAATGACCAAAGGATCTGCAGGCCTGAATAAAATGTCCTTCTTTTCGTACGTGCTGTTTAGGTCCAGTCTTTCAAAAACTATGTACATATACACTGTTGAAACAGGAAACCTCAACAAAACTATTTTGGTTTTGAAAGTTAACCACTTATCTGTATAATGCTTTCATAGCTGAGATTTAAGTTTGTCTGGAAAACTGAAAGAAGTATCCACATCTTCAAATGTGAAGATTTCAGACCAAATACTTTTAAAGACTAAACCTTAGATACTTTTTAGAACCTAAGAGTGATAAGTACACTTGTATTCAATTTAGCAAATTCTGTAAAGAAACTGAGGCACAAGACTGCACATACTATGATATGTATATATAGTTATACATATAAAATTGTATCTATAAATAAAACCACAAGCACAAATATGCTTCTTTGTATATTCATAGCCTACATAGAAAACTAAAAAATTCAGACCTCCTTCTCCACTGTAGCCCTGTGAATTTAAGCTGTTTTTCAAATACATAAGATAAAAAAGGAAATAACCACACCCCGTCTTCCATAGCTTGGGCACCTGTCTGCTTTTTGTCCCCCTCCCTAGAAAAACAGAGCATTTAATTGTATTATATAGGCAGTGGAAGCTGCATGTCCTTGTAGCAAGATGCAGTTTTGCTACAAATTCTGCTTTTCATTATTACAATTATTTCAATCAAAACAGGCAAAACCCCCAAACCAACAACTCTGAATAACTTCAGTGGCTTCTTGTGTTCCCCAAACTCATGGCAGATCCTTAACACAGTTGGTAGATATGGATTTTTTTTTTAGGAGGTAGAGAAGGAAGACCATTAAAGCAGTATTTGGCCTAATTTTTCTTGACACATTGTGAATTTCTTCAAAGGAAAAGAGAACGTGTTATCTAAATAAAGCATCTTTTTCCAAGTCATTTTTGTCCTTTGCTCTCTGAAGACAAACTTTTCTTCACTCTCGCAGAGAGGCAAAGGCTTTCTTTTGATATGAAGGAGACAACTGCCATACAATGTCATTTCCCTGATGAAGCTTGTAACGCGCAGTGGAGGGAAAAGATTTAAAATGCACAGTGGTGCAATGCTCCAAGGGAAAATTACAAAGGGAAAAGAGAAGAGCAGGACCACTTGGCAACAACTTTAAAAGATTTCAGTCATACAAGCAAGCTTTTCTTATGTAAATATTGTATCTTAACACCATCCTGTCCCTTTTTTTCAGTTAAAAATTGCTATATTTCAACAAATGCTGTGAATTGAAAAGTCCTTTCCATGCTGGATAATTGAGATCCTTCCCATTATTGAGTAAAGATATGAACGAAGACAAAGAAAGTGTGCAAGTGAATTTTTATGCTTTAAAAAAGAAATAATAGATTTTGAAAGGTTCTTTTATGGAGTGAGGACAGGATTCCGGAAAAGACAGACGTCTCTACAGGTTTCTGTCTCTCCAATGTCCTTCATTTGCTTTAAAAATACACAGGAGGCTTGTACCTTGCAGGTAAGCTGAAATTGGTCTCAACCTACTAATATTTCAACGCTATTACTTCCTATAGCATGTATATCTTCTCAGCTGTGGGGCTGTTCATTGGCTCAAATTGAGGTACAACCTGTTTCATGTTACCCACTCTGGACATCAATCTCAATTGTAGTTCATGAAAGCACGCTGCTGTACAACACCTTTAAATCAAAAAGTAGGAAACTATTTCCAGTCTAGACAGACTGGAAATTAAATAAAAGGAATATACTAGCTTTGGCCAGGACAGCAAGAAAACAGCCAAAGTCTAAAAAATTGCTTCTGTACCCTGAATGATCTGAATGGCAGAACCTAATTCTGAAATTTCATCTGGCTTTTCCTTTTCATCCTCCCATGTAATGTCACACTTAGAAGGGATACAGCCCTCAGCCTCTGGAAAGGGCCCAGCAAGTGACAGTCTCAGCACCATCCTTTACACAACGTTGTTCTTCCCCCACCCTCTATCAAAGCACTGACCGGAGCATGCAGTAGCTAATTCAGCAACTCTGAAAGGCAGAGTACTGTACAAGTAAAAGTTATTTTATTCTGAGATTGGGTGCAGTGTGCAGTACAGAGCTCCTCCACGTATTATTCTGGTCTACGATGGCCTGGAATGGAAAGTTTCTTTAGGGAGAAATAATCAGGTATTACTTCAGCCTTTAATTCTCACTCCGCAGTGGGCCTCCTTTGAGTAAAGACTGCCGGCTGTGACAAATTGTGCTGCATCAGGGCCATAATATGAAGTGGAGTCCATTAAGAACTGAGCTGAGATCACCAAACTCATTTTGATTAACCTCCAGGTCACTAAACACTTATAAATATGTTACACAGCAGCTGCTAAACATATTTATATATGCTTAAGGTCACAGCATCATCTGTTGGTTGTTGGAGTTAAGTCAAAAATCTTATGTTTCCTTCTGTGCTGCTCTTAGTAAAGGAATATCCAACATACTCCTACAGAAGTAGTTATCTCAAAAGTGTATTACCACAGCCTCTCCTACATCTCCCAATTCCCTTCCCCATTTTTTCTGGGAGGCTAAACAAAAATGAAGTCTTTTAAAACTGTTTGCTGTACACGTAGTGACATCTAATGGCAAAAATTCAACTGACTGGCTATGAATTCTATGCTGAACAAACCCAATTAAGTATATGGCTTCACGGTATTTACCATACAAACACCAATGGTTGGATTACTTAGACATCAACCAAATGGTAATTAGGAATAGTAAACAGAAAATAAGAAAAGAAACATTTCTGTTGAGTATAACGAAAAATGCCTTCATGGTGAGACGTCACTATCGTCCAAGGGAGAGAACTAAACCCCAGTACCTGACCCTTATGCACATCTACAACACAACACATCAGAAAATGTACTGGCCAGAGAAATCCTGCATTATCGATGTACTAGATGACCTGTCAGGTATTTCCAGCTCTAACTTCTCTAATACTGTGGTTCCAGATCATATATTTTTCCACGTTTAGAAGAAAAAGCAGCTGGCTAATACAAATTTAGGATTATGCTGCCAGTTTAAACACACACTTAAGCCCATACATTTCTTCTTTCTGCTCTGTGGTTACAAGGAGATCTCCAGGTATTCTGCAAATGTAAGAGATTAAAAACGGGAAGGGGGGGGACTTGCTTGCTACTCTGTTGAGAATTTACTAATTTATAGCACTTGCATAATGTCAGAGCCAGTCGATATGCTTGAGGAAAGGGCTGCCACCCAGGGGGACCTAGGCAGGCTAGAGGAATGCGCTGACAGGAACCTCATGAAATTCAACAACGACAGGTACACCTCGCAGGGATGAGCGAGCCCCCTGCAGCCGTGAGGCTGGGGAGAGCAGCTTTGCTGAAAAGGCTCCGAGGGGTGCTGGCAGAGAGGGAGTCAAGCAGGAGCCAGCAGTGTGCCCTGGCTGCAAAGAGGGCCAGCAATATCGTGGGCTGTGTGACCTGGAGCACAACCAGAGATGGAGCAGTGACCAGCCCCCTTTAGTCAGCACTCATTAGGCTGCATCTAGAGTATCATGACCAGTTTTGGACTCCCCCAACAAAGGAAAGACAATAAACTGAAGTAACATTCACAGAGGGCACTTAAGAAGGCTGGAGTACTTGCCCTGGAGGGGCTGAGAGACTAGGGCTGGTTCAGCCAGGGGCAAAGACAGCTTTGGGGGACCTAAGAGCAGCCCCACAGCACCTACAAGGAAGCAAGAAGATGGAGCTGGGTTCCTGGCAGCGGGGCAGGGTGGAAGGACACGAGACAACAAGCAAGAGCTAAAACATGAGATAAGGAAATCCTTTTCCCAGTGAAAGCAGTCATTTGGTGCCCAGAGAAGTTGTGCAGCCTCTCTGTCGTTGGGAGTTTTCAAGACCTGACTGGATAAAGGACTGAGCTCTCAGGTGAGCCTGCAGTGAGGAAAGAGGTCTGACCAGAGACGTACTGAGGGCCCTTCCAGCATGAATGACCCCATGATCCTAAACTGGCAGCTTCATTGTGCTGTTGATGGTCTGGAATACTATCAGGTCCAAAATGAAACTGGCCAAATTCAAAACATTCCCTTTTAAGAAGGTCATGTTCTGCTCTTTTGTTTTCCTTCTTTTTCAGACTACATGAAGCTTAATCTGCACTTAATCTCTTTTCTCTGCAAAACAAGTAGCATCAGATCTAATTGTATCTTCTGAGCTAATGCAGAAGTCCATGTATTTGAAAAGAGGGGATGACATGCAATATCTGGTCATTGTTAAAAAGCAGAACAAAGAAATCTTAAGCAAGAAGAGCACTGACAGTACAAAGCAGCACGCAAGTGATCACCTGAAATCACCAGTAGGCTGGTGTGCTGCCTCCGACTGCAACACAGAAGTCACTGCAGCACTGAGACCTATGCTGCCCACTTGCTGGTATGTGATTTAGTACCTCCTCAGAGCTGCTATCTGATGAAGGCTTTTATTGTCATCTTCCTCAAATTTGAATGGACAACTGACCACAAAAAGGAAATCAGAGGTAGGTCCAGTTTAGCTATGGACAACAATAAAAGTGGACTTTTATTAAAGGACAAGAAATGAAGACACAACATTTTGTATGGAAACATATCCAAGCCCAGGCTTTTGCTGTGAGCAGGGGGATCAAGTTCTCTGACTTCATGTGGGTTTTCTGGCATGCATTAGTAACTCTGCACTCTCCTCTCAACCTAAACCTGTAACACTGGAGCAAAGCCCTTCATGTAGTCAGAAAAACTGATCCAGCTTCTGGAATGAGCCCTGTGGCAGCCAGAGCATAGGGGGAAGCCAGGTACCATAACCTGTAGGAACAGTTGAAGGGTTTGGAGGTGGAGAGTCTAGGCGGGCTGTAAGTGAGGAGTGTTTTGGACAGGGAAGATGCAGAGCAGGTGGAAAAGAAGTATGAACGGTAAGGGTTGGCAGCTTTGTCACAAGGTGCCAGAAGGGTTTCAGGAAGGGGAGGGTGGTGGATGCTCCACAGGAAGAAGAAATGGAGATGCAGAAAGAGGTACATACTGCCACCTCTCCCAGGGTGAATGCAGGGGAGGTCCCTCCTGCAGACATGGGGCCTCTCAGTCTGTTCTGCCCAAAGAACAGGAGAGGCTCAGAGGGGAGCCTCAAAAGCAGGCTTCTATGAGACGTGCCTTCCTGCAGCTCTGCTGCTCGAGCCAACTGCTGAGGCAAGGCCAGGCTGCAGGGCGGCCACCCCAGCCCCCAGCGTGGCGAGCTCTAGGCTGGCAGCAAGGGACAGCAAGGTGACAACGAAGGAGCAGTGCTGGGGGCACGCGGGGGCCAGAATCACCTCTGAGGCCATCAGGGGTGGGAAGGGTACAGCTGTGGTCTCCATGAGGCCGGCAGTGCTCCCGCAGCAGGGAATGGCAGATTTGAATAAGGACTTGTGCCCATCAGCCTCTGTGATGGGCAGGCAGGGGACACCACCAGGAGACCTGCAGGAGTTAGCTCAGGTTGGGAAGAACAGCCACAGTGGTCACAAGCTTGCACCTATTATTATTTGGGTACCTCTGCATTCTGCCTCACAATGCTTTCCTGTTGCCGTGACCTGGCCACCTGAGCAATTGGCTGGTGGAGGGGAAAAAAAAAAAAAAAAAAAAAAAAAAAAGCCCCACAAGCTCATGGAAGTTTGTCATTCTCACTCCAGATCTTTAACCTACATCAGTTTTGCAGCGAATGCACTGTAGTGTCTCTGGGGAGTAATTTGTGTAAACATTTTAAAAGGAACATTTTTTTTTTTTTTAATGCTGACACACTGCTAAGGTGGCTACTTGATTACAAACTGTGAAAATGACTGCGTTAGGCTGCACTCACAAATCACAGCGTACTGACCAAATTGCCCTGTGCTTATCTGTGCCAGGTCTGCAGCATGACAATATTTCCTCTCTCTTTTAAATGTCAAAGTATGATTTGGGGGGTTGTTATTTAAACACACTGACCTGCACAATAACCAGAAGTACTTTATTTAAATCTGTCTTGAGCTGGGACTAGCCTTAAGCGTTTATAATCTGTCATACTTTGACACCAAATGGATTATTATAATGAGAGTAATTCAGGAGTGAGACCTGCAAACGCTTTCTCCCTGGAGAATTTACACATAAACATGTGCATGCAGATATATATGCTCTTTTGTTATGGGTTTTCTTGCTGTATTAGAAGCTTCCTTGGAGAAGTGAAACCATTTCTGTTGTCAGGGGATATGGGAGAACTGGAGGAGGGAGAAGAGAGCAAGGGAAAATAAAAAGCTTGCTTTGCTCTGACTGGAGTTCATCGGTGAGTCATCACTGTTAGCAAAGGCCAACATGCACAAAATCTGACTACTGACTTGAAAACCTATAAAAAGGCATTAAAGGCAATTCCCATGTAAATAAACTCAAAATCACCACGTATGAAAGCTAAGCATCCTCCCCTCCTGTTAGCTGCTTCTATAAATGTACTAACCTGGATGTTCATTTCCTCCCTTTGTTCATCAGAGAAGCTCACCATTCACAATAACAAAGTTTTAGAAAAGCAACCATGAAAGTGGGTGATGTGACAGGTGTTAGCTCTGCCACGAGGCTTTTGATGAAATCCATTTTTCAGGTTAGAAGGAGAACAGAATTTTATACCTCTGTGTATGCATGCGTGAAAAGGGAGGCCAAGGCTCTGAAATGCACATGACACTGACAAAATACCATGAAACAAAAATGAAAAATCATCCACATTTGTACTGTGTGTGTCTGTCTGTCTGCTGACACTTGGTACACAGAACAAGCACCAGACTGTTCTGCACAACAATCAGGCCTAAAAGGCAATGCTAAAATGGGGAATCATTTTCTAGCATCGTAATTACATGATAGTGCACATCACCTTGTAATCCACTGCAATCTGACCAAGTACACTGCCTATTTTCTTGGCCTGACTGAGCTAAAGATTATTACATTGCATGCTTTTTCAGAAGAATAACAGAAATAGCTTTCCTAAACATACTCTTTTTCTTCTGATTACGCAAATACTTGGGCCTTTAGCATCATCACCATTATATTTCACTAAAAAACAACAAAAAGGGAGGATGAAACTCAAAAATGAGTTGCTCCTATCAGACTGATTTGATGCTTAGCCTCTCAGAAAAGCAGCCACCAAACCTTATGCCTATGTGCTGTTATCATCACATTAAACATTTTTTGCAGTGAAAACATCTGCCTGACAGACTACCTTTCTTGGTACTCATTTAAAGCCCAGGAAAACGTAGGAGTGTCACACCGAAGCAAACACTGGAAGAGCAACACAAGAGGCACATGTAATTCATGAACACTGGCGCTAGTAACAACACAGCCACACAACATTCCTAATACTGAATGCAGGTTGAAATCCGAACACATGTCCTGCTCCCATTTCACAGATAACTAAAACTGAGGAAGAAATCCAAGATTAGCAATGGTCTAAAATAAGGCAAGCAGAATAATAAAGTAGTTCAATGCAACGGGAAAAACAACACAGGCCTGCGGAAATAAATCCTTAACTTCATTTGATCCAACACCACATAGATGCGTGTGACTGAAAGTCATGAAGGATATTTAGTGAAATACTGTAGTATTCTTTTTTTTTTTTTTTTTTTAATGTTGCAGCTATTTCATTTTGTTTTTATAAAGATCCTTCTGTGTTAATTAAAGTCTTTTTGGTCTGAATTTCACAGTGACTGCAGCACTTGGTCACCAGTCTTCAAACCCACCAGCATTCCCCGAATGCCTTTACTCAACAGCATTCTTACATGGCAGCCAGACCTCTGCACTTGAATTTGTGTCAGGACAAACTGAGCCCTCTGCAGTCAGTGCAGCCTGTCCTAGCTAAATGTGGTATAATGCTGTGTGACAGAAAACACAGGACTGCTGCAAAGTGGGCCAAGTCAAATGTCTCGTAATCCTGTTGAAGCTCTGCTCTTAGTGACCGTGGCCCACCTGCCTGACAACGTGGATTTAAACTGCAGCTCTCAGGGCAGCTGCTTGCACACTGCCCCCACCAGATACAGTACCTTAGCACCAAAAGGAGATATGTTTCTTAGTCTAAGTGGAGTGAGCGCTGGGTAAAAGAGGGATGCTGTACAGCAAGCAAAAGCATGCATGAACTGGGTTTCTAGCAAAAAAAATAAAATTGCCCTGTACCACACGATGCAGCCAAGCTGAATCGGAGCACTGCAAAGGGTGATTTAGCCTGGTGTGACTTGATACCGAAGTTAGGAATGACTCATATGACTCTCTCGCTATGTGCCTTCTATTTTTGTGCACGTTTATAAATAGCTTTATTAAAAAGTCGGAAGGCCCTATGAACTCTCTCCCAGAATGATGCCTTGAAAGTGGGTAAGAGTCTGTTCCCAGTACACTCATAGCCAGGAGGTCACCCAAGTGTGGTGCTAAAAAGCTGCAGGAAGCTAAGGACACAGTGTGTATTTCATCGATCCAATTTCCTCGGGTGTGGCTTGACTCCTGTGCTCCCTGCTCTTTCATCTGGGGATGCAATTCTCTCGCTGCCTCTCACCTCCTCCTTGCAATGCTCAGTCACATTCTCGTACTGCTTTTGAGCACCACTCAGCTCCACTGAGCTCACTGTGCTGGCAACCACCTGAAAATCTAATAAAATCCTGATCATTTCATGCCAGCTCCTCAATGTATCTTTTCATAGTAAATGTCATCTGGCTGACAGCAGGCTGAACGCAACTGTGCATGTGCAGCAGCATGGAGAGAAGCTCTCCAAAGGGATTTCCCAGCAGACACATTTCCACTTACCTATCTTTGCCCAATAGCCTGGAGCTATTACATGTTTATCAATATTATTACTACCACTAGTACCGTCAGTCTCGGCATTTTGGCACTCCAGACAGTTTCACAACAGCAGTGTGGTGCATATGTCAGCATAGTTTCAGCTGGCTCTTTTCTTCATCTTTGGCTCAGGAGATGCTTGTAACCTACTGTGATAACCGCGACAGGTATTTAATGTGTTAGAGGAAGCGGTGGCTCTCATTTAAAAAAAAAAAAAAATCTTAATGCCGTTACTGTTTAATGTGACTCTTACAAAGTTACACGTATGTCCAGTTAGAACAGATGTTCCCATCTGAACTCCATTACTGAAGTAAAGGGCTCTCCCCATTCATATTTCCCCAGGCAGTACTGTTAAAAACTATTTATTTTTCTCCCAACTACCACCATTGTAAAATCGTGTAAAAGCTTAAAACTGCTGTAAAACCTGAAACCCGCCCACCATTTTTGATGTCTCTCACTTTCTGCCACAAAAATCCAACGCTGTTCAGTCAGAGTCTTGTACTTGCACAATACACATGCCAAATCACACATGGCAGTCACGGCACTAGCTTTCCCCTTTACTTTTTCTTTGCTTTTATATATATATATATATATATAAAAAATAAGTACTCCATTCTTAACACCCTAAAGATCACATTCTGAAGTACAGAATTTCTACGTAACATCTGATTCTGAGGCAGAATGTTAATCAACTACAGTACAATATTTTTTTTCTTGCAAAATAGTACTTGTATACAGGGCAACAGTTCTCCTAAATAACCAAATCAAGCCAAAACTAATCCTGACACAATAGTAATCAAATTAGAATAATGTCTAGATGACCAAAAATTCTCATTCACGATTCTGAAAATCACCCCTCCTTCCCAACATACTCCCACTTCCACAATTTAAGAATTGTTAATTTCCAAGGGAGGGAAGGAGTAGGACTCTTGAGTTCTGTGGTTAATCTCTAATGGCACGAACAGCATACAGCAGTCTACTTGATTGATGAGTAACCAAAAAAAGGAAAAAAAAAATCCCCAAATCACTGGTTGTCTGCACGAGCTCTGCAGCATGGTGACATCTAGGGCTCCAAAATGATGGATTTACCTTTTAGTGAAACAAAATTCCAGATAAAAACATATTTCTCTCAGTCTCCCACAAGAAATGGCTTTGGTCAGCTCAGCACGTAAAGTTTCTTCCTACCCTTACAGAATTTTATCAGCAGATTTGAGCTGATCTACAAATGCATCTCCATTAAAAAATCACAGAAGAGTGGCTCAGCTCTCCCTTTAATACAGAAAATGCATTCAAGCTAAGTTGTACCTCACCCCTCCTAATACATTGCAGAAAAAATCCAAATACGGTTTTCCTTTGACAAGCAAAACATGAGGAAAGGAAGTGCCCTTCCAAAAAAAGAAAGAATAAAATACCAGCTTGATACAAACAACTGTTTCTCATGATGAGGGAAGAGGCATGAGTTCTTTTGAAGAAATAGGCCAATACTGGCTAATAGCCCCATTAGAAATTACAGTTACTAGAATCATTCATATTAGGACTTTAACCCCTGAGATCTCACACAAACTTGATATAGAGAGAAGATATTCCACCCGCTGCTGAAATGCAGTCAGCCTCAGGTGGGGGAAGAGCAGCTCACAGCAGCGCCATGCAGTCGCTTAGGCCAAGCAAGACCGCCTCATCTGACTGAAACTATATGGGGACCTTTTTTATTATTATTATTTTGGAAGCCAAAATACAGTTTCACTGACTGAAATGTATTGCTTGGATATTCAAACAGTGCTACCAGAAAGCAAGGTGGGGCTCATCGCAATGCGATCTGTCAGGATACCTAAGGGACATCAGAAATCTTAGGGGGAGAGGGGTGTAGGGGGGAAATAACCTGACACCTTGGGACTTGAGAACTGGGAATGGGCTGAATTTGAAGAGGAGTGATTCCTTCCCGATAACTGTGTATGAACGTTAAATAAAAGCCAAGGCAGAAAGAGCCTTTCTGCTAGGGGCTGATTTCAAAGGCAACAGATACTGCACCCCAGCGCTGGCTCCAATTATGGCTCCCAGTCCTATCTTAGCCTCGTTTACTTTGGGGATTTCACAGTTGGCAGCCTTTCATCTAGAAGTAGCCGGGTTTGAATAAGCAAAGAAACTCGAATGAGTACTTAACCTTCCTGCACTCTGCTGCACTTCCCAGCAGAGAACAGCACCTCCAAGCTTCAGGGGAAGAGAGAAAACAATGGAAAATATATGCTCCCTCCAGGGATTAAAGACATGAAGTTTTATTGTGGCACTTCAAATCTTCCTGCTACATAACTACAGCTTTTTAAAATCACAATTAGAATTTTAAAACCAAAGTTTCAAGATCAAAAAGGCTAGACTGGAAAATACTGCATAGAAATTGACAGGATCTAGGATGTAAAACACCTGAAAGAGTTCTGGTTTTTATTTATATTATTATTCTTTTTTAAAAATTTATTCGCAATTTCCGCCTCGTTCTTTTTCCTTTTGACACTTTAATGCACCATGTCCATTACTATATTTCCTCACCAGTACCTTCTAGTCCATCAGCAGTGCTGCATTACCCTGCTGTTGGAGAAAATAATATGGAAAAAGTGCTTTGCTGGCACCAGCGACATGGAGTATGAATTATACATACAGAGCAGTGGAGAAACGCTGATGGAAGGTTGGTCTATGTATGTGTGCCAGCCTGTATGTGCATATATATGCACACAGGCTAAAAAGAAGATGTATAGAATACAGGTTTTTATCTCATTTATGCTAATTTTAACCATCTCTCTGTACAACAGGAACCCTCTAAATATCATTGTAGCTTTATTAGATCAGTTTGAGGCCTGAATGTAAACTTACATATATTCTCTTCACCTCACCACAATGAGGCTGTAGTAGCTACTCCCACTGTCCTGAACATGTATTGGGAGCCAGTCATTCACTATAAAACATGGACACAATGGGCTTGACTACATTCAGGACCCTGAACCTCTTGATGAGGGTTAGAGGAGCAGATTCCCTCCCACTGTAACAACGAAACATGTCCGGGGCTGCTTCATGACACTGAATGTGTGTAAGTCTATGGGGCCAGAGGGGATGCATCCCAGGGTTCTGAGAGCTGGCTGATGTGGTTGCTGAGCCTCTCTCCACCATATTTGAAAAATCATGGCTGTCAGGTGAAGACCCCAGTGACTGGAAAAAGGGAAACACCACTCCTATTTTTAAGAAAGGGAGAAAAGAAGACCCGGGGAATTACAGGCTGGTAAGCCTCACCTCTGTGCCTGGGAAGATCAAGGAACAGATACTTCTGGAAGCCATGTTAAGGCACATGCGAGATGAGGAGGTGATCCGAGACAGCCAGCACGGCTTCACCAAGGGCAGGTCGTGCCTGACCAATCTGGTGGCCTTCTGTGATGGAGTGACGGCATCCATGGACCAAGGGAGGGCGACGGATGTCGTCTACCTGGACTTGTGCAAGGCCTTTGACACGGTCCCGCACCATATCCTTATCTCTAAACTGGACAGATGTGGATTTGATGGGTGGACTGTTCGTTGGATAAAGAACTGGCTGGAGGGTCGCAGCCAAAGGGTTGTAGTCAATGGCTCTACGTCCAGGTGGAGGCCGGTCACGAGTGGTGTCCCCAGGGGTCCGTCTCGGGACCGGTGCTCTTCAACACCTTTATCGACGACTTAGACTGTGGGATAGAGTGCACCCTCAGCAAGTTTGCTGATGACACCAAGCTGAGTGG
>VXAV01005477.1:195620-255668 GCA_013399715.1 Alectura lathami | reverse complement strand
GATGTGGAGCTGCTGGAGCGGCTCCAGAGGAGGGCCACCAAAATGATCAGAGGGCTGGAGCACCTCTCCTGTGAGGAAAGGTTGAGGGAGTTGGGATTGTTTAGCTTGGAAAAGAGAAGGCTCTGGGGAGACCTCATTGCGGCCTTCCAATACTTGAAAGGAGCTTACAGGCAGGAGGGGGACCGACTTTTTGAATGGGTGGATAATGGTAGGACAAGGGGGAATGGGCTAAAACTGCAAGAGGGGAGGTTTAGGTTGGACATCAGGAAGAAATTCTTCACTGAGAGAGTGGTGAGGCGCTGGCACAGACTGCCCAGAGAAGCTGTGGATGCCCCATCCCTGGCTGTGTTCAAGGCCAGGCTGGATGGGTTCCTGGGCAGTTTGATCTAGTGAGCTAGTGGCTGGCAGCCCTGTCCACGGCAGGGGGGTTGGAACTAGATGATCTCTGAGGCCCCTTCCAACCCAAGCCATTTTATGGTTTTACGATTCTATGACTATCCATTAACTCTGAACAAAACAGCACGCATTTTCACTGAAGAGGAAAAATGTCCGTAACTGAAGATGATAAAATAAATATTTTAAGATTTCATTTTATCCAGAGATGGATGTAAAACCTATACAACTGCACATACCCTTCATGGGTAAGCCCCAAATACCTTTCCCTCAGGATGTGGGCTCGCTACTTATGTGGCTCTCCCAAAAGTTGTTGAGGCTGTTGGGCTTGGAGTCCTCCTTATACTGAAGCTGCAGGATTCTACACAAGAATCTAATCTACACAAGAGCTAAGATCTACACAAAGGGTAAGGAGCCTTAAGATGGTGGCTGTGGGCACGTGGGTGGGCTTTGCTTCACCAGATTCTTCTACCACTCTCTTTGCCTTCCTCCTCCCCAACAGGTAGCAAGAACTAACATCTACATGCAGTCTGTCCTTCAAGTGTCCTTCCAGGAAATGCAGAGAGGAATCCTAGAAAAGCAGCACACGGTGCATGTTTTTCTCTGTCCTTTAAATTGTGGCAACTCTTCTCTATATAATCTATATTCCTTATAATCTATAATCATCACCAGCACAAATGGATTAGATTGTTACTCTTGTTAAGTGTTCCCCAAGACTTCATCTAATATTAGAATACACTCTGAAGTAATAAAAAGATGCCACTTTAAAACACAAATCCTCAGCTCTTTTCCAACAGCGTAATTAGATAAAGGTGAGCTGCTAAATGCTACTTTTAGCTAGAGCTCTACAGGAAAAGCAATTCTAGCATATGGACAAATTGATTCTCATTTGACTTGGAAGAAAATTTGAAGTCCAAATTCTAGCTAAAAATAGGAAGTCTTGGGTTCTGTGACTGAAGGACAGATTGTAGTCAGTATGATCCTGAAGCCCTCGCTTTCCGTGAATTTGGGAGAATGGCTCAAGTTAGCGCCAACCCTGTGGCTCCATGAACCTTACTGGGTGGCAGAAGACTCTCAGGGCTTCTACATTCCTGAGGATTTGTATGGTCAAGCTACAGGTGAACTAAAGGTCTGAAAGTTAAAAATTGTGCTTCCTCACAGCTGGACTGGACCTTTAGAGTTTCCAGAATCACAGAAAGCACACACATGTATGTATCGTCTATGATTACTCACCCCTTTGGAACCCACTTTGTTCAAATTACTCTGAACCAGTTGCTGAGCAGTTTAGACAGAACCACATTTCAAAATACCTAAAAACATGTCAAAGCAATGTAACACTATTCATTACTACCGAGACTGAACACCACTTCTCAGATGGCATAGGAAGCAGCAAACAACAATGTAAATATCCACCTCAGATTTAGCAAGTTGAAAACCAGGATTTAAAATGGCCACAGGCTGCAAATATCTAAGCTGGATCCCAGTTCCTCAGTTTAATGAACTGCTATGTCTAAACCATACCCTCTAAAATCAATGAAATTGAATTCTAAATTCAAATAAAAAAAAAAATTGCTTTAATTTACAAAATTGGAACATGTAGTCCCAGGAAGCATACTAAGGTAGAGTACACTGAGTTCAACGACAATGCATTCAGAGATAGGATTGCTCCTCTTGTAGGCACATCAAAACTCCTTTTACAGTACTAGTTCAGGTACTGATAACTGATAGTTGCACCAGCAAAAGGCACACTAACCCATCCAGCTGGATTTGTATTTTACTGCCAGCCAGTATGGAATTAAGTCTTGCGAGGGCCACACTGCTATTTCACAATTAGGTTTTTATACTTCCATACACCACAGGCACATCCTCAACTGCTAAGAAAACACGCTCAGAATGACCCTCCCTGCTGGCAAGAGAGATACTGAAAACGATGGTGACAAGCATCTAGCTCCAAAAATGTCTACTGACTTCAGGTGTCACAGAATCACAGTAATTCTCTAAAGTCTGTACCAGGCACTTACTGTCACAGCAAACACAAGCTCACAGACAGTGAATACACAGTCCCCAGAAATTTCAAGCTGGGCATTCACAAACTGAGGAACTCAAAACTGGCTAGAATTTTGAGAAGATACTGGCTAAATCTGCTGCCTTTCACATCTCTCTTAGCAGAGAAATTGCCATCTTGTTTGCTAAAATTGCTCACTTTTACTGTGTCTCACTGTGTTGCAGATCTGTACACACACAAATACTTATCTATCACTGCAAATACATCTGTTGTTGCAAGAACTACAATGTGCTAACAGACAATATTCTGAAACCATCTAGTCTTCAGAGGTCTTCACTGAGCTGTCACCTCCAGCAGCAGAACCAGCCCTGGTGTCCTGGGCAGTGCTCGCGTACGTTAAGAAAGGTCCTTCCTTGGAGTTCAGTGGATGTAATAGGTCTTCAACATACAGTCCTTATCAGTCAACAGGTGTGTTGTGGCCAAGACGGATACAAAAAGGAAAACACTATCCTGCAGTTCCTTCGCACTGTCTTCTTGAAAGGAGAATGGCAACAGAGGCTATTAGAAAGTTATTTTGCATTGCCTGCCACAAACTCTTACCCAGACCAAGCTTAAACATCTTTGGCAGTGTGAAACCACAGATACCGCTGGTTCAACAAAGAGATCTCTGAAAGAATTCTCTTTCTTTTAGCCTGACATGTGAGATGTCATTTGGGAAATGCTGGCCTGTGTGCACGGAAAACGAGTACACCACAAGATTTTAGGTTACAGGAAAGGTATTCTGTAGCTGTAGGAAGTAATCCAAGCTTAGCATGGAGCTGATCTCCCGGTGAAGTCAAAGGCTAACTCAAATGGTGTAAACCTACCATCTTCCACAGCCACTACTTCTATTTTTATGTTTTTATCTTTCCTAATTAAAAGGCTGGTGGTCTGCGTTGAGGATGATACCTCGGTATAACCAGCTGACACTCACACCATGATCATCCAGCCCTGGTTAACTAACATTGGTTTTCTGCCCCAGTGGAAGTGACTTCATTCTGATGCATGCCATTTAAAATCATTTTACACAGCTGCTTAATGTGGCTTGGCAAAGCAGAGGCAAACCAGCTCTCTCTGTCTAAATGAGACTCCTGAGTTGGTAAAGGATAGATCCTGCGGATTAGCAGCTGAAGATAAATTTCTTTCCCTTATTGATACTTGGCTACTGATCCAACAAGTTGACCTTGAAGGGGATCACAAGCAACCTGCACAGAAATACTGCTGTGTAACCATGGCTCTGACACGGCCATTTCATTTTCCCCTTAGTTGCACATAGAGGGGTGCGTTTTATGGTAATAAAACCCCAACAGTTTGCAAACTCCACAGCTGAATCTTATCAACTCAAGACATACAAAGAAAAAGGCTGGATACTATTCATGTATTTTGGCACATAACAGGAACATCTTTCCAGTTAGAGAAAATAGTATGGTGCAGGTTTTCTCCCATTTCACTGATTTTTGCTTTTTAAACAGAAGAACCAGTACACTTCTGCTCTATTTTTTTTGTTTTGCTTTTTACTTTTTCATGCGCACAGATATGAATGATGCTATTAATCACAGAATCATAGAATCATAGAATGGTTTGGGTTGGAAGGGATCTTAAAGATCATCTAGCTCCAACGGAAAAAAAAAAAAAAAACCAAAAAAACACAAAACACAACACAAACAAAAGCAGCTATAAAAAACTGGAGATTAAAATTTTTAATAACCATGAAGGCAGCAGCGGTATGGGTATTAGAGAAGTCCTAGGGAAGTAACAATTGAAGCAATGTGATGACAGGGAAGTCCATGAAACTTGAATCTCAGGTGAAGTTAGACTAGGTCGTGAGCAAGCAACAGGCTGCTGTAGGTACATTCTCCCCGTGCTTTAGCCTATAATACGGTTATAGAAATCACAGTGGGAAGGACAGGACTCTGCTGGAAAAAAAAAAAAAAGTAGCTACAGCGCAGAGAATGTTTTGGATTGGATACTTAGTGCTCCTAAAATCCTTCTAGTGACTAACAGAAATATTTCAAACACAAGCATGCTCAGTTACAGTGTAATAAAACTTCTTTGAAAATCCCATTAAGAAATCCTGTCATCACTTCTGCAGTAAATCGCCTGTCTGAAAGTTGTCACACTTCGGGGCAGTGGCTCACCGAGGCCATAACAACAATAACAGGAACAAGTCAGAAGAATGACCTTGCACAGCACTGCTGTGAGGTGAAAACATCACCACCAAGGGGACAGAGAGGATGCCTGGGTTGGGGGGAGGATGAGGAGAGAGGGGGATCCCGTTCTTTCTCGGTGATGAGCTTCTCCATTTCCCTCCCAGGCATGAAGGAAACAAAGCCATGCCGAAAGCCACGCAGACCGTGAGTGAGCAAGTGGCATGCAGATTTTCACTGGGATCTCACAGTGGCGTTAGTAAAAAGAAAACAAAAAACCTAAAAACCCTTCTACGCTGGTCAGGCTGGTGCCTCAAGGGAGCCTGAGCGCAGCCATAGTTGGGGTGCTGTGAAGAAAACATGGGGCACCCGCCAGCTCCAGACTGGCTGGGATAAGCAGGTGACCTAATGGATGGAGGCCTAATGCAGAACGAAAGAACAGCCTCTTTGGATTTGCTCTGGATCACAAATAGGAATCACTGTCAAGTGAATTCCTTCCACAGGCAATGGAAGGAGGACTTGCAGGAGCAGCTAAAAGCCTTTATGCTTTCTCCCCTACGTTTGACTCGAGATGGGGGGGAAAACAGTGTGCCTGCAACCTTGTGGCATCAGAAGGGCGTGACAGGCTTCACTCTATTTGCAGTTTATAAATAGCCCTTTCACCAGTATTTGCAACAGATATTTGATGACTGCAGTCCTGTCACAAGGGCTGGATCACTGGAATGGGCATTATGTGATGAAACAGCTTTGAAACGGTGCATTTGGGCCCAGGCAAACCTAGAATCCAAAAGCAGTTTTACAAAACTGAAGTGGGAGGAAGGTGTGAGATAGGAGCAGTGATCAGTTAATCTAGTTCTTGATCCACACACCATGCTCAAGGTGTAAGCTGAATCACAACTAAATACTTTCCACTTATTAAAAAACCAAGTCGATGTAAACACCAACAAATTGGTGTCCTTTTCTTTCCATTATGTGATTATGAAGAAAGTGTCCCTGCAGCTGCAGCAATGGCCCATTTATTCCTTCTTGCCTGACCCATCAGCTTATAGACTAACTGGCCAGTCAGAAGCAGACTTCTGTAACTCCAGCTAGACAGGTCTCTTAGAACAGCCAACACACACCAGAGACTGCTGGTTCACAGGTATCTGCAGGAGCAAGGTCTATTTTAACGAAATGTGGTTCTGTCTTACCGAAGAACACGAGGTACACTAAATTTACCGTTATTGTTTTAGAAGTTTGTTGTTGTTTACCACTGGAAGCCACCCGTCTTCCAAACATACAACACAAGAAAGCAACAGATAGAGGGACACATTAGCTTCCTATTTTTGTTTCTACATTGTGTCTAGGAATCACAGCAACTCTAGTGTCCAGAAACACTGGTCTTGAATGACAAACACCTGCATGTGTATATGTGCATTTGTGTATGCATATGCATAAATAAATGCATTATATACACACAAACAAACTCGCTTATCAGAACAGTGGAGCCAGCTTTCTGTAATTCTCAAATGTAATGGAACCTCTCTTAACAGAAAAAAAAAAAAAAAAGATAATAAATACACCAGGAATTATGTCAGTCCAGTGAAATGTGGAAATTACTTCATCTGAAAAATTTCCAAGAAAATATGATTTCACTATAAGTATTCAGTCATCTTAAGAACAGCCATGGACTGTAAAATGCCTTTGCCAAAATCCACGCACAAACGGCTATGTGCAGTTGTGCTGCGTGAAAGGGAGACAAGAAGCCAGACAGTGGCTCCAGCCTCCATGATCCTAAGTTTGCAGGTTCTCTCTTACAGATGCACAGGTGGCAGTTACCAATGCCAGATAACGACACACTGCTGCTACGCCTCCTGTCTTTCCCCTCCAGCTGCTTCCCTCAGCCTGCCCTCCTCTCCTGCTCTGCATGCCTGCCTAGGAACAAGGACATCCCGCAGCAAAGCACTGCCACTATGGCTGCCACTCACAACATAGGCAGTAAGCCCAACAGTCGATGGGCAGCCTCGTAAGCTTCCTTACTCCCTGGCAGGAGCAAGTTGTTGAGGACGTGCTGACCTCTCTCTACCAGAGATCAATTACAAATACACAGCTCATCACTTTCAAAAAAAACATTGCCACTTGTTTGATCTCCTTTCACCTGGTTGCATACCTGCTCTGAGCCGAGTTTGCAGCAGCCTGCATCACTGCAGCAGCCGCCTCCTGTGCCTTACGGTTCACAGTTGGCATGGGTGGGCCCATCCCGGGGCCTCCCTGCTGAGACATGCCAGGAGAGTTGGGGGTCATGCTGCTCATGTTTCCAGGAAACGGTCTGCTCTGCATCCCAGCTGACGGCATCCGTCCCAGGGGCATGGTACCGCAAGGCTGGCTTGGCCCCTGTCCATGCATCTGACTGTTGGCATTTATACCCATGCCAGGTCCTGGGCCACTGTAGCTTGTGTTGGGCACGCCACTGTATGTTGGTGGTCTGGAGTAGTTTCCTGAACAAAATGATAGAAAGTACAGAAAAGAACATTAAACTTTTGAGCAACTATTTGAATTTAGGAAGTTAGCAGCTGCAGAAGTTTCACACATGAATTGAAGTGAACCACACAGGACCCAAATCAGGGCAGCTTTTTCACCATCAGGATACGCACACAACGGAACGAGCTCCCAAAGAGGTTGTTCAGACCCCCTCCTTGAAGGTGCTCAAGACCTGTAAAACCCTGCATAACCTGCTCTGATCTTACATCTGACCCCAATTTGAATACCAGGTTGGCCTAGAAAATCTCCTGAGCACCCTTCCTACCTGAATTATCCCATGAACCTGACTTTCAAGTACCCTCAAACATTTTCTGACTCATAAATATCATGGGATAACAGCAAATACAGAAAGCCACAGCCTCCAGAGGGTTAACAACACAGTACACAGTACAAAAACACCTTGTGCAGCAGAGATAACATGGCTTGCAAGAAGCCCATTACAAAAGCTCGAGAGAGAATCTTATTTTTGTAATTTCATGTTCTCGTCCTTCATCTTCCTGCAATTTGTGCAACAGGCTATTCTCACTGGATCCTTGCTCCTAACCATTCTGTCCATTTGTGCCAGAGATGCTTTGGACTGACCTATTGCCCGGCCCTTCGGAACATTCCCTCTCCCTCCCACCCTACCCTGGCAAGTGCAAAGCTTGGCTCTGCCAGCAGAAGGTGTGTTGGCTCGCAGCGCACTTCTTCTGGGAAAACAGCATTACAGGAGTAATCACCAATACTACAAAGCTGCTAATATAAACAGGTGCCCCATGGAGGATGGCATGAAAACCTGGCTGAGCCCAGTCTCTGTTGTCACTGGCACAAACTGCACTACTTGCAGCAGCTTAAATAATTTGAGTTCTGACTTTGCTATCATACTGAAAACTAAGAAAAAGCACGTTTGGCACTCAGTGTTTTAGAAACAAACCATGAGAAAGGAAAAAAAAGGTAAAGATACGACAGAAAAGTATTTTAAGAAACGGATTGCATTACGCTGCTTCAGTCACCAGTTCTGACTTGTCTTTATTTCCATCTCATCCAGCTCAGTGGAAACGCGACCCGCTCCCTCCCTGTGGGATGCCGCAGAGCAGTTCCGGACTGCTCCTCGATATTCCCACGCTCGTGTGAGGGCGGCAGGCAGCGGCCTCTTCCTGAGCGTGGAAAGCAGCCTCACCTCTGCCCGGCCTCAGCTACCAGGCAGAGGCATGCAACTCCTGTTTATATTTTAAGCAAATACATGCATTCAGCATTTGAATGCATGCACAATTAATTCATACGCTCCTGCTGCTGTGCTTTGGCTAATCCTCCCCTCCTCCCTGCCCAGCAACTGACTCACTCTGGTACAAGTTCTCTTCAGCAAAAACATGTGTGACCTATGCTTTCCAAGGACATGGAACAACGCTCCACTTCTGGTTCAGAAACCAACACTGTGCATGCGGCTTTTTTCACAGGAGGATCCCCGATATGTGGTTTAACAGAGATGAAAGGCTCCAGATTCAGCTGCAGGCTGACTTCACACCGCCCTGCCATTTCTCCTCCTCCCCCAGCTCGGCTGCTGCCTGCTGACCCTTCTCTGTTCGGCGAGCCATCACTGCTAACCAGAGTTTTGTTTGCTGAGACCTGCTCAAGCCGCACCTCAGATCCAGCAGCTGTGCCCACAGACTGAAGGGCTCATTGGTTTCATACTGCTCTGCTTAGTGTCAAACCTGGAGCACAGCGTCCAGACATCACTCTGGTTTCCCAGTTCTTTCTGCAAGCAAAATGCAATGCAGTAAGATGGAGTGTACATACACTCTAGGATTACGCCCAGCCTGTGAGCACATTTTACGTACATGCCATTAGAAACACTGCTTCCAAAGTGAAGCAAGTTCACCCCCTGCGCTAGCAGACCTGATATCCATAAACACTGGGAGCTACTGTCAGTCCCATTTACATAAAGCCAATTTGTGCTGTCAGTTCGGCTTGACAAAGTATGGTTCAGCAGCACACTTGGAGGAGCAAACACCAATGCTAAATACTATTGCTGTGTTGGTGCTATTTTGGATTGGGACAAAAAATCTCTTCTTTCATGTTTTGGCTTCTTCAGCATAAGCACAACACACACACAAAAAAAAAAAAAAAAAAAAAAAAAAAAAAAGCAGTGGAATCTTCTCCACAAAAATATGTAGCTCAGTTAAAATAGCTCCTAATCATTCATCTCCAGGGATACAGGTCCAAGAGCACAGCGAAATGGTATCTTCTCAGTAAGGAAAGCAAGTTCCAGTGTTTTTTCCACGTTTTTTTTTTTTCCCCCCTAAGCATTTCCTCAATACCTCAAGTACTCGCTATTCTTATACCTTTCCCAGACCACAAAAAAAGGGCAAAATAAAAGCCAAACAAAATACAAGAGGAATTGCCAGGAATGGGGAGTGCAATCTTATTTCCATGTTTCTCTAATAGATTAGTAATTTGTTGGCAGTGGCTTTGACAGAAAACAGATGGATGCAGCATTAAACACAATGAATGCAGCAGATGCTAGGCCAGCCCACATCAGCTGGACGTGTCAGGCAGCCAAGTCCAAGAGCCCACACTTTTCAAGTGGGTACAGGCCTGGCAACAGCGGCTGCACAGTACCACTGAACAACTCCTCCCCTCCATATCCCAGGGATTTTTAATTCCAGCTTTCCCCAACCAGAGCAGAATTGTGCCCACAGACATGGTGTCTCAAATCCACAAGAAAAAAAAACAACATAGTAACTGGAATCAGGAAGAAAAAAGCAGCACAGTGACCATAAAATACATAAAAAAAGGCCTACGAACAACCTGCCAAAGACAGATGTTCATGCTTACTGCTGAACTTCAGTCCACTTTGTCCAGGTTTGCTGAACAAAGTGCTCTGATACCTTGCCATTTCTAGGCAAGCCAAAAAAAGGGAAACGTGAGAACTGCCTGCTAGTTTTGCTCTCTGCTTTGGGGACATAGGTCAGATCCGTGGTATTAAAAATAGTATCTTAAAGACATTTTAAAATTGTTTACATGTTCACTTTACCATCTCGTTTTCCCCATACAGATACAGAAAATTCAAATACACTGTGCTGAATTCCTCTGAAACTATTTCACTTTGGGGACTGCAGTAGGAATGGGTGCTTATTTAAGTCTGAAAACCCACAGACTGTAGCAGCACAGGTGGGACTGGACTCTGAGGTCCAGTTTCTTAGGATACATAGGGCAGCTCATCCTCAAGATGCTGCCATTTAAAATCTAGGCTCCTGAGATAAGTGGCAGCAAGATATCAAAGTGCTTCTGTGCAATGAATTTAAGTCCAACATTAAAGGTTACAAAGCAGACATACTCATTCATATTACTCTACCATGAACAAAAGGGGGCTTAACTTCCTGTGAAATTTTGGGGTGGGGGTTCAAACGCATTCAGTAGTGGTTCATCACTTTGTTACACCCAAACAGAACAGTGCTACTGCTGAATTTAGTAGGAAAAGTTAGGGAGATGGGATGCATTCTAAGTTTTTCTCTGCCCCAGTCTTAAAAGACCAACTGACTATGGTACCTGACTGCTCTCCAGAGCCCATTAAAGGGACATTTTGCTGTGGCAGCAGTTTGATGCTTGGGTCATAGACCAGAGCTTCGTTAGCTTGTGAGCTAGATGCTGCCCAAATACAAAACAGAACGACTGCTTCTTTCTAAAACAGCTCCCATTCTCACTCTGTTTCTTTTTATTCTTGTGGACAGGAAAATGCTAGGAATTAACCAAAACCTAAAACTAATGTTCTGTACAGTATGCTCCTGTTTTACAGACGTATAGAAGGGTGCAGCCAATGTCATTATTTTATTTTTTGTGGGAAATTCTTTCATAGCATTGGGCTAGGTCCCCAGTACACAACTGCTTTCTGGGCAAATACATTTTACTCTTCTTTTAGACATGTAAGTGTCATGTAAACACATTAAAAAAAAAAAAAAAAACAACTATACGCATCTGATGGATCATTCTGCTCTTGTGAACTGTGGGATAACTGCTCCCACCCAAACTTACTGGTGCAGTCTTCACTACAGCGTGCAGCTCTGCTGCAGAGAAAGCTGCTAGCCTTGAGCCATGATTTACGGGACTGAGCAAATAGTGAAATACAATATTTAGACTATGTTTAAACACAACATTTAAGTTTAACGTCACAAAATGCTTTGATAAATATAAAAATACAAGTTGTCCAACTCAGCCAATGCTTAACAACATTTTGGAGGAAGGCCTATGTGAACAAAACGAGAAAAGCAAACAAATCCTTGAGAATTACTGTAGTTTAACAATTTGAGAACTAGCCTGCAGCCCAGGTGATTTTTAATATATTTGTTATTTTGGCAATAAAAAGCAAATGGAGTAACATTTTTATATATTGATCATCACTGGCACATAATTGTGCTTTGCAGGACGGTATGCTAAGAGATGCAACTACAGATTACTTTCATTAAAAATGAAAAATGCCAATAAAATCTTAAATCCAGGTAAATACATGACTTTGAAATATCACCATATTCACCCCAGTACTTTATTAATGATCACATTAGTCCAGTGAAAATGCAGTATCCTTCTGCTCTGTTACCTGTGGAGCTTAAAGTCTGCAGGGCCCTAATTTTATCATGAGCAGTGCACGGGATCACCAGTGCTCTCCGAGAGCTGGCACAAGAACACGCTTTTCATCCATCACACTGTTCAGCAGACCCCTCTGAAACGGCCTGTTAATGACAATGATGCTCATTTTCTTCCTGCCCCTCAAGTTCACTTTTTAATAGCCGTTTCTTCCTGACCGCGACCCACAAAATCATTACGTAGGCACTTTCATCTACAGCAAGAGGAAAAGAACTGCTGAACTCCAGCAAAAAAGAAAGGAGTATTCGGCGTGTTACTTAAATGCATTGATTTAGTACAAAACCCCCTCCACTCAATCAGGGTGGATGGCTAATGTTTTACTGCACTTGACACCCACTATTCCCATGGTTCGGAATCTCAGCAGCAGCAGTACAGCTGGAAGTCAGGATAGCACATCATAAATCCACTGGATTTTTACCAGTTAAGCTAGTTGCTCTCTGTGCAGATAAAAATAAGTACTTGGACAGCATTTTATGGCCACAAAATGCTTTCCAAATAAAAGGAAAGCGCCAGTCAACTGGAGTTAGGTAATTAATCTTCACACATGGCTATAAGGCATCACTAGCCCCACTTCAAAGTTAAGGGAAGCAAAGCAGAGAAATGAATCTACTTGCCTAAGCTAAAAGACGGAGTAAAAGGCAGAGCCAAAATTAGAAATGAGGAGATCTTGGCTTGTAGCCCTGTGCTCAGAAGACTAAAACAAATGCAACCCAGAGATGAAAAAGAAAGGAACGCTGCACAGGGCAGCAAGACTCTTTTCAAACAAACAACAGAACGAGTTCTCAGAAACCCCAGAGACTACAATAACCATCCCTGCTAGCCTCAGCAAGCCACTGAGCCCTTACAAAATTTCCCATCGCTGGCTCCAATCCTTTTTGAGGATTTTAAGTAAGAAAGCAATAGTAGGAAGTGTGGAACTAGAAGAGCTTATTGATGTGCCTTCGAAGAAAATACTGTCCCTTATATATTCTGACTTGAAGTTCATTAAACCTCTAAACAGATGCATGCTTTATAAAGGTTAGCCATTAAAGACAAAACAATAGACAAGTTCAAGGTTGTATACATTGAATGTCCATGGGCAGAAATTGCTTCTTCTATTTTTGTTTTAGTTCTCCAACAATTCTGTCAAACAGGCATAATAAAAGGAACTGTCTCTCTCAGTCTGAAAGGTTAGTTAAAATTCACAAACCGTATGCATTAGAGCTCAATACTATATTCCCACAGTAGCCACTGTATTATTATGCTCGTTAGAAGACTTTAACCCTCGCAGTCACTACGCAACCTTAGATTGGCCTTGGGATTCCATCTAAGAAAAGAAGTCCTATTTTGGGACCAGTGCTGTGACCTTTATTCCATGCTTGGTCAAACTCAGCCTTATCGCAGACATGACATGCTTGGCCTCCTGAACAATGGTCCTGGCAATCCAACAGATTCATCATTTCCTTGCCCAATTTAAGATCACTATTTTTATACAGACAAAGGTGCTAATATCAGAAGCCACTTCTTTCACAAGATGTAGCTTCACATCTGAATGGCAGTTTTGCCTTCATTTGCTTTTTAGAGAAAGACATGAAGGTGTTCGTGTGTGGGTTTTTTATGTCTTTTTTTTCTTTAAGAAGTCACACACCTATCTGCCTATTTATATATGTGATACATTTTTTTTTTACATATATATGTGTGTGTATATATATATGCATATATATATATAATTCTCATGTGTATCAACAACAAGCATTTTACCTTGTGGTCCATACTGGCTCATCTGAGGCCCATAAGTACCACTTGAATTACTCTGCTGAAAGCTACCAATTCCAGGATGCACTTGGCCCCCAGGTGACGGGTGTGGTGACATGGAAGGTCCAGTTTGCTGAGGTCCATACTGTGACATTTGGGGGTTCCTCTGTATGCCTGCCATAAAACCTAAAGGGAAAAAAGCATCAAAGTAAAATTTAATATTCAGATGACTGTTCTTTATTTAAGAAACCTTTGACATTCCAAAAAACCCAAAACCTTCCTTAGCTATTTCTAGACTAAAGATACACAGAAAACTAGTATTGTTCTCATAAGAGAAATACATGCACCTTAAAGTCAGCAAAGCTGTCTCAATAACCTAAACCTGTNAAAAAAAAAAAAAAAAAAAAAAAAAAAAAAAAAGATAGGGAATCCTGCTCAGTTACAAATGGCTGCTGATTTTACAACTAAAATTATCTTTAGGAAAAAAAAAAAGTTAATAGCATTTGCATTAACTAGTATACAGTAGTGAATTTGCCTGATGACTGATGGTAGGAGTATAATGATTTCCAAACTCAAAGTTTGCTACCAAAAATGCACAGCTTCAGCATACAAAAGTCTACTGTAAATACTTCTGTCACCTGCACACTCTCAGGAGCTAAGATTTCCCCTCATGTGAAGACCAGCCACACCAGCCAGAAAAAAAAAAAGGTCATTCTGGTGTGTATCTGTGCTCTGGGTCCTTCTTCCAGTCTCTCACCAGCATGTCTGTACTGACTTCTCTCTTTCCTGTCTTTCATAAATGTACTAATGAATCCCAGTTTAAGGCTCAAAAGCTGCAGAAAGAAGCCTAGTAAAATGCTATCACACCTGGAAGCATCATATAAAGGAACAGAACTAAGCCTATTAAATGGGAGGTAAAGAAGGTTTTCCATGTTTATTAACTTATTTTTAAGTTTTCATACAATGGGAAAAATCCTGCAATCCTGCCCACAAACCATGTAGGGAGAGATGCTGGTTTTGTAATATTTCACTCCAAAAGGTTCTAGTGCTGCTTTCAGTGTTGAAGAGGATGTACTGGGGAGACAGCAAGTTATTTTCTGATTTGAGGATATCTGCTTGCTTTTCTGTTCTGTTCGCACATTAAATTTCATCAAATTAGCAAAACGGGTGTACTGAGGGACAGGACTGAGGCTGCAGGTGGCCCCGCGGAAGCCTCCTGATGGTGTGTGTGGCAGCCAGCAGCCTGCCCTTGCCCAGGGATGCACGAGATAATGCGCACTGCTGCCAGGTAAGAAAATGCTCAGGAGCCAATCTGCCTTCTGGCTGCCTCGTGGCTTGCCCAGGCACCCTGCGCTTTATGGAAGGGGATCTCTGAGACGTACACACAAAAAGTGGAGTGCACTTTGACAGGAGTTATGCTTTGAATCCAAACAAATCTTTGTTCCATAACATGTTTCTCCATCCACCAAAACCCCATCAAAGAGACAATGAGCTCCATGCCATGGGTTATAAGGCTGAAAACAAGCACTAAGATGGTCTCGCACCCCCTTGTGCCCTGTTCTTCTGTACTATAAACAGCTCAACTCGAAACCTGCTAAAACTCTAACAATTCTAAGTTTTGGCAGAATACACACAGAGCTTCCTTGGCCTTTGTGGGAGCCCTAAGACAGCGGATTTGATCACACTTGAACTGTGAAGGCAGAGCTTGACACCTGCTCTGGAGGAAGCCCAACCACACGCACTGGGACATGGCGAGCCAAGTAACTGAAGGAGGAATGCTGGCTTGAGAGCTAGTAAATACTGGCTGGGAAACCCCACGCTTCTGCAAAGAACAGCGTATATGAAATTCTCCGTTTAGCTTGATTTTGAAACAGAACCCTCTATATTTGAAATAGTTCCACTCTCACATAAATCTTATTACAAAGCCTATGTCTGCTTCTGACAGTACTGTAACTAATTTAAAAACCTAATACAATCGTATGTCTGTGTAAAATAAATGCTCACATTCCAGACACACATACAGCATATACATCACACTCATGGGATCCATTTCAATGAAAAATTTTGTACAGGTCACACTAAGTTTTTTATTATAAAGATAGTAAACTTAATCCTGTACCTAGTAAGAAGTGAGGGTTTTCTCTTCACCATGGGCCTTTTAATCTGTATGAGATAACTCTGCAAACATTGTTCTAGTGACATAGGAAACACGGACAACACTTCTAGACAGCTCTGCTGTTGTCAGAACAGCTCCTAAAGGGACTGGAGCAATACGGAATAAAGGTTTACACTCAGATAACCTCTTCTTCAGGAAACGTCTCATCTGCTTCTGATGCTGTGGAGTGGACTGCCTGGCTACATGTACAGTCACAAATAAAACACGCCAGGGCCACACCCTGGCCTAGAGAGAGGTGTGGGACACTTTTGTCCATCCGGCTAACCCTTCCCACTCAGTCCTGGCAGTCCCATCCACACGCCTCTTGTGGCAGTCCCTCGTGCTGCCTCATCTGTGCCCTGGGCTGTGGCTCAGGGAGCGCTCACAGGCACGAGACGAACCATGCCCTGGATCACGCCACTAATTACACAGCAGAGATAACTGTGTGACATGAGCTGAACTCATGCTCTGGCTTCAGTCTACACTGATGTTGCAACAGAGATGTAGCAGGTAAGCTCTGGGACTTGGATTAGCACGACTAGAACAGAACAGACTCCCTAACAGCTTTTGATGTGAAATTCCAGTGTCACCATCCCAGAGGGTGTGAGATCGCTCTCAAACGAGGTTGGCTTTGCCATCTTCTCTTGAGCATGGCCAGGGAAAGAATTAAGGAAAAAGGAAGCCTGAAATGCAGGAACAGTGTCTGGGCCATACTATTATTAGTAATATTACTGTCTGCATGGTGTGCTGAAACATGGCCTTAAAATAGAGTAGGCTCCAACTTCTTCCCAGAGAGCAAAAGAGTCATTTCAGTTGCAGATGTGACACCGAGAGGAAGGTAAGATCAGGTCCTTAACACAGTCTGAATTCCCTTAAAACAAAGATGAGTCTATCCTCATCTGTCTCAGAGACAGCAGCGTGGATCTTCAGAGATCAGTGCATGAATATGAAGTGCTTCAAATATTTGCAGAAAGCTCAGATGTCTTAGAGAGGAAAAGAGATCCTGGTCAAGATGTTAGCATGCTTGCATCAGAAAGAGAAAACAATATCAATTCTAGAAATTTGATCAGAAGTGAAAGGGAGCAGCTGGCATACATTCATTTTTCTTTATTTACGCACATTTTCCCTAGTGTTCAACTTCATTTTATAACCAATACAAAAAGAAATAAATTTTCTTTCTAGAAAATTAGATATAAGATAAAGTTTGATTTTGTAAAGAAGGGAAGTAAGATCACATTAGAAATGCACTGGAGTAAAGGCAGTGGAATGATTAAACAACCAGACTGCATCTGACATGTCAGCCTCTATGACAACAGGGTGGTTTTTTGCTGTTGCTGTTTTTTAAATAAACTGCTGGGAAACAGTCATAAGTTAAGACTTTAAAAATTGCAATGACAACATGCTCATCAGTGAACAAACCTACACACTTCCTCTAGTATTAGTGATAAAAGAGATACAGATGATGCTTTACTTGCCATCACAACAAGAGATTACTTACCAAGAAAACACTTGAGCAGAATTCAGCAAACTAAGCTATTTCAGGAGTAGATGAATATACTGACCCTTCCAGAAGTACTCTCATGTTTCAGCTATTTTTTATACTATATTTATACAGGTAAAGAATGATCTCTTCTATAAAACCCAACTGAAGTTGTAAAGCCATCCTTGCATTATTTTTAGTTACCGTGGCATCCTATTAACAATTTGCTCACTATTCATGTGTTTGCATGTTCTAACAGAACATGCATGCAATGTGTCAAAAAAGATCAGGTATCAGCATATTTGTCTTCTCTGTTTTTAGCAAAATACAGAGATATAAGACAAAATAGGTAACAATTACGATAGTTACAACAGGAGTGTTTCTCCTCCTCTGAGAAAGAAAAAATGAACTTCCCGTTGTACTAGACACTACTAACATCTCATAGCATGCATCTTAGAGCTAATATAATACACAGGGCCTTTGTAAAACATCTACAAGCTTTTTTCCTTATGCAGACACATACTTAAAAAAGAGATTCACAACAGAGAATTATGCAGTAAGGCTCTCAATCACATTTGTACAATGAGCAATACAAAGTAATCTGCTGAATACTATCTCTTTACCTTTAACCATGAAAAAACCCTACAGAATGTGCTGGTCGTTGCTGTAAAGTCTGAAATGGATTCTCCTGCTATTTTAAAGTCTTAGTTTGAATATGAAAAAGCCCTTCCAGGAAAGCAGGAGCTCAAATACAAAGCGAGTGACTGCAAAGTAATGAGTTACTGCGTATCAGCTGATAGACAGTAACTACTGGCACACACTTAACCCACAGTCAATGAGAGGTCTTCTGATTTAGCCAGGAGTAGTTCATTGATTTTCATGAATGAATTAAGCCTGAAAGTACACAGAACACTTACTCATTTTAAGCTCACGAAAACTTTGGAGTTTACAGCAATAGCAGATTATCATTAAATTACTCATTCAATAAATAAAAAATGAGGAAAGATATGATTTGCCATGGTACTTTGCAAAAAAGAACTTATGTGAGGAAAAAAGTACATCAGGCTATTGGTCTTTTTAGAAAGCTATGGCTAGTGAAAGACCATGGGACCAAAACAACTCCGTAACTCTTCAGAATAGGAAAGTTCCTCCTGTTCAAGGACAGATGCTAAAGAAGGGGCTAGACGCACTCATTACTCTGGAAATCACTGAGTGAGAGAAGCAGAAACACGTAGTATCCATTTGGTAATCATCAAGTAATTAGAGAGAAATAACATAGAATCCTCTACTTACAAGTCAGCTCAAAAGAACTAAACATAAAAAGAGAGTTGCTTTTTGCTACCTATGAAGGAAAAACTGGCAGGAGATGTAGGGGGGAAACCACAGAAATTTCCAGTGCTTGGTATGTTAGCAAGGTACTGTCCAGCACCCTTGAGAAAAAGAGCATATGTTTGCGTACCCATGACAGTTTCTGGCAGACATTCCTTCCTCAGACAGCCATCTGGGTTGTATTCACTGTCCCCAGATTTCCACCAGAGAATACAACAGAATCGAGATGGATCTAGAGCAGCAACTCCTAAATGTGGATTGTCCATAGGTAAACAACACTGGCTCAGGAGTAGCAGGACAGAGCTGAACAAACAAGAAAGGCTGCTTTCTGCAATGAACATAATAAAATACAGCAAGCTGTTAACATGGCAGGATGCTCAGGACTGTCACAGGTAGGCTGACACTCCCTAGCCTGCCCATCTCAGATGGCAGTTCACCAGACGGCATCCCAGCTGAGGAGGTCTTTGGACTGGTGAACCATGGCCGGGTTGCTGCCCGGCCAAACATGCCCACAGTCAGCACCTGAGAGCACCGAGAGGAAACAGCCATAGAACAAGATTCAAACACTGGCAAAGAGTTTCAGAAACAGAGTATGTTACCTGAGATACCAGGACCCTGAGTATGAAACCAGTAGTCTGCCCAGTCTGGTGATGGAACTGCAGTGAGCATGTGGTCATTGGAAAGGACACAGTGAGGAATGTTTACATACTGGAAAAAAAAAACCTAGGCAGCCAAAAATTTTATATAAATCTAAACAACAGCAATGAAGAAACTGGGGAAGGTTTGACCCATGTACCAGAATTCAGCCCAAGTAAATCCAGTGAAATCACGAGGGTGGCAAAAGACAACTGGCCTCTAGAGCAGGCAGGCACAAGGTTTCTTTACATTAAAGATGATGCACTCTTCTTAGCTCTGATTCTCCCTTTCCTGAAGAGAACCTTATTAAAACACGTCCAGCTGGACTGGTGGCGGTACATATGAAACCTACATTTGTCATGCCTGGAACCTCCAGCTGAGTAGTATACACGACAGGGGGATGGCTTAGTGAGCATGAATAGATCAGCCTGTGCAGTGCAAACCTCATGTAGACAATGTAAACACTAATTCTCAGTATTTCTGTCCAGTTCATAGGCTGGTAAAAAAAAACATCCAATAAAACACCTTCACAAGCAGATGGCAAACAAGATTCAGATCCGTATTTAGCACAGCTAGGTTACAGCAATGCATCAATAAAATATCTTTGGATGGCTCTGGTACGAGCCTGTTAGAGGCATCCAAAGCAGCAACATCGACACGGGTAGTACACAGGCGTTGACTACAGTGGCCCTCTGCTAATATCCCTGCTGCTGAGTGAACACCTCCGCTGAGAAGCAACCCACCCAACTGAAGGGCGGCAGCATTAAAGAATGCTTGGACACCACTGACACAGGGAGAAACTAAAATGCCTTCTTTAGCCTCTAACAAGAAGGCTAACCATCTTCTTGATTTTTTTTTCTTTTTACTTTCAAAACTGCTAAAAAAGATTTTAAAATCCTTACATCTTTCTCCAATCACAACCTATATCATAACAATCCCAAACCGCTTTTCTTTGTTGTTTCCTCACTAACTGTAAAAAATCTTAATTTTGATACAGAGCAATTTCTTCAGCCTTTCCTTCTCCTAAAACATCCAAAGTTCTCCGGGTCAGAGTAACAGCAACATGGTCTCTCTTTGGTACCTGGACACTTGGCATCAGCTAGTATTTGCAGGATGACTGCCACATCTCTTCACGCCTATTCAGTGAAGATGTTTCTTTGCATACATGAAATAGTAGTTATGGAAAACATCACCTTAGCAAAACTGGTGCTTCCAGCAAAGAGCACAGAGGTATTTCACCTTTTCACAAAAGGAACAATGTTCTATTTAAGAAAAATGCAGGATTGGCTTTATTTATTTTTGAAGTATTTTATTATGCTTTATTATCTGTCTTACAGTCTCTTTACTGTTTATTTCTCTGACTGCTTCTCTTCACAATGTGAATAGCTTTGGGGAAGATGGAAACTAATGACCTAGCTAAGGTTTTAACCCAGACCCCCTAGTGTTTTACCAGCTGCGCTATTAGGTTAACTGGCTGAATCTCCCCTGCTTCTCTCTCTGCTTTTACAAAACCCTTTCCATGTATAGCATGGAATAACGTTTAAATTTTTCCCACCTCTAAACCTCCCTCAGCTACTGCCTAGCCTTGAAAGTCATATAATCTATCACTGATAAACTAGAATCTTGGGAAGGATCAGACAGATTACCCATATGGTAGCTAGAGAAGAAATATCTAACCTTTCCTAATGCAAACCTTGCCTAATGTTCTCTGATGTAAATTTTAAGCTCTGAGAAGGAAAGACATTTGCAGAGATGTTGATAAACAGAGCAAGAACATATTGCTCATCCACTATCTTACAGGCAATTTGTTTCTGTAACATGCCTTATGCAAGATGCTTTTACTCTGGCACTTGGAAAATCTGGGTAATGGTGAATTGCAGTACAAAAGCACCCCTCTACCCCTACGCACCCCCCACTGAACCAGAAAAAAATCCTCAATTTCACTGGGTAGCTTGGGCTCCTGGAATTAATCTCAGCAGCAACGTGAAAAACCTGAGGAGCCCGTCTGCTTTATACAATCAACATTTGTCTAAGTTTCCCTAATAACATGCATACTTATGAAAATCACGGAGGAGAGCAAAGAAGGAACAACATTTTTCATCATGTAATGTGCAAGGCCTGCAGGCTTAATGGTCTAAATTTCAGGTTTGAAAAATTTAACCTCCCCAGAGACTCCTGTTCAAAGGTTCCATGGCTCAACTCAGATCTTCCTTTTCATGAAGTAACTATACTGAATACCACGGGATATATATGGATTTTGTGGACACAACTAAAATACACACAATGTCTCATTTCTGTCTTGTATACATGTAAAATAAATCATAATATTTTTCAAAACTACAACATCAGCATGTTGTCCTCAGTCCCAAATGTCTTCGTCTCGGTCTTATTTCACTGCGAGTTACGATTCAACTGATTCTTCCCTTCCTTGATTTGCAGCTGTTCCCTGACGAGTGTTTACTCTGCAGCCTTTTGGGATCCTTTGGGATGGAAAGAACTATCTAGTGCTAGCTATTAATACACACATTCTTATATAGATTTCAGCTCACTGCCCTACATATGAACTTAAAAAGACAGAAAGGACCTTAGATCAGAAGTTCTTTATTTTTAGAGAAGGTTAACTTAGGTGCTGATGAGGCAGGGCGTCCGTGAAGCGGTGATGCCGTTGAGCAGGCCGTGCACAGGCAGCTCGGAGTTTATAGGCCATGGTGGGAAGCTGTCCCTGGGACAGGGACCGCACTCACAACTTTGCAGCAAGCCTGGTGACAGGAACATCGAGTTATGCTTTGTCAAGTTCTCCATCAACGACTGCTTGTGCCTTATTTCACTCCCTGAGCCCAGAGGCAGGGAATCTGAAGTCTGTCTAATGAAGTCAGTGGAAACTTTTCTATTGAGAAGTTGTGCTGGCAACTATATCAACTCCCTCAGAATAATTCAATTCTACTCCCTGATCGCAAAAAGAGAATCCCCAATTTAGTTTAAAAAATGAAATAAAGATCATCCCCAAGTATAACAAGATTTAACATCAGCAAGAAGAAAGCAATGACCAGCTGCTAGTATACAAAATTTACTTGGGAGACCTGACTCCGGGTTTCGATTGTACAGATATTATCTACTCCAAGCCCTACTTCTTCATGCTTGCTTTCTCCCAGAGTGGCTTATCAGATGTAAATCATACTCTGTCCTCTTGCAGCTCTTTGTGCAGATGGCCAGCACTGCTGTATATTTAGAGCACGCCACAACTAATCAGATCAACCCCAAGCTGACTCTGGCTGATGTATGTCTGAAATCCAAGTATAGACTGCAACCAGCACCCTCAAATGGCAAGGGATTCCTTTAAGAATTCACCGAGTTTGGCACATACATATATACGGTTTGTGTAATTTTAAATACTTTCAAAGGAAGAAAAGCAAGTCTTCTTTCAGTGTGAGAGACAAACTGGCACAAAACTGTTATCTCCCACAGCTCAGTGTAAGAACCAGTACCCTTTCATTCTAAAGATGTTGATTACTCATTGCAAGGCAGACATATTGCAGGCTTGTTGCTGTATATTGGTACATCATGTAGTACACTACAATGGGTACAAAAATGGGGCTCTTGGTTGCTATTGCAAAAAAAAAAAAAAAATAGTAAGAAAAATAGTGTTTACAGTTTTAAGAAACAACAACAACGAACCAAACCCCTGCTCATCAGACAAACGCAACTTTCCAAATTAAAGGAAAATTAAATGCCATTTTTATATCCAAATTAAGGCATCAGGACATTTGCAATCAAATTAAAAAAAAAATCAATTAAAAAACAAGAATGGCCTGATCCTTTTAGAGACTGTTAATAAATTTAGTGCTCACTGAACTGAGAACGGAACTTTTTGAGTCACTCAAGAAGTTTTAGTGCATGGCTTGGTGCATGGCTCTGCCTTCACTGATAGATCTACTCTGTATGTTCCTGTGCATCCTTCAGAAGCAGGGATGGGAGTGCTGATTTGGTCTGTCACTTCACTTGTGATTAAAAAGATGTTTTACACAGCTAACCTTGTAATGAAATAATTCCCTCTAAAGACGTGTGACAGCTTCAACTACAGCCTGCTTTTCCTCCTTATGCGAAGCACTCTTCTGGCTGTGGAGGGCACAGTTCATCTAACCCCAGTTTAATGGGCATGAGATTTTCTTCCAACCTGGCATGGCGTTCCTGCATACCAGCTGGAGCCCAGCTCCCCTGCACTGACCCACCTGGAGAACACCATGTGCAGGAGAGGCACTCAAACATACCTGTGGCTTGGCACTCGGAGCATGTCTCAAGCACCTTTCTGTAAGAGCCTGAAACACTTCAGTCTACATCAAGTTAACTTATTACCAAGTCTGATTTAACCTTAAGTGGTGTCATCGTTAACATGGCAAGCAGAAGAATTTTAATGACTAGAATCATTTTATTCTCCAGCTCCTCAGTGCTCTGAATAGATCCCAAATTCCCAAATGAGAGCAAAAAATTATTCTCAGGGAAAAAGTCTTTTTAAGATCTAAAAGCAATCTATAATATCTTCTTGTTGCAATAACAATTCTTTGATCTATTTTCTTCCTTCTAGTTTCTTTTTTTACGAAGAAAATAGATTTCAGGGAAAAGAATCTCCACCATCAAATGTCAGTATTAAACCATAAATCTGATCAGAAATTATAGGAGCGAAACACCAGATTGGTATTCTGTGCCTTCCATGCAAGCAAAAACGTTTGTATTTTGTTAGAAGAAAATATATGGCAGTGGAATTTATGTGATGACCGTGTACAAATAAGCGTGCCCACAGAACAGTTAAAGGAGATAAAAACACCTATATGAAATCTAATGGGTAAATTAGGAAATTGTAGTTACAGAAATTCATTTGCTATTTAGCGTTTATAGGGAACTCAAAGAGAACATCAAAATGCCTGATCACATCCCATCTGTTACTACCTCTTGCTGGATAACATCTTGGCTGCCAAAAAAGCTATTTAAATTTACTACATGGCAGCTACTGATAAACATCACTTCTGTGAAGATCTAATACTAAATAAGGCCTAGATCTAAGGATAAAGCTTACAGGCCCTCGTGTGAAAGAGATCCCAGTTCTGCTTAGTATAACACCTGTGCTCCTACAAACCTGTAATTTCTTACTCCCTGTCCTTGTTTGTGATAGGTTTTTAATAGAGCATATAACTGTACAAAAATCCTCACAAGCTGGATCACGACAGCAACAGAAATAAATAAAAGCGGAATGGAAAGAATGATTTTGAAAATGAAAAAGAAAAAAAAAAAAAGGTACTGGGAGGAGATGACGGAGAAGAGGAAGGCTACTATTCAACAATTTTGGAGGTGCTTACTCCGAGCACTTTCCACACAGATCTGACAAGCACAGAATGGTGCCATGAAACTGCCTCCAGCAATGGAATACATTTTCCAGCACATCACAGCAGCTGCAACAGCATCAATTCTGCTTGCAATCCATGTCCAAACAGAAAAGTTCTCAGTGGTCCTATTTCAGCATATCTCAAGGACTAATTAAATCCTCATTACTATCTTCTAATTATTCCAGTGCTCTGGGATTTCACTGAGCAAGTCCCCAGTGGTGCATTAGATGAAAAGGGTTAAATAACCTGTGTTGATTTTGAGGCTCCAGATCTATTTCAGACCTTTAGCATATCATCAGCATTATCATGAATATTTAACTACATACCGCTGTGAAAATTATAAGGGGAAAACAATTAAAGATTTTTTAAAAATTAATTCTGACCCATATACATTTGCAGTAATAAATAAAGCTTCTTTAAGTATCCCCATTATGAGAGTGCTTGCTGGAGTAATAACACAAAGTCATTAACTGTTTCCATTAAATTCAATGGTTTTCAGGAGCTCCCAATCCACTATTTTAATATAAGATTGAAACTTGACGTGCACATATCCAAGCATGAAAAATATTACTTACAATTGGTAAGTTTTCAAAGCTTTTTCAAAATTAGGTTCAGAACCATTAATTTCTCCTGTTTTCTCCTATTAGTGTTTACATATGTGGCTATCAATACACGCATCTCCTAATGGACGTCTCCATCAGGCTGCAGACGTCAGAGTGGGAACATAAGCTAATGGTGAGGACAGAAGATCTCTTTTTGACACTAGAGCTTCAGGAAACTAGTTCAAGGAGTTAATTTGGACATGCTGGTTCTTATTTCATCCATACAGATACCTTCTGGCCCACAGAACAGTTCTGGCTACTGAGCACAGCCTCAAAGTGCAGCTTCCAAAGCTCAGACAGTTCAGGTAGGTTGGTGCAGTTGACAACAGGGAGCTCAAGCTACTGTACTTCAATAGCTCGCCAAATGGGCATGACAGCTGAGCTATCACTGCTTCCCCACCTCTAGGGGTTGACATAACCAAAGTTCATAAAAAGTTCTGACTTCAATAAATACAAAAAATAAAAAATCTACTTTTGGTCACAGTAAAGAAGAATATGGAGTAGCTATACGAGAAACAGAGAGCAAAACACAGATTTCCCCCCAGCAGTAAGTTTCAGTGACCAGCTTCCATAGTCTTGACTACTTTTTCACGCGTTATCCCCAATTAATGGTAGCTGCTGGGAGCGAACAGCAGTTAGATGCGTGTGTAGGTGAGCCAGCATGGCTCCTCCTGATTCTCCATGAGACATCTGACCCCAGTCCTGAACAGCCTGCTCCCACTAGCCCCACAGCTCTCCAGCTCCAACAGTAACTAGGTTATGTGGGACTTACTTCAAGTACCGGTCCTTCCAAAGGCTTGTGAGCTGACACATAGGTTATACACAAAATTTCTAATGGCCTACATAGACAAAGCATGCTGGCAGAACTGAAAAAGTTTAACTGACTGGGCAGCAAATATCAGTGACTGGCTCTGGGATGAGAATTGGGCTTCCTACAGCAGCATGTTCCATCCTTGCAAAGACAGATCTAAATGTACTAGTTTAATTTGAAATCATTTCAAATTATTTTTAAAATGCAAGCACTTTTATGCTATCATTATTAAAAGTATGCAATAAGCTATAAAAAAACAAGCTGAAGAGCATAGAAAATCCAGTTTCCCAAGAAATTCCTGTTACTGTACGTACATACGTATGTTAGATACCACACCCCCTCCTCTCACACGCAGAATGCACGTGCGAAAATATGCTCATTGCTTCACACTGCACTGTATGACAGGGATGTATAGCCTTAGGCAGGCAAACACAAGAATTCCCAGCTGGGTGCTGAGTAACCATGGAAAGTGGGATAAAATATAATCAAATACTTTAATAATAAAACAAAGATATGTAACCCTACTGGTTCAAGGCAGTGGTTTAACATTCAGAAGTGCTACAGCTCAGACTCCACCTGATAACCAAATTTCACAATATCTGATACATAACATTTTTTTTTTTTCAAGTATTGAGAGCAAAGGATTCTATTGGGGAAACTGTTAGCAGCCTGTTGTCCATTCAATTCACTCTCTAAATAAGGAACAAAATGTTAAATGAAGTACAAACCAAACAACTTTACCTTATCATATGGAGGGTCTCTAGGCCTTTCGTTTTCATTTTCATTCTTTTTTTTTTTTTTTTTGGTAGAAAGTGTATCAGTAAGCCATGAGTTTAAATTACTGTAACAGATGCCTATGGATCAGGTGTCCTTAGCAGCAACGATTTTCTGCTCAGGTTCTTATAAGCAAATGACAAGCACCTTCCCTTTGAGTCCCCACCACTCCCCCTCCTTCCTTTCTTCAAGTTCAGTGGAAACCAGTTCAAGCAAGCAAAGGAATCAAGTAATGTAACAGCCTTTTTTAAAAGGTGAAGTTTTCCATTTCAAAGGAGCCTCTAATCAATGACAGGGCGCAAAAGGGAATGCACGCATGTTTATGTGCGTACAGCGCAGACTTTAGAGAAAGAAGCTTTGGGGAACACGTTCCGCAAAATCAATATGACCTAGCTAGCTACAAATTTCGTATCTTCTGCATGAAACAGCTGGACTTCTTGTACAAGCCGGGTCACAAAGATCATGCATATGACACCAGATTTTACATATCAGATGTGCAAACATCATGTTAACATTCCCAAACATTCCCAATTTTCTCTAAGAACTTACCTGCAATTCTACCCCCTACAGAAGAAGAACAAGACTACATCAACCCGCAAATTTTATTTTCCTCTTTTTCCAATTTTTTCCTCTATTTCCAATTAAATGTTATTTAACTGTTGGACTTCCCAGCTACAGGAGCTCTCTTCTCTGTTTTACTTCTGCATGCCCCTCTGTCTCCCTCGACCATACGCCAACGCCTGCTTTTGTTCTTTAACAGCAATCAAAAGGCCCAGCCAAACCTTACAGCTCCGTCAGATCCACCCAACTCATCCCCCAAAGCCTGGTGATGAACACACACTGCAGAAACACTGTTACTGAGCAGTGTCACATTTTGTGCCAAGACCCAATCATGCCAAGAAATGCACACATCTTTCTGAGATGCTTGGGTCTTCAAAGCCTCAATCTGATCCACTCCCACTGGCTTGTGACAGTCTGTCCTACAGAACATAATGCATTTGTATCGGTACCGAGCCCGTTCGTTTGTCATGAAGCATATACATTGCTCTGAAACAAATTTAAAGGGAAAATAAATTCCTGCACTAACATCTCTGTATAAGGAATGATCTGAAAAGGAAATAAAACAAACAAGTTGAATGTGGAATTTTCTATTTAACGTTCTCATTAATCAGCATTCCTGGAGGAGGTGACATCCAGCACAGAAAAATAGCAAAAATTAGGACTCTCCTCCTCCTTCTGAATCCTCTTGGTTCCTGCTGGATGCTGTCCCAGAAATTTGTCATTCTGTGAGTTCAACTTGTTTCACTGTGAGAAAACTTTTAGTATTTATGGTATCCCCATATGGTGCTACTTGGAATATTTCTGGTAGCAAGACATTTTAGGAGGGGCATTTCATAAATAACTCCATGTTTATCACAGTTATCATGTGTCTGTTTTGCAAGCTTGTTGCTGGCACATGTTAACCACTGCATGGACAGGATGCCCAGTTTTACAGCAGTTGATCATATGGCCATGTGAGAACGCTGTGATAATTCTCTTTTTGTGAGCTAGGAAGGAAGGAGGCAAAGGGAAAAGGGCTTAAAGTTTATAAACAGTAACATTAAGAGAAAATAATCCTCTGTTTATTTTGGTGAGCACTTGGTAGGAAGCAATGTTTTAGAACACTGCTGCTGCCTGCAAGGTTTTTCCATGTAAAATTTCCAAATCTTTGAACCATTTGACCTAAATAGTTGATTTCCCCTTATATTTAAAGATATTTTTATTTCTAGAACTGGCTAGAGGACTAGCTATCATGTCCATGCAAAGACATCAGAGAATTGTAAGAACAGTATCAAAACTGCAGTCCTTGTAGCAACTACTATTTCTACAGTACTTTCTACAGATCTCAGTTCCAAGATAGACAACAAAAAGTTGAATTTTCTAGGACATAAATCAAGCATTTACAGCAAACTGCTTTTATACTCTGGGTATTCACTGTATTTTAAGAAAGCCTTGTTTCCAATTATGTTTTGGTAAAACTTGCTTTTCAATTGCTCTCTCCTCACAGAAGGAAACCCCCAGAGCCTTTTAAAATAAGGACTGTCATTATTTTATCTGGGAAAAGGAAAATAAATACCAGGAAATCTCACATCGCTAATGTACGAAGGCTACATTTGGCACCAACTATAAAAAAGACCCAAACACCTAACAAACCTCGGTCCTGTGGCATTGGTGACTGGCTCAAAGCAGGGTGGGAGCTGGATTCTGACTGGCTGCCAGGAGGCTGCGGTGGCATCTGACTGCCTGTAACACACAGAGAAAAAAGGGAAAATAGACTTGCTTTTAACATCGCAATGCACAAAACCAAGCCTTGCTGCATTTTCGAACCCCTCAACAACAAAGAAAGCACCACCTGTATAAGTTAAAGACAGAGCTCAACAGGTCCAGCTTTTTTCAGGGTATTTTGCTCTTTTTTTCTTTTTTCTTCTGGAAACCCAGGGAGGAAACGTGCATAAACATATTTAGCAACAAGCATGGCGAAATGTACAATTTTGTATTGAGCGAGTTCCCAACCTCACCGACATGATCCAATTTATAGCTGCAAATCTCCTGACACTTATTTCTGTTAGAGAGTTTAACAAAATCCAAGTCTGCTGAACAATAGGGCTCATCCTGCCGAGCTTAAACTGGCCTCCAGCCAGGCAGACATGGCCTGCTGCCAACAATATTACCAATGAAAAATACAGTCAATACAAAAATGACTAACAACAACAGTTTTAAAAGTATTTCAATGAATCTGTGGTTTTAATGTTATTTGAATGTCCACGTAGAACGTGGGAATAAAGAGTAATACATAGGCACTCGTGCTAAACATGAAGCATGTTTGGAAGGGGTCAGACAGAAAAGGGGCATCTCACTATTCAAGTAAAGGCAAAGGAAAGATCCACCCAGAACCAACATACTCATTTCTATGGCCTTGTGCAGAAGATACCCACAGTTCATCCACTGCTTTCTACCCACCCAAAGCCAACGGACTGATGAAAGACACCAGAGTCACCCCTCTGGGCCACAACCCAACCCCGTGTCCAGCAAGGGGTCCACCCTCACCCTGTGCCCAGCACCCGGCGCCCAGTGCTCAGCAACCAGCCTGCTGCAGGGGGAGGACTGCAAGCGGGACAGCTCCTGGGCTCCTGTTTTGAGACACGGCAGTCCTCGGCAGCCAAAGCAGCTAGAGGACCACCTCAGGTTAGGCAGCAAATGTATATTTTAAGCACTTAGCCACTGCAGTGACGAGCACCGTATAAGTAGCAGCAGACAGATTTATATCCCTCATCCTCAGGAACTGCTCAGATTGTTTTCCGTTTAAAAGAAATGGAAAGAATAAAAACACATGAAATAGATTTGTGCCTGCTGAGAATCATTTCCTTGTGCTTAGCAGCCACCCTTTTTTAATGTCTGGGGTGAGGATCCTGTGGTTATTTCTGGAGCTGGGAGCAGAGCTGAAGGTGAGCCAGCAGGGGTTGCTCTTTCTTTAGTACTATGAAGAGCCTGGATCTGGAAAGGGGCCGTGCCTGCTCTGCCTTGCCTGCTTCCCGGCCTCACGGCCTCCAGCTATGGCTGGCCTGCACACTGACGTCAAAGAAACGAGAGAAGTGTAAGGAGCAAAAGGAAACCCCATAAAACGTGGAGTGTAACCACCACCCCGCTACTTGAGTGAGGTGCCTGTGACCTAGGAAACATGCTGGGCACCGTGAGCGTGAGAAATGCATGCCTGGGGACGGTCCAGTTCCTCCCGAAGGCCAAAGGCTCAGGGCCCGCAGGTGCAGGCCTGCGCGGTGCATCTGGTGCAGGGGACCAAAACGCCTCGCTCACTGCAATGGGCACTTTCTGCTGACAGAGGGGATTCGGTGACTCGAGACCACAAACAAGCAGCAACGCCACGCCAGCACCTGGCTCTGCCATGCCCGAGGCACCGCTACCAATGCCTACAATGCTTCACATAAATCTCAGCTGTGTTTTTTTATTTTTATTTTTTCCTGAGAACCATTGAAGATTTGTAAAATACATAATACAAATAGAAGAGGCAGAGGTACTACTGACTGCACCCCGCAGCTCCCAGTGGGATCCTGTTAGGTGCAGGCTTGGCAAACTTCAAGAGACATTAATATTGCATGGAAGAGCTATACTAGGCAATGTATTTTGAATACATTTGTAGCAGGCCTTTAATTTTTTACACTGGTAATAAGTTCAATTATCCAGCAGGAGCCCTATCCTGCGCAAGCAGATGCGCAAGCACAGACAGGGTAACTCAAACTCTAGAGCTGAGCACATAGGACATGTTACAAAGAAACCATTTCCACCTGCATCCTTTGGGAATAGGAACTCAGGAGTTCTGTAAATTCACCGAAATTGTTTACAGCCCTTGTAAACACTACCTAGTTCACTTTTTAAAGGTTGCATTCAATTTTTTTTTTTTTTAATTGGAAAAAGCTGGAAACCAAAGTTTTTTTATTTCACAAAAGAAAACAATTTCATAAACAAGACAACCAACTCCACAGTTCTCAAACAAGGAATCAACTTGCAACAGAAGTGGCCCTGCTGCTGACCATTAGCGGGTGCTACAAATTATCCAGGTGCTGGGCTTGCAAAGTATGGCACAAAAACACTTCCAGTGGACCTGCCATTTCATGCTTAGAAGTGATCAGAAAGGTAAAAGGATGTTAAGTACCCAAATACCTTTGAAGGCTTGGACTGAACTCTTAATTTGGGTATCTAACTCCTATTGATTGGGAGTGGATGACAGGACTTTAAAACCCTTTGAAGACCCTGTCTGCCACGCTTTTTAAGTTTCTTTGTCAAGAAAAGAAATGACCTTAAAGACTTCTAATTTCTTCCCTTTAAATGATATTAATCCTCCTCCCTTTCAACCAGTACTGCAGCTGGTATTCTTGGAAGCGTCTTTAAATAATACATGAACAGACTTTTGTATTTTATTAGGGAAGGAAAACTTCTACAAAAGAAAACAACCTCTTTTCTTTTTAAATATCAATTCTACACCTATTTGAGAAAAACAAAACTAAACAAAACACAGACAGACTACTGCCTCCTTTGACTCCATGATACACAGACGGAAGTTTAAACAGGAATGACCTTTTCCCATGTTTTGTATAGTACTGTTGCCACATTGGTGAGATAGTCTACCTGCCAAAACCTACACGAAGTGAACACTAGATGTTTCACAATACTTTTATTATGGAAAATCACAGCAAATACAATAATGCATGCTAGTTTCTTTCACCTAGATTTAACATTGAAGTGAAATAATTCTAAAATTTACATAGCTATCTTAGAATTAGTTGTTAAAACTACCAAAACCAGGAGCTTACCTTGTATCTTACATCTAATTTTTTTTAACAGTCACATCACCTGAGGAGGTGAGAGACTTTGAACTATTTAGTAATATAGTTATAAACTGGTTTTCTATTCTAAAAATTAAGTTAGAAACGCTTTTAAACATTTTGCACGAGACTTTGAAATTCTACGCTTGAAATAGAAGAGACTACATTGTACTGCTGGAAAAAGGTGGCCTGTGAAAAGTACTAAATGGTGATTGCATTATGACTATAGCCATGAAATCTGCAGTTAAAGTGTAAAAAGTAAATTCCTTAGAGCCAACACAGCAAGAAAGAGCAGACCTTTGATATCCTGCTGAGGAGGGGTCCTTATGATGAATTACTGCCCAAATCAGTGACGTTTTGAAACATGCTGAGGGCTCTCCGCTCCCATCAATGTAATGACACCGGAGGACGCTGAGTAGCGGTACTCTGTACCGCTCTGGACAATACCTCACAGAATTGTGCCTGAACAGTTGAATCAAGCAAGCACTTCAGTGATAACAGGTTCCCCCTGGGAAATTACTGGTTACGGAGGAAAGGAGGAATATCAGTACAAGAATTTTAAGATGCGTGAGGAACTGGGAAATGGGGATCAGGGGGGACTGATCACAGAAACAGACTGTGCTGAAAGAGGAACATAAGGCTGCATGGAAGTCACTAGTTGAAGATCCTGTGCGCTGTCTTTGGGGCAATTCTCAGTCTCATTTAGGAATTAAGCACAAGGACTGTATTAATGACATTGGTTAACTACAAAGTAGGGAAGGATAGTCATCACAATACATGATCAAAATACTACCCAGGAAACTGGAACAACTTGTGTGGTGGAGTAACAAAAATGCAAAAAATGTATACTTACAGCCCAGAAAGAGGCGCTTTATAACTGAAAAGCCATAGGGTTATCAGTTTTATCAGTTAGACATGGGAAAAGGCAACGAGGGAAAATCTGACTGTATTTTTGGATGATTACAACTAACCACTAGCTGTCACCCTGAATCAAATAAAGATATTATTAGGATGAATTAGGAGAATTATTTCCAGTAGAGGTAAGGAAACATAACACCATTGCCAATGTGCTGCTGGTGAGCCTTCATGCACACAAAACCAAAAAAGCCTGCAAACTGGCATGGGAACTGAGAACGGTTACAAGCATGGCATCACACAAGGCTGAAGGGGAGCATATTATTCAGGATGGCAAAAAATAAAGCTGTTATTTTGTGGCATATTTTTTAAAATATATTTGTGGCTAAATATTGAGGAGGAAAAAGAGTGCAGTGTTTAGGATGACAATCAGACCATTACTGGAATGTGAAACAACTTCCTCCTAGGAATAATGAGGTCCCGGAAACCTAGCAAGTACTAAGATGAAATCTGATAAAATAATGGGATTATATCACAGTCAATGTGACAGTAAAGGCTCACAGGCCGGAAGGGACATCCCTACATCAGAAATAAAAGATCACAAATAGGCTTCTGTATGGGATTGCTTTAAATGGGCTTTTCAGGAAATTGGAAGCGAGGTGTAAATGACCTAAAAGGAAAGAAGCTTTTCTATGGTCAGCATAAAGGCAGACTGGTCATGTGGTTTGTGTTACCTCTTGCATCTTACAAAGCCTATGACCTCTGAAGAAGAAAGATAATTTTCTCCCTTAATTTATGCATTGTAACCAAGCTTCCTGTTGCATCAACTGTATTTTTGAAGCGACTTCCTCATCTGAATAATAAACAAGGGCTGCCTGCACTTCTCCCAAATCAAGATGCACAAAATATGAAAACCTTACTTGTTTCCACACGGTAGCAGATACTTCAAAAGGCCAGCAACACGAGGATCCTTTCAGATTTCCAGGCCCACACCCTGGCTACCCACACAGCTGGGGCCCCACCAAGCCACCCGGGAGCGCCACGCAGGCACCTGTGCCCGAACCAGGCCTCCCGGCTTCACCCAGCACTGCGCTGCAGCTAACAGCCCTTGCTCACAGCAGCAGCAGCGCTGCCAGTCCTCTGCTGCCTTCTCACTCAACCAATTTCTGTGACCCGGGAACTCAGACAAGCCTGGGGCCCTCCAGCCTTGGGGTAGTTTTGGCTGCAGGCTGTGCGGCTCTCTGAAGGTGACACTGCAGGCGGCTGATTTGTTCCACTGCAGCAACATACTGAGGCTCGAAGCATGAAGACTGTCAACTTAAGCCAAAATATGGATGCTCTGCATTGCAAAGTTACCAAAATATTGTTTGGGCCTGGCCCCGATTTTCCATATTGCCTCTGAAAACAAATGCATCATTCTCCAAAGACACCAGACTCACTATCATACGTGAGTATCACTCACAAGCCATGTAAAATACAATAATCGAAAGGTAAAAATCCTCTTCTCAAGGTGTGCAGTTCTCAGACTGCAAATCCTTAGAATTCACACTCCATGTTCTTTTTCTTATTTGTATTGTATTCAACGTATTCAAGGACTGCGTTCTGAGCAAGTTCCACAGAGGTCACCGTAATCTAAATGCTAAAGTGCTCTAAAATCTGCATTAAAAAATATGCAATGCTGAGTTAAGGGGGCCTGCAGAACCTTAGCTCTGATTTTTCTTCACACACAGCAACAGCATAAATGCCTTTATTTCATGACCAGAAGCTACTTGTTTGACATGACATAACATTCATTTCTAAAACAAAGATGACACTGACAGGATGAGGTAGCTATTCAATATCTTGTTTCATCCTCATTATTCAGTGTGGTCCCCAGGTATTACTTATGGAACTCCATCCAAATGTCACCCTCACTACAGAATAATTCATTGTATGATGGACCTTTCTTGTTAAAAAAAAAAAAAAAAAAAAAAAAAAAAAAAGAAAAAAAAAAAAGAAAGAATTAAGTGGCTGAAGCTGGTGTCTGCCAAATTGGACATCCGAGTTCTGTTCCCAGGCTGTGTAACCCCCAGTAAGGTATGAAGACTTGTAAGAAATACACTGGAGTATGAAATGAAATAATTGTTAGGGCTACCTGAACTGACAATGGGCTGAGTGTCAAGTTGCAGGAAAGCAAATATCGCCCTGCAGGCAAAAGCTTCCTTTGCTTGTGAGGGAAGGGAACAGCATCGGCGGCCACAGGAGGCCCCGTTTCATCTGCACCCCATCCAGAAGCCACCTCGGCGTCCAGACCAGAGTGAAGTGTCGCAACATCACATGTTTTTTTCCCTGAGATTTTGGCAAGAGGCCCAAAGTTGGCTGTCAGGGGGAATTTTCAAACGGCTGCAACTCATCCAAATACAAACGGATTTTCAGTAGGCCACAGAGAGCACGTGTTGGCCTGACAGCCAGGATTCCTCCCCAACAGATTTTGAAATCCTGCTGCAAACCAGGAAGGCACTAGAGCCCCTCAAAATTAAGGACACGGCATTTATTTATTTATATAAGTGAAGGCATAAGCCAGCCTAAACCTAGGGATCATGGCGTCCCTATCCTCAATAACACCCATCCCAGCCCTGTAATTTCACTTTACAGTTATGAGAAGTTTCATTTCGGGGGATCAAATTCTTTCGACTCCCACCTCTGCCTAACTCTCCGCTCATTTACTGCTTTATTTCCACTAAGCTCGGGAGAGTTCGCAGCACATGATGGTGCTGCTGGAGGCCAATCCAGAACCGCGCAGCCCAGGATAGCAACCCGTTAAATCTCCCCTAATCCCTGCACTCAGGCATGGCGGCTCACGGAGACTGGAGCGCAGGAGCTGAATAGAAGCAGCATGCTCCTATTTCTCTTACCGGGCCAAATTAATAAAAACAAAACCTGATTGCTCCTCCTCATTTCTCTGTTCTTCCTCCTCCCCAATATTTTTCCTCTTTCAAACCCTTTTTTTTTTTTTTTTTTGTTTGAGAAGCTTAATGTTTGGCTGCCTTCTGAAGAAACAGGCACAGTGACAGATGAAAGACTGTATTCATCGTATAATTCAGAATAGGAAAAATCGACCGCTGTGCATTTAAGATTCTAACAACCTTGCAATTTTGTATAGCCATTTTCCCCAACCCGTTCTTTTGAAGAAATCTGCTTTTATTCTGTTAATAACTAACCACAGTTGCAGCAGCATGGATCCGATTAGCAGTTCTTACGGTACAAAGGAGAGGGGGGGAGGGCTGCGAACAGGGTTGCCAATTTGTCCACCTGGGTCCCCAGGAGAAAGATTAGATGAGGCGCTTGCTCCTTTTTTCCCCGCTCACTCCCTGCTCCTTGCTGGAGAGACCTCTTCAAAGCTCAGCCGCTGACTTCGGTTTCTCTTCCAGTCCCATTTAACCGCCCCGCCACACGGTTTGCACTCTGGGCCACCACCTCCCTCCAAAGCATGGTGCAAATTGGAGTGGGGTGGCTGCAGCAGCAGCTTGCCCAGTGCGTTCTCTCACACCTCTGCTGTGCCTTTGAATTGCTTTTAGGTTTTGTGTTTTCTGAAATTTGTGTAAAGTATCAAGAAAAGTGTCTATGTTCTTCAGTGAACGATCCAAACCCTGTAACCATGCTGCATTTTTCACACTGTCCGTTTAAGCCTTTCATAAAAATGATAGCTTAGCTTGCATTTAGACTGAAAGGCTGCATGGATTTAGTCATTCGTAATTACTCGGGACGTGACATTACACGTTTGTTAATGCAAAAAGCACATGCTCCAGCTAGGGAAAAAACACTCAGTTTCTTTATAAAATGTCAATTAACCAGAATATAGAATCGCTATTGATGCAAGTGCTAAATAACTAAGAGCTCTTAACAAAGGACAGGGTACATTTCCTTGCTATATTTTGCTCATTTCTTCCTTCCAGGAATGAAACCTATCTTGTCACACACCTGAAATTTAAAATATAATAATTCCATTTAGGAAGTAAATCCAAGTTCCAAAAGAAATCATTTTTCATTATCAGAGCTCATTCTCTACACTGCAGTCATAACTGCTACAAGAGCTTTTCTCCAAACTGTTCCTCATTGTGTCTGCTGCTTTTAGAGCCTGAGAAGCACAGGGTATGTAGCAGACATACATTTCAGTATCTTCCACCTAACAGAAACCTTCAGTCCTAGTTTTAATACTGCCAAATTTTAACAAAACCATATATCAGCTTTCATTCATAATATTTCCGGTGTGAAATCATGCAAGATACGAAAGAAATGGTAAATAGGAAATGAAATTGCTGCTTCTTATCCGCATTTTTTTTTCCCTTGATCCAGCTCCTTGAAAGAATTGTTCAGGATCAATATTAATCATGGGGTGGCACTGGCTCTGCTGAGTTTCACTCCTCCCTGCTCCCGAGCCTCTCAAGTTGAGGCAGGTAGGTGGAAAGTGGAGCACAGCTGGTATGTGGCAACAAGCTAGTTCGCAAGGCCTGCCTGCTACTTCTTGTACTACTCCATCACCTGTGATTAACAGGCATTTCAGTAGTAAAATGCACGTGCTCTCATTAATCCTGCCCTCAAAAGGAACAAACCCTTATTAGCTGTTCTGCAGTTTTCCTTCCTACGTTAAAATGCACATGGCGCAGCCAAGGGGGAGAAAATGGCGACTTGCATGCACCAAGGCTGCAGGCACCTGGAGGCAACCGGCCTCAGCGGGGCCGATCTCCCTGAAAATAAGACCCACCCTGCCCTGTTGCATCCCGCAGCAGCGATGAGCTCCACACACTGGTGTGGAAGTGACTCCTCACGTGCATTTCACCGGCTCACAGCTTCCCTCTGGTTCCGCAAGGGCACGCGGGTGATCGGGAGCTTCACGCCCAGCCCGCAGCAGCCGCTGCGGTGTCACTTTCTGTTGGGAAGGGGGAGGATCAGCATCAGCAACCCCTGGTTCTATCATTTATAAACATGCAGATGTGGATTATTAAAGATTAATGCATTTTGGGATTGGTGTCGGCATTCCGTTTGTCTCATGCCGAAACCAATTCTGTTCTTCATTAGTCAACGACAACCCACATCACCCTGTTGTGGAAGAAAAATCAAAGGTGCAACTGTGAATTGAGAATAAGTGATGAAACTGATTACTAAGAAACTTAACGGCTGTAATCAATCAACACATCACAATAATTTGAGCCCACTGTTATCTGGAGACGGGGAGCAAACAGGAAAGCTTGCCGTCACAGTTGGTGTTTTTTGTTTGCCCTCTGAAAGCTCACTTGGCAACTCGGCCTCCTCATCTACCTGCAGAGCGTGGCTGTCAAGGAGCCATTCAAACTTCTGCAGCCCAACCCGCATAAACTCTCAGTCCCTGAGGAAGAGTAAGGATATCTTGATTCTCATAAATTTTTTCAAATACTATCTGGAATAGTGGAAATGTTCTTTTTGAGGCTAAATGTCTGTTTTCTAGCTGGCCTAGAATTAACTCAAGCTGCCTTTGCAGCTGCTCAGGTTCCTTCTCTAACGAGGGCCGTACCACGCACCAGTCCAGGCAGTCCTGACACTGACTACGTGGTATGACGGCTGCTCTAAATACCTCTGATGGCAGTGATACACTGTCCACATGAACCCCGAAATCTCTGACAGCCCACCCCATCCCAGGACAGACCACTCACTGCATTATGCTGTATTTTATCTGGGTGTAACAACCATCTGTGAACACCAACAACACGTACCAATGGAAACACGAGAGACCTTTCCCACTCACTCCATCACTGCTTAACGCTGCAGGGGGTGAGGGAGTGAAAGACAACCTGTTGAGTTGTGACAATACTCAAAAAGAAATATATGTACAGGTCAATGGTTAAATGTAAACAATAACAGACCAATGAAGGCCTTAAAGTGTACATCGAAAGCTAAAAACAAATATACCTGTCAAATCCTGGTGGCTGTGGTAAGCATGTTGAATTTTGCTGTTCAAACCAGAGCATATGCATGATTATGCAATGGTATTAATTGCATTTCAACAGCTGCCTTACTCGAGGTGGGTGTGCAGGAGCACAGGGCAGCCAGTCACGGAGCTGCAGGAGGCGGCCTGCCCCACGCCTCTCGGTGCTGCAGTGGCCAGGGTGGGGAAAACAGCCCCGACAGGGAGACGGGGAGGCAAACAGTGCATGGGACATAGCACGGCCATGGGATGCGTGTGCCTCTGGGGCGCGTTTGTGTGAAGGGTTTGTAGTGTGCCGATGAACCTCTGTGCCATGCCCCATGGACCCTGCAGGATGGTCAGTCGATGGGGCTTCGTTCATCACCACTGTCTCACACAGCAATTAAAAGCCAACGTTGAATGTCTGACTGTGAAACATAAACCAGATATTAAGCAAGTGAAAACGTTACAAACTGAAAAACAAAAACTACCCCTGAAACTCATCGCCCAGGGCATGCGGTTTGGTGATATTTTTCATTTGTTGTTTTTCTATCTGAAGCTTAAGTCGGAGATGATGAAAAACAGCAGGTTGGTGGTTCTGGAATATGAAACCCTCTGTCGTAAGGAAAATACAACAGGAGGAACTCGAACAGCATGTCTCTGTCTCATTTCATTTCCACCACCTGTTCTGGGAAGAGCACCTCTGCAGAGGGGGCCTTCTCCCTCCCCAATCGCTGCGGCCAGGCTGTGATAACAGAGCTCTCCCCAAGAAACCCAGCTGAGATTTTTGTTTGCTTACTTCATGGTGCCTTGGGACAGCAGACTGTTAGTGGTGACCCAGGCTGGATTCTAATAGGTGGCACAGGTTAATGCTCCATACCCTAGAATGAATGCCTCCAGCCAGAGCGCCTACAATTTGCCTATTTTACCTCCTCTTCAAATGAAGAAGAACTCTAAATGCTGTTCAAACCCTTCAAAAGAAAGGCGTTTAAATGACTGTTATGTGAAACATTCATGTACTTTGTTCGTAAGCATTCTAGATTTGTGAAACTGCTGAATAGATATTTTGTGCACTAGCAGTGATTAAGAACACAGCTACGTCAATGGCATTTTGTGTTTTGTGTTTTTTCTGCTCTGGATGCCAATGAACAGCATGCATCTTCCTTGCAACAAGCTGTTGCAAGGTTCTTGCCTCCGGAGAAGCCAAGGGGGAAAATATTGATATATGTGTTAAAATAATCTTTCTAGACAGGGGGACCATGTCCATTTTAAGAGCATATAATCCTCTTCTGTGTTTTGCAGTTACGTTAAGGGATCTGTAAAACTTGAAGAATAGAGCATTACAAATTCACTTTCCTTCCATGTTTGAAAAGGGTCCACGCTGTATAATATACCAGTAGTGGTGGTCAGTGGAGCAAGCATGTGGAACAGCTCCATGCCAAGTAAAAGATTTTTCCAAATTCTCGTTTAAAGCAAAATCAGTCTGATGAGCTTGTCTTGCTGCCATTTCTGCAAACAGTACCATTACAAGGCTTCTCCTTTATACAGCGTGAAATAAACCACTGCCCCATTCCCATTTTTGCACTAAAAGGTCCTTTCAGACGATGATAGATTAAACATTACTCATTTTTTTTCCTCTCTCACTATTTACCTCATTAGTCTATCCACACACTGACTAACAGGCACACTGAAGCAAGAATTCCCGTTACAGCACTCACTCCCTGGGCACCCCAGTCCCCTTCTGCTCCTTTTTTTCCTGTAGTGCTATCACAATTCTGACCACTTTAGGAAGGGAAGAGCCATGGTTTGCACAGAGCAGAGCTGATCACTGAATGGAACACACCCACTGCCTTAGGTAATTATTGGAATTCAGAATCTGGGGTACTTTAAATCGGAGGAGCGTGCTGACCACTGGTCAGCAGAAATCAAGATGATTGACAAGAGCATTCCTAAGTGAGAGTATCCACACATGGAATTGTTCCTGAAAATTCAAACTCTGGCTGTATTCAGGGTCCTCTGTGAAAGAAGACATCAATATAATTGCAATAACAAAAACTACAGTGCAGTGGATGCTTAACAGAGTGAAAATAAGCTTGTTTGTTCAGAAAGTGAATGCAAAATGTATTAAAAGTGCACATCAAAATACTGACCTCTGTAAAAAAAAAAACAACCTTTTACATATTTCTCAAGACAGCATTTGCCATTTGTTATTACTATAGCACACTCTTATTTTCTACACAAATAAAAATTGTTGTGGAGGTTTTAAAGAAATATAATCTATTAACTCATACAAAATCTGCTCGTCCATCATGTGTTAAGGGATCCCTGGCCTATCAGCAATCTTCCACACAACTCTTCATATTAAAATTTTTTGCTGCTTGCACCGCAAGGGAGAAAGAGCTGACAAAAGCCTTTGGCCAGTGAGATCAAATTTGGGGATGTGGGAGGAAGAAAAAGCGGAGTTTAGCTTATTTACATTTTTGCTTTGTTGGTAAATGGGAAAGGTTGGGGCAGGAGGCAAAAAAAAAACAAAAAAAAACCATTGAAATTAAAATCCACTAGATCTTCTGGCAACTGCAGTGCATTTTGATGACGTGCTGTGTCAGCTTCCACTAATGGTTTGGGGTTGAATCAGGCACAGTTCAAGACCTAAACCATCACAGGGCACTGCATCTCATTTTTTGGAAGAATATGTACCCTAATTACAAGGATGGCTACAAAATAAAGAGATCAGGGATTCTGGCAAAGCAGAATAGCGATCCACTTAACACGACATCAGAATGCCATTTTACATCTTCAAAAATTGTAAAAGAGTACAATTTTAGTTCTGAAAAAAAAGTGCATCTGAAAGAGAAGTGTTAACCATTTTGAGATAAAGCCCTCTTTTGAAACAAATCAGGCCCAAGTTGTTTTTCTGCTCTTAGGGGTTAATCTCCCTGATCTATTCCAGTAACGTGAATGGAGACAAAGGCTGCATATGTGTGCCGCTTACCGCACGGAATATCAGTCCAGTATTTCAAAGAGCACAGGAAGGAAATGCCCACTGAGCTAGGGATGTGCCAATGCCAGTGTTGCCTGTGCCAGTCCATTCCCCTGAAATTCACAATTTGTGATAGAAAGCAATATGGGAAGGCAGATTTGCAGTGGGATGGGGAAGAGGCTTAAACAGGCAGTGGAAGCGAACCAGCCGTTTGGGAGGCTGAGCAGGGGGCTGTCTGTTTGCCTGCCCTTTTGATGTTAAATTAGTCGTCAATTTTGTTGCAGTGAAGGAGGCATCAGGAAAAGGATGCTTCTCTTCCAGTAAACCCTGGGAAAGCAACACCTTTATTTTAACGGCCTTCCCACCAAGAACCCCCCGCAACATTTTGGCTTTCCCTAGCCGCAGCTATCAGCAACACAACAGCTGCTCATTTTACAATGACTTGCTGGAGAGAGAATGATTGAAAGAGCCAATCTATGTCACATGGAGAAGCTGTGGCACAACATTGCAGGAGGTAATAGGAGAGGAATGAGGTCAGAACAAACAAGGGTAGGGTGAGAAGGGAGAGGAAAATAGGAGCAAACAAAATTATTAAAGGAGAGACGCTAGACTACACAATGTGTGTTTAAAAACAGCCACAACCTGAACGCTGCAAGCAGCCAGAGACGTGCAAACAAGCTCTGTATTACTTTTTTCCAGTGTCTTGTGAATACGGCAGATGAAAAAACCTACAGAATCCCAGTAATGAAGCACAATGGTGGGGATGCAGTAGGTGAATGGGGAGCATGACGAGCACAGTGCAGTTCACATGGCCTGGAAACTCGAGCACCCAGCAGCATCCCACTAGCCACAGGGTTTTAATAGCACTTCTACTCATTTTGTTTTGCAGCTTTATTGTTGAAGCAACAGCAGCAGCAGAGCTAATGCAGCGGCCTGCTTTTCCTCAGAAGAGAGCAGTGCATTAGCTCACACCTGAGAGCTCACCTTTATCAGAACAGCCATAGAGAGAGGGAGCTTGCCCAGGCCAGGGAATCAGTGGCAGGCAGTTTTGGTTTAGTGCCATTCATAAGAATGCTTCCTGAGTAAGAGGTGCTTTGTGCGACCACAACAGACTAGAAAATTTACATTCAAAAGGATGACATGGTTGGTATGAAAAGCTAATACTTTTCATCAGGTCAGCCACAGAAACTAGCTTTTGGGCTCGGCTGAAGTGAAGTGACTTTGACTCTGAGCTTTCAGCCCACACCCCTTCTATTTTTACCCCAAAGGAATTCACTGGTCTGAGAAAAGTTGTTATTTCTCCCTACAAACTGTCCTGCTCACATCCTTATCTGTCATGGTTGCAGTAAAGGTATTTTCAACTTCACAACACTCTTCTCCTACTGAACAATCAGGCTGCTAAAATATCAATCAATTTATTTGCCCAAATCTGACTGTTTAGAGATATTCAAAACTGAATCAAGCTGAGAGTTTTCCAGGAAATCAGAACTTTAGTTTACAAACAGAGGTCAAGACTTCCTGCAAAGCCACCAAATCGGGGCTTGACTGTAAAGTGCAAGGATTAGCTCAGACTGGGGGATCAGTGACCTCTCTGGCTAGGCAGACTATCTGACTTCACTCAACAACAGGGAAGGGCTTCTGTGCCACGTCAGGGGAGATGCGCTGCAAGCACCAGGTCCCCGTCTTGCCTGTAGTGCAGAAGGCTCCTATCCTGCCACTCTTTCTGCTGCTCCTGCCCCACCTGAGCACATGCTGCCAGCCAGAGTGGCTGGGGGGGCGAGAAACGACTGCAGGGATGCATGCAGCATCAGGGCTTGACACACCCATTTTGGATGCAACCTGCATGTGTGCACTGAGCTTAGTCCCTTTCGCTTATCTAGCTTGACTGCTGTATGCAGAATGGGCACGTACATTTCCCTTGTATAACCTCTGTGTTGAATACCAAAACACACACTGCTCACTACATCTTAACTTGCATTTGGTCTACAGTGCATCTAATGAAAAGACATTGCTATTTTTGTTTCTTTTAACTGAGCTCCATGCTGATTTTTTGTGCTTTTGTCTGCAGCTGATGTCACCTCAGAGACACCTTGCGCTGTCCAACTCTTGGAGATTTCTCTAGCGTTCTAAATGTCAGAAAACAGTAAAAAATTGGAGCATCAGAAAAACTCATCTGAAATAACAAACATTGCTTTTTATTTCTTCTAGGTACCTTAAAAGATTTTCACAAATTTCTGATGGCACGTGGATGATCTTGTGTCAATTCTACGTGGCACAACATGTTCCTGTCATTTAAAATGCTACCAGTGGCGCTGAATTCCTGGTAATGTGCTGATTGCTGCACATGTTAATTAAAATGCAATAAGAAATTTTGCACTCACGCCCCAAATTCCATTTTCACAACTCGGAGTTGGAAAATCTCTGCCTCACAATAAGGGTCTTAAGCCACCATTACAACTTCAAGAGCCAAAGACAACAAAAATACACAGTAAAAATAAAAAAAAGTGACCTTGTAAATAATACAGAGGAATATGTGACAGATAGATGATAATGAACCAAGCACAAAAATTAGGATTAGTTGTTTGAACTGGGCCATGAAAAAGATAGCTAACAAATACACATACGGAGTCAAGTTCAGAATTCTGAGGGCTTGGTAGCTGAAATTATCCCTGCTTTATTTATGCTTTTTTTTTTTTTTTTTTTTTTAAGAGAAAAAGACCCTGAAAATGCAGGATTCTCCTAAAATAATGGGTTAGCACTTCAGAAGTGATCTCTTTCAATAGTTATAAACCTTTTTTATTAATTTTATTTGTCAGAACAAACTTACCTGGAATACTTGCTGGAGAAATGGGACCAGACCTTGACTGGTTGCTTCCAACAGGAGAGCCCACAGGGGAAGGCGACGGGCCCCCAGGGATGCCAGAGAGATGTGGAGAAGCATGAGGGGAGAATGGAGACTGTGCAGGGTTGCTCTGCTCCCCTTGGCTGCTTGTAGAGCCCGATGCACTGACAGCTGAGCTCAGCGTTGCTTCAGTTCCAGTCGGCAAGTCATCAATGGATCCAGACAGATCCTGAGGAAAAAGGAAGAATGCTGTGAGAACTAACACACAAGCCACAGGACATGAGAACTGGCATGGTGACGAGGTCCATTTGTTTGCTCATTACACCAGACAACTAAGAGGTTTTCTTTACTGCTGGCTCACGCAGTTAAATGATGGCAGAAAATGCGGACAGTATGTATAATTCTCCACTTAGTCTCTAATTCTTTTGAGAAAAAGAACAAGCAAGGGTAACAAATGGATTGGAACTAAATTCCCTCAACATTGAATTTCACCTTTTCCATCTGGATTAAGCTTTCAAAATTAATCCCACAATTTCTGCCTGAGCATACTAAAGCTAGTAAAAATGATGTACCAGTTTCACTTCCACACAGTATTTCATGTTTGGGTTTGTTCCCGTTAGAACAACAGCTTATTCGCTTCACTCTTCAAACCATCGTCAAAATGACAGAAGAAAGGTATAAAATACGCAGCCCTCGTAATAATCGCATTCAGCTCCTTCACCTTGCAGAGAGGGACAGAGCCAAGGCCCTGCCCTCAGCAGCAATCTGGGACCACTGGCCACCTAGGAGTAGGGAAGGCTGCTTCTGAATTTCTATCTAACACCAGTTTGACCAGCATCCATTTCATAGTTTCTCTTCAACTTTGAGTACACTGCAACACAGCTGCTATATTTCACTTCAGAACTGCTGCATTTTCAATATTTTCAATGAGCAATTTCCTCCACTGGTCAAAGCACATCCAAATTCTAGCTACAAGTAGCGGCGCATGTTCCCTAAAGCTATAGTTACACTGATCTTTGGATCTTTGGGTGTAGTTTGGTTTTAAATCATCCTAAGATCAGATACGAAAAGCCAAGAATGTTGAAAGGGCAAGTGTGTGCCCCTTAACCTCCAGAAAAAATGTTCATCCCTAAGCAAGTCATGCTAACAGAAAAGCACAAAGATAGCTGTGCTTCCGCCACCCTGCAAGACACAAGTTAAGGAGCACACTGCTATTTGTATTAGTGAATTAAGGAAGGGAGCTATTTCACATATAAAACAAGTCAGGAAATGACCCTTGGGGCTTCAAATAATTGGGATGACACAGAGCATGTTACTCTGGCTGACAGTGATTTCATTTGTCTGACTCGTGCAAGTGGTTCCACGGCAGGCAAGGGGGCAGGCATCTGAGGAGCACAGAGACAGCTGGGCTTTGACTGGGCAAAGAGCTCAAGAAGCAAGGAATCACTGCTGTCTAATTTTCATAACAAAAATAAAGTTATTTTTAGAGGTTAGAGAACTTGGACAAAATTCAAAGTGCTGTATTCAGAGTAGGAGTGCTGCCTGATCTCCATCACAAGAGGCTCACAGCTAGCCTCCCCTAACAGACAGTCAGTCTTCCAAGGCAAGGAAATAGTAGGATTAGCAGTTTAAGCTCCAGTAACACTCATAAAAAGCCACCTAGAATGCTGTGTGCTATTGTATCCTCCTTGTACATAAAGGTGTACACAAACACAGCCGGCACAAGTCAGCTCTCTGCAGGACACCTCACAGACCCTATTCCCAATGCGCATCAGACACAACACTCTGCGCACAACTCTCGCCACAGGTTAATTTTGCTTTTTCTGACAAGCACAAAATTGTGTTTGTATTTCATTAGGCGTACGGAAAACAAAGACTGAAGTTTTCAGACTTGATTTATGCGTGAACTCTGCACTCACTTGCGAGTAGAGTTCCAAGTCCCTACAAATGGAAATTTAATCGTGGTGCTGGCAATAAACTATTTTCATTGTTTCTTTTCCTCAACTATTAACTGTACAAAATGTAAACAAGAAATAACACTGCTGGATACTGCACAGAGTATGGCCAGAGATTTCCACAGCAGAACGTATCTGACAAACAGGTAAGCAATTACTGCTTTTCCATACATCATACGGCATTCTTCTGAGCGGAATCAAATCGCTGCTGTCGTAACGCGTAACAAATGCTGCAGGAAGTGCTGATAAAACAAATGCTGCTGAAAAGCATGTAATAACCCCCCCAAAGCCAAATGCAGCAAAGACAAAACGAATACAAATTTTGCGTAAAAAAAGTAGATAGGCACCCAGCTGATAAAAGATATAGAAAACACATGGCTTTGTGTTTAGAATAACGAGCTTTTTAACTGGTGTTTGGATTAAAGCTTCCATTTGTTTCGGTAAGCCGCAAAGTACTTGAAAAACAAACAAACCCAAACAAGGAAAACCCATGAAGCAGTCAGTAACGTTGGTGAAGAAATTATCTGTTGTTCAGAGATCAAGGCAGAGCTTGACAGTTCCCCCCAGCATCTCCCTGGCTTGCTGAGTGTGCAGGAGGAAGAAGGCAGGGACAAGAAACAAGTTCATTTTCCCATCAGGTCGCATTATGACTTCTCATTTCGCTAATCTCCCGTGGGGGTGGAGTGACTGACACGTCCCAGGCATTTCCTCAAGTGCATGCCTTCAAGGGATTTCCTCACCAACCTGATGCAACCCATTCATAAAAGCAGAAAAGAAAGGAAGAGGGAAGCCCACAGGACGCCAGCCTATTCAGAGTGCGGAGCTCTGCCACCCCCCCGCCACGAGCACGGGCCCGTTGTGCCGCATGCAGGGGGACGTCCCGCCACGGCTGGGCAGCGCACGCCAGCGTGGGCCGTCCATCCAGCTCCTCTGCCGGGCTGGCAGCACAGCAGCAGCACGGATCGCATCAGCCGTGACAGCTGACGACGCGGCTGCGCCCAGGACCGCACGAAGCCCGCTGCCCATATGGGTGCAGGGGCTGCGCTGCACAGCCCTTCCTTCGCTCTGCCTGGGCTAAATGAGAACCATCAGCCGCTCCCTGCAGGGTGGTTTGCGAGCCATTACTGTGTATTTTTCACTAAGGTACACTTTGTGGCCTTACTTAGTCTTTTAAGGTAGAAAGTAGGAGTAGGTGAGCAACTGGGAAACTTCCAGCTTACAAAGGCTTTAGAAACACCTCTGTTACCCACAAAAGCTAATTGGGAAATTAAACAGGAGAAGAAGAAAGACTTTATGTGAAGCACCCAGACCGAAAGAGCAGAAGTTGGCTTACGGCTCTCCTATTATCAGTTTTTTAATGGCTGCTTTTTCTTCAGCGTAGCACAACAGTGATGAAGCCACGCAATCTCCACATCCCAAACATTTGTTTAGATAGAAGGCATTGCACACGCACACATCGTATGCATAAATTCTATGGATACCCTTGTCTTTACTTAGCACATCCATATGTAAAGCTATTAAAAAGCCTGCTAATAAGAGAAATTCACAGCGGTTTAAGCATACAGCCTAGTTAACAAAGAAGCGCTGTAACTAATACTCCTCTAGAGGACAATTTAGTCAGCAGGGCACCTACTCTATTCTTCTTTTATAAGTACTATCAGATCTATGATGCCTGTAAAGAACAGAGAGACCTTACTTACTGCATCTCATTCAAACCAAGGCACCTTCAAGCTACAGTGCCCCCATTTATCTTGTTGGAAAGTTGGCAGGTTAGGTAATTGCAGGGATTCTTTTAAGGGGCTGAAGTCCCCACACCCTAAGGCATGTCTTAAATTTTGCCTCTTTTCAGAGGTTTTATCTGGAAAGCACTCATTTCTTTGAGTAAAATGTAGTGAGTCTACAATTAGCAGAAACCTCATGTTATACAGACCTGTTTCTTGTGGAATAATCTTACTGCTCTTGCCTATGCTATTGATGTGACTGTATTTTCAAATATGACAGCAAATCTAAGGAAAAACAGAGGACACATTTTTTTTCCCCATCCTGTCACAAACCCATATCGAAATTCTGTATTCTCTGTCAGCTTCATGCTCTCTGTTATTCAGGACATTGCAACCAGCTTTCAAAGTTCATTTCTGGGTAATACTTTGATTATAGACGGAAATGTCTCTGCGCAGGATTTCTCTCTTCCAGCTAACTGTTTTATCTCTGACTACCTTCACTTCTAGCCTCATCTTCCACCCATGCACAACCTTTACTCTTGTCCCCGTGACAAGTACAAGTGCTAAAATGAACGGGATCACATTGTGCTCAGGATTATAATGCTATGCCTTCCTGGTGGCGTGATCTTATCGGACTGACGAGAGCCACTCTCGGAAAAGCACACCAATTTACCGCTGCAAAACAGCCAGCAAGGGGCAGGAGGAAGTTAACTGCACAGAGTCACGAAACCCAAAGTTACTCACATAGAGCACAAGAAAAAACACAGACACTCATATACAATAGTATACAATAACAATACAATACAATACAATACAATACAATACAATAACTTACTCAGGGAATCCTCCGAGAGCCAACAGACAGCAAAGAGGAGACTCCAGTGACTTGGTAACAACACCACGATTTTACACAGAGTGTGGCAGCACTGGAGCACTCACTGTGGAGCGAAAATTTACACTGCAAACACTTCATGCAGCTGCTGGTTTTGCTCAAGGGTGTCCCAGCAGCCATAAAACATAAACAAGACTTTACTGAAGGAATCCCTTGCTAAATATCTACGGCTGAAAAATGATGAGCACCGTTAAACAGAGAAGTGTACAACAGGTCCAGCGGATACCCACCACCTTGCTAAATAAGGTCCTACGCTGCTAAACAACAGCTGCATTCACTGTCAGGTTGCTGTGGTTTGGGGATCTCTCAAAAGGTTTCTGCACGGCGTACGGACCTGGGAGTTAGCTGAACTTCCCAGCTATCGCCTACCAGTCTCTTTATACCCGGAGAGCAGGAGGAAAGCAGAGGCAGTGTTGTTAGGACAGTACTACTCACAAGACAGAATCCTGCAGGAAATATCCATCTCCTCAACACCAATCACCACTTTGGAAGTGAAATTATATATACACACAAACATATTTCACACATAAGTATGTAAATACACATTCAAGCAGACATCCACTCTGCCATTGTTTCGGAATCGTGGGGGATTATGAACAATACGCTCTGTAATTGAGATTAACTTTGAACAAATGATTTGGCTGACAAACACACACCCGCACACAAAGAAAAAACCCACAATAGCTCTGTTTAAATTTCAAGATATTTGTAAGACCTCTTTTCATCACAAAGCAGCCAATAATAGCATGTTTCAGAAGCCTTCCAAAGGCCCTGCTGGTCACATTGTGTCGGCAGCAGAGAGCTAACAGCCTCCACTTCCCCAGCCACTGGGAGATGCAGGCACCGGAGCGCAGGAAACCCCTTCGTGCTCAGCAGCCCCCAGGCGCCCTCCTCGCAGACCAGGATGTGACAGACCTCAGCCACGTGTGTGTTGTAAGGGGTCCTATCAGCATCAAACACCTCCCCTGAGAAGTTACACAGGGAAGTCCCCCAGGATGCAAACCCTTTTTCCCAAAAGCCCTATATTCACTTAAGCAACTGAGAAAAAGTATAAGCAAATAATGCAGTGTTCGTGCTCTGCCTTCTTCTGTCTTGTCAATCTGTGGGATTCTGGAATCACATCAGTATTCTAGAAATTATCTACCAAAAAAAAAAAAAAAAACCCAAAAAAAACCAACCTGGAAAACCTGATTCAAGTCACAGCTTCCTAATCACTTTGCTAATCACTAAGCAAATGACTGCTTTGGACAGTTTGTACTTCTCATTTGGATATGAAATTAATTTCCAGTTTTAAAAAATCTGATTAAAACTGCACAGAAAACCTTGTTTCTAAGGAAAGTGTTAGTCCTAATGATTTCCAAAAGTACATTAATTTTTTAGGAATTAATACAAGCATAACACTGCGTATATTCAGGACAAAGATTATGTTTGTGTATTTTAAATTATTTTAAACTATATTGATAATTTCTCTCCATTTTTTTAGATGACACAACCGGTTTATATCCTTGTGGTTCCTGCAAATCCAAATCCATACGAACTGATCAACTACCACATCACAGGAATCTAACCAGACTGTGGTCACTCCACATCCCACAGACAGAAGACCAGAAGTTGCAAACACAGATACAGTCACACTCCTGTGCTTGCCCTGTTCCATGATGGGACCCCACTTGCTGTACAGACAAGAGCTTCACAGCAGAAACAGCTTAGGGCAATCAGAAATCCAAACTGACACAGTAGCCTCAAAAAACACACGAAAACACCCACAGCTCCGCACCTCGCTGACAGCGCTGAGTGCCAGTCATTGCGTGGCCTATAGTTCCCTGACAGTTAATGGGAAGGGGACTCCCTGGTCTCCAGCTGCATCGAGAAATCTCCTAATGGCATAAAAAAGTTGATTTTACAAACATCCACTCCCTTACGTGAAACAATAAATGCTAATGACCCGTGTGCTGCTGGAGCAAACTGACAAAGTCTAGCAAGGACTGCAAACAGGTAAGATGCAGTGCTTGTCTGGCAACAATACTTTTTTATATCGGAAGTAAACAGTAAATCTCCAGAACAGGAAAACAATAACACTGCATCTCTCAGGATACAAGCTTTACTGTTTATCTCTGAAGCAGAATGCTTAGCACGTAGAATTTCTGGGAATAAAATTTAAAAACAAAAAGCCAGGAACCCTTAGGAGCCATTTGTTTCCTCAGTATTACAGCAAAGAAAAATTCTCAGCCAACGACTCTTGCAGCTACAGCAAATAAATTATCAACATTTAAAACAACCAAATCAATGGCAAACACACCAAATGGCCCCCAAGTCTAAGAAAGAAAAGTTGCGTTTGCATAATAGCAACGTAATAAAATCTAGTCATACTCATACCGCTACTCATTTGGTTTCCTCAGTGTCAACATTAAGCATAACACAAACATGACACCCCTTCTATTAAAGCTATGTTTTTTTCATTTAAAGAGCAACGAGGTAAGACATAAGAACTTCCTTCTTTTGCACCTCTGGACTACAGCCATTTTCTAGACCATGTACTGCTCCTCCGCGAGGCCACACCGCCTCGCACAGCTCAGTGTACCTTCCTCTCTACTACTGCCGTTTACTACTGAGTCACAACACACCTATCCTGCAATTAAAAGTTAATGCCTTTCCACACGCGCTTCTCAGATTACCCCATACTGCATTCGGTAGGCATCAGCCAGGCTGTTAAAAAAAGCTTGGACCCACAGTACTATTTGATTCGGAGACCACAGTTGAGCAAACAGAAAAAGTGTTGGCTGAACAACTGCCCGCTCATCACTGAAAACAGATCTTTTCATCCCACAGTGAAGCAGGCAAGCTGATAACAAGTGAGCTGATAACAAGTGAGCTGTTCTGATAGCCCTAAGCTGTGTATGGACCACAAGAAAGGGCCAAAGCAACTGATAAACATGTACACCCAAGGTTTAAACGCTTGCCTTTTCTTTGGCATGTTAATGCCCTATGTAGGAGTCATGGTTTGGTAAAGAAGGTGTCCCAGCAGATTAGAGTGGGAATAAACATCTACCAAGCTCTGTTTTTCATGAGCTTAGGGATTGTGCAGGCATCATATTGTGCCTCTTTTCTCTCTGCCCCACAAATCTGTGTAAGCAAATTGCACAATTACATGTGATGGTAAATGAGCCACAGACACATCCTAAAACTTCAGAATCACAGGTGCTCCATTAACCTTCCGTCTCTTCCTCTTGAATCACATGCTGAAAGCAGGAGAAAAATGTATATGCCAAGAACACTGGTAAATGTTAGGAATGCCTGTTTTTTAAGAGATTGAGTAAGGAGACTTGCCTCGGAGAACAGCATTAGTTAACAAAGCCTTCTTTAACAGAACTGGATATGCTGTGTTATACTGGGGGACCAGGCAGAAATGACTGCCACAATGTTTGCTGCAATAAATTCAGCTAAATTTGCCACTCAGACTCATTCTCTCAGAGTCGCACAGGACTCTCTCATCCCTCTCCTTCTTGGGCTTTCTTTTGTTTTTCTGAACCTAGCACAACTCCAGCGGTGCGCAGTCCAGCACCCAGTAACGCGCAGACTAACGGGGCTCTGATCATTCTGACTCTGCTTTGCTTTGCCTACACCCACATGTACACAAACTGCTTACTCCTTTCTGAGGTTTATGGGCCCTGGCAGCAAAATCAAATGATTACGCTTCAGGAGCTGTTCACTCACCCCTCCTACCTTTTCATTTCCAAGTAACCTGGGAAAAGGATGGGAAATGAAATCCAAGGCAGTAATAAAGCAGAAAATAAACTTTCAGCTCTTCTCTCACACACGCTAGCTAGAACCAGATTCCCTAATCACCCCAGATTCTGGAGTTCACATCTCCTCACAGCAATTCAGTACTGGCTGGGCACTCTATTGTGCACAATAATTGAGCTGCAAGGGAACATGATATTTTGAGATGATACGGTTTTAACAGACTTGGGTAGAACTTACGTTTCAGAAACCTCTGTATAAATTTCAAAAGGCTTTTGAAATCTTAGAAAGGTGTCTCGGCCTCAGATTTCTTTTGAAATAGTACCTTGATTACACCAGTAGGGAAGGATAACCTATACTGCTTCCTTAAACTAAGCTTTAAGAAAAAAATTTTCTATGGCCGGTACCCTCCCCTGCCTCCTGCTCGGCCTGCTCTCCTAGCCATAGTTCACAAAGTGTTTTTGGGGTAGGAAGAGTTACCCTGAGGCTGAGATAACGACATCGTTGCCCTGATCTTTGAGTGCATTAAGCTAATCCTTATCCAGCAGGTTTGTAAGTTTAGGAGCACTCCTGAATTCCAACAAATGAGGAGAAAAATGGAAAGTCCCTACAGAAGCATTAAACCACACAGACTATGCAACCTAGAGGAAAAGCCACATACCAATTACTGCTGTTCTTTAATTACTAGATTATAGGAAGAAAAGACTTCCATGGTGAATTATGAAAGCAAGCTTTTTGTGACTTTTTAAGTGCCTCAGCACGCTTGAAAGTTGCAGCTTTTTCTCCTCATCATAGAAAATCCAGGGGGGCCAAGATCTCCTAGATAAAGCTTTCAATGAAATTGTTCCTCCAGAACTCTCCTTAGCTTGCGGGAGGAGGTTGGTATTACCCTGAACTACCAATGCAATGCAACGCTCATTCACACGCTATGGAAACACTCCAAGGAAGCAGGGGGAGGATGTGCAGTGTACAGCATCGGGCAGCGTGTGCCTGCTGCTCTGCGGACAGCCATGAGTGGACTGGACGCTTGCTGGAGCCGTATTGGGCAGCATTTCCTCACCTGCCCTGCCGTACCACGGTGCGTCACCCAGCCCTGGACCCGAGGTGCCAGCTGTCCTTCCCCAACACACCTGCCGGGCCATGAACCAGCTGTGGCTCCCTCCAGCAGGCACCACAGTGGCACCACAATGCCCACAACTGGAAGTCGCTGGCATGAAATACTTGTAGACAGAGTAACAGGGAACTTTTTCTTCCTCTCCAAGCCCTGTTCTAGCCTCACTGAATTTTGAGGGTGCTCACATATGGGAAATAACACGGCAGGTAATGTGTCAGAGAAAAAGTGGAAACAAAGGGCTGCATTGGAAGCTCCTCTGAAAAAGGGCCTGCAAGGACCTGGTAAGGCAGCAAGCATTTCCCTTCCTCTCCTGCTGTTGGTGTTCCCACTTGGAAACCCCCATGTAGCACAGAGCAGACCGCTGAACCACTGCTCTTGTCTGCAGCAGCAGCCTGGTTGTTGCAAGAGGAAGGAAAGAAAGACTTCAGCCTGGCAAGAACGTCAGGTGCAGCCCTACCTCTTGCTGATGCTCCAACTTTCAAATCTGCGTTGAGCAATATAGCACAGCTTAGGGAGCAGGGCTGAGAGGCCTCTGGGTGCACCCGTGTGACAGAAAGATGGGCAAAGAGCCAACCCGCATCAGGTCATGGTTTGAGGTGAGTATGGCCCGTAGTTTTGACACGTGGTTTGTTAGGTCATTGCTGCTTCGCTGCAATACTGCCTGAGCACTCATTCTAGTCCCCCATTCGTGTTCTTATATATCACAAAGATTACAGATAGGGGCATCATTTCTACACCGCTGTCCTTCTGTAAAAACAAAACAAGACACAACACTACCTACCTCATGACTTCTAAGATCTAATTGATGAACTATCAAAAGAAAGCTCATTCCATCTTCTGAGCTATTCAGCAGACAGACCACCACCACAAAAAGAGGGAAAAATCCAAATCAGTAAGTTGGGATCTTTACACAGTCCCAGAATAATTCTGAAGGGGCATGTCAGAATAAACAAATGTACAAAAGAAACAGTCTTATGAATTAAGTAAAGAAATAATAAAGAAAAAAACATGTAAAAATTTCAACAATCATGCCAATCTGTTAGGAGCTGTACCACTGCCAGTTAGTGGGCCTCAGGGCTCCGTAGGATTTCTCAGCACAGTGCCAAACTCCAGCAATATTGTTATGGTTAGAAAGGAATTTCTCACAAGAGCTAACAAAGGCAGAAGGTCATAAATAAACACAGCAGGATTGCCTTGTCAGTTCTCATTATTAGCGCTGCAGGCACTTGCTTTTCTATGGGCTGCTCACAGGTTCATTTAAGTGTAAGAGCTCCTCCTCAGAATTTCACATACTCATAAATAACGAAAACAGTTCTTAACTGATGAAAGAATAACACATCTAAGTTATTTTTTGTTTTATTGCTATCTTCCAGACACACAGAGACGCGAACGCATGAGCTTCCTATAGCCCCGCTGTCCATACACCCATGTGCGTGCTTCCCAAACTGAAAGCTCACGCACAGTTAACCCAGAACTGCAGCATCCTTTTACGCTGGCCTTCATTACACCACCCAGGCAACCGTCTGACTTCAGCCATAATGAACAAAAAGAACTTTCTTACTGTAATAATGGTCACCAGCATTACGTCTGGGCAGGAAATGAGGCTGAGCTCCCAAACTGATCCTGACGTGCATTATAAAACGAGGAGAGCACAGCTGTGTGATCATTACCGCAATTATAAAATGACATTTAGTGTTAAGTTTCTTTTGTTGCTGAATTTTAAAACAGAGAGCGGACGGTACCAGTAATTCTAGGGTTATGAACGTGCAAAGAAGGAAGCAAAAAGTTCATAATATTTCAAGTGCTAGTCCTTTATCTCCCATCTGAAGCTAACAAACAGCCAGGTGAAAGCATCTTACCATGCATATACATACCTGACTCTGTATATACATACCTATAGATACACAAATGAAAAGTGAGATTTGTGTAAAACTAGACATAAATTAAATAAACACTATAATGTACTGCATATTGATTTCAAGATGCATACTTAGAGCTTTTCAGAATATTACATTAAATTTAAGTGTCAGCAATGCTGTCTCTAGAATATTCTTTTTTCTATTTATGATGCTGGAATATAATTGCAAAGACTTGAAGAAAGCCCAAAGGTTTCCACAACCTTGGAAACAGCACTGTTAAGTAAACTAACAGGCCACACATAGGGCCCTTCTGCTCCAGGGTCACAGAGCAGGTAGCACGGGATGCCTGACAACAGGCAGTGCTCCGCTGGGTCACGGTCCTCTCCAGCACGGGAAGTGGTGGAGGACGTAACCACCCACCTGCGAACACCAAAACTCTGCTCCCTCTAGCACATGGTACCGAACACTAACGTATGCTTCATCTTCCCTGGACATACCCAAACAGCTGTGTCTATCTTTCAAGTGGGTGAAAACTTGACCAATATGACTCTTACTACCACCTGTGCAATCTCGAATCGTCATCTTTTAAAATAAATTGCATGGCTGACAAGCAGAAGACCTGATGCCTTGTAGACTTTCTGTGAGGAGCTCAGGAAAATCATTTTCCTTCCAGCTTGCTTTCTGGCCCACCGTCTCCTATCAAAGGAAGCCGGGCTGTTAGTACTGATGCGTTACAACGGAAAAGCCATGTTCAAAGAGCTGCTCCTCTCAGCTGTGCGGCCATTCATTACACACCATTCATCATCATAAACATCAAAAGCTGGAGCAGCTCCTGCAAGTGGAAATTCTCTGTATTTACTTTCACAGGCTGCTGGCCGGCTCTCCTTCTCCCCACCATGGCTCAGAGTGGGTCGGCACTTCGCGACCAGCCGCTTCGGGCCCACCCGAGTGGGGCAGGCCTTGCTCTCCCGCACGCTGCAGCCATTTTCCAAATTGCTTACCTTTTTCAACTGTCCTCCACCAGACACAATACTGGAGGTGTTACAAAAGCAGATTTCTTCTACACACCTGCAATTGTGTACTCTCAGCTCTAGTCTGCTGGAGAGGAGAGAGCTGCTGGAAGTGAAAGAAGCGGGAATAAAAGATAATTGATTCCAGCTGGTTATTTCTCGGCCTCCCTCTATCACCAAACAAGGTGCAGCCAGAGCACAGGATGCGCTGTAATCCCTTCTGCAAGGATGGAAACCGAGACATGTTTGTATTTACAGCGCCTTCTCTCCAAAGCTGCTCCCAGGTTCCCCGACTCTCCAGCACCTTCCTTCAGGCCCTCCAGCACCACCATGCTCCCAGTGCACAGCTCCCTGCGGTAGCTCTTGTGTGAGGGGGCCGGGCCCACAGCGCTGCGGGCTGCAGGCTATGGCCCGAGCACCCACCTAGCCATGGCCCGAGCACCCACAATGCCTCTCATTTGTTCAGGTTTCCTCTTCGCCTTCTTAATGACCAGTCGTCATAACTCCAAGCACCCTCCATGTAACAGAAGACAAATGTGTAATCCAAGGGGAGAAAAGCCCATAACAAACCATACTGAAATGCACCAGCCTTACCGAGGAGCCCCTTGCTGTGAGGACAGCCCCTGCTGGGAAGGCACATGGCATGGCCACATGGCCACGAGCGGCCACGTCTGAGCTGCACACCCCTCTGGTTGCGGGTCTCGAGCACGTGCGTCTCTGAGAGCAGGACAGCCCAATCAAAACAGTGCTTACATGTGTTCCCCCTTGACTGTTTTCCTCATCAATATTTTAAAAACATTTACCTGCCAGTCAGGTTGCAAGTAATTTATCTCCTCTGATCAAGACATGTTTACTCCTCTAGAAACATTCCTCTGTCACCGGTTTCAATACAAGAGCTGTGTTACAGCCCACTAACTCAAATGTGCAGCGGTGTAAATTCTTTCCTGCCTCACGAATTATTCCAGAAGGGAAGAATCCTGTACACAACAAGTCAGGGCGCAGCTTCAGCCCGCCAAGTCTGGAGCAGAAGCGCAGGACCTCTCCACCCGGAACGGCAGGCACACTAGGATGAGTTTCTCAGCAGCAGAGGGAAATTTCCCCTCTGCAGGAGCCACTGCAGGCAGGAACGCAGCGTGGGCTCTGCATCACCCTGCACAGCAGCTCGCGGCTGCGGAGGGAGTGCTTTGAAGTCACAGTGAAAAGAACTTCAGGTTTTACAGATTAATCTTTTTTTCTTTTTTTTTTTTTTTTTTCCAGTACAAATTGTTTTGCTGTTCAGTGGTTGTAGTCATATTTCAGTATGATGACATACAATTTTTTGACATCTTTGGTATTTTTAGCTTATTTTAAGTTCACCGCGCTTGGAATTTTTGGGTAATGGGAAGAAAAAAAAAAACACATTACAAGGGCTACAGATTTATAAATTAAAACATTAAAAACTTTATCATGTTAAATGTTTCATTTCATTGCTGCAGATGCGCTATTCTGGAGCTTTTTCTCTAGAAGCAGGAAATACTTATTTTGTACATTCTGAAAAACATCGTTTTACATTCCTGTTGAGCCTAAGAGTATGAAAAAAATAAGCAAAGAACTGTCGAGAAAGTGAAAAAAGAGCAGAAGTATATTTCTCATAAAAATTATGGAGGTATTTTCCTGTTACCAAATATCACTTGTTTTTTTTCCATCAAAGAAAACTGCAAGGACAGACTACAAAAGTGAACCAAATAAGAAATTATGAATGTGCCAGAAGATCACAAACAGCACATTAGTATCACAGCGTGGGCTCCTGTTGACTTCTCAGGAATTTAATTTTACTTTTTAAAGGGTGAAAAGAGGAGAGAAACTGAGAAGGTATCGCCAGACTAAGTCCATCCTGCCTACCTTAATTTTTAAGCTAAAAAACCCCCCGAGCTCTGTCCACGATCTGTATTGGTTTGTACCTGGCCACTTCAGCTGTCCCTGACACTTGACCTGCTTCTGAAAAGCAAGAAGTCCAATTTAAGCCAGCGGTCCTGTGGGGAGGTAATGGTTTGACCCTTGGTCCCTCCACCACAACCGTTCCAATTCTCTAATGATTTTCCTGCAGGGTTCATTTACCAGTTCTGGGTCAAAGACCAGCGCATCCACGAAGACAAGGGGCAGCACAAGCACTGCATGATGGATTTGAGAGTAAGTGCATTGTAAAGGAAACCTCCATCAATTAGGGGTGGCCTTTGAATTCAAAACAAAACGAAGCAAAGTGCAAATCATAATGTCTACTCTGTTCACTTCAGCAGCACACAGATACAAACGTTAGAGATTTATTTTAGCCTAGGTGCAGAACCAGCAATCATCCTAGGACAAACAGTCCCCTCTCATCCTCAGACGAGATGGCCTTTTTGTCACTTTCAGTAACTGGGACGTTGAAGCAATTCACTATTTGATTCCAAACGAGCTTTTGTTGTATCTGCGCTTCAGTATTACACACTCGGTGACTCTAACTGGAAATACTAAGACTTGCTATAACTAAGAAGTAAAAGATCCTACAGATGTCATTCCACTTCCACTTCTTTGAATTTGTCTTAATTTACCTTCACAGGGAAGAGCAGAATCATCAGTTACAAGTACTGCTTCTCCATCTACTCATTTCCAGGCACAGATTAAAGCAGATGTGGTTTCTTTTTCAGTGGTCCTCAACTGTGAAATTCACTATCCGCTTGTTTATAATGAAAGGTATGAAGAAGTAGATTTAGCAGCACAAAAGGAGATGCAGTAAGAGCACAGAAATCAGAACACTGAAGAAAGTCAAAGATGACCTGTGCTTGCTCCTAATGAAAAGACAGTCATGCCCCTTCTTACTAGCAAACATGCAAATTAAATATGAGAAAGTTACAAGTACCTCTTAAGAAGGTCTCCACTACACAAAAGCCTGCATGAAGCAATCAGGCAGGCCACAGTAACAGCTGGGCTGAGAGCAGTCTTCAGAAGCTCCGGCCATGGCTAGTGTGCCCTGAGCTCTGATCTAGTAAATGCAGCTTTCTTCAAACAGCAAGGGAGGGCAGCGATAGCCACACATGTAACTCCTTCTGTGTTGCAGTTATAAGATCATCAAAGCTCAGACATAGAAGAAATCCTACAGTGACTAATTGTCCTTTTTTTTTTTTTTTTTTTCCCCACCC